>VZZY01017159.1:393026-434877 GCA_013400335.1 Eurystomus gularis
AGTCAAGCATGATTTCTCCTTGGTAAATCCATGCTGACCACTCCTGATAACCTTCTTGTCTTCCATGTGCTTAGAGATGACTTCTGGAATGAGCTGCTCCATCATTTTTCCAGGGATGGAGGTGAGGCTGACTGGTCTGTAGTTTGCTGGATCTTCCTTCTTGCCCTTTTTGAAGACTGTATATGCTTTTGTTCTTTTCAAGTTAGGGATCTGCAATGCTGGAATCTAAATTGTGTACTTTTATTCACCTATCAAATTTGAGGGTTTTCCTGTAAAAATAGTATAGTGAGTAGTAGTCTACTGTGGACTTTCATTTGTTAGATAACAGGAGTATTAGGACTAGAAGAAGGGAAATACTGATTTCTAAAGCAAGAAAATCAATTATGAGCTTATGCTGCTGAAAAGAATGCAATTTCTCCCTCTTTTCTCTTGAAACAGATTCAATCCCTAGCAAGGACTCCTTTTGGAAGCTCATTCTTCTGCCGAAAGTCTTACTACTCTGTCTTATTGTATTTTCTCTAAGTGCATGCTTGGGCTTTTTGGATCCCACAATGTCTCTATTTATCCTAAAGAAGGTAAGTCCTGTTAACATGCAGGGAAGTCTTGACTTGCTAAATAGTGAATAGGTGGTTATAAATGTGGTTTAAATATCCTAAACAAAATTAAGCCTTATCCAACTGCACTGCTTTAATTAACTGTTATTAATATGATTTCCATAGTACTGACAAATCACAGTTTCCATTGCTACCATCTGTTGCCACTGGGTCTTGGTAACTTTGAGAATGAAGAAATGTAAAGCTTTTTAGAAACATGTTTTTTCCAATTAATTTGCTGTCAACTGTAAAGTACCGTTTCTGAGCAGGACATAGCAGCTGGTTTTGTAAACGAGGGACTTCTTCCTCCTTCCTGAGATAAAGTTTTGTAAAACTGCAGTAGTCACTGATAGTGTTACACCTAGATATGGACATTTGTTTTTGGGGACATGGATGTTGCAGCTCTGCCTTCTCATACAGCAGTGCCAAAATTAAACTGATTAGAACTGTGTAGCCTGCCAGCTGACTTCTTCACTCACTCAGTAAAAAAGGCAAATGCCATTTTATTTAGTTAGCTTTTATTTATTTGTTTGTTTTCTACTTAATTTATGTATTTTCCCTAAGATGCTTAAGGTAATGAATTTGCAACACACAATATAAGATTCGGTTCCTGTGTGAAACTACGCAATGCTTTTTGAGTGATTTATTGATTGTTTTCCAGGGAATCACATTTCACAGGGTGTTTTTGCCTGTTAGTCCAGTACTTAGAGCACTCCTCCAGGGTGGAGGAGACTTAGTGCTGACCTCTTCCATCAGTGCATATGTGAATGTACTTCCACCACCCAGGAGCGATCTGTAATTGTCCCACTGTAGAATATTGCACACTGATGTGGCTCTTCCGCTTTCCCTCTGCTCTGTGCTAATGTACTTGTTGTGAAAGGGCTGTAGCTTTCTTGGCAGGTGTTTTAACCGCAAAATTAGAGTTATTATAATGTGCTTGCATATGGCAAGGAAATAGTGAATATTGATGTAGTCCACACCACAAGAAACATCTTGGAATGCCTTCTAACTGGTAAAGCACTCATTTGAGAGACTGTTATGCATTTGGTTCATTATACATTTTGTTTCAATGGGACTCTGCATTAGGAAAATGTAGACCTCAAGGTGTTTGCAAAAAGCCTGTTACTCATTATCATAAAAATCCTCCTTTAGCTCCAAAACCAGAGTTGTGCTTTATAGCACTACTTACTTTTAAGATACACTGATTAGCAGTGGGTGACTACAGTATTTATGGTTTTCTAAATGGAAATAAAACCGAAGTTTGGAGAGGTAAAAACTAAATCCATCTAAATTTCAGTGTCTGAAGCTTCTGTTTCAAATGTGCCAGATGTTAGTGTTAGAATCCAGAGTGCTGGTGTAGGGACAGAGCATAGTGTTTCCTCCTGCAATTATTTAGGCGTTAAGTGAGCACAGTTGTGTCAGGTATTTCCACTCCACGCTTAGAAATTGAAGTGGAAGGAAACTGGAGCTTTGCTGATGACTTCAAATACTTGAAAAACCTCTGTGTGGTATCAGTAAAATACTTAAAATCATGCATTTCAGTATTTTGACCTAAAATATAATTCTTGGATTGTACTTTAATGAATGTAGCATATATGGTTTGATGTTCCGTTTTTTATTTGTTTTCTTTTGCATAGTTCAAACTCCCAGCTGGTTATGTGGGCTTGGTATTCCTTGGTTTGGCGCTCTCGTACTCCCTGTCTTCTCCCCTCCTTGGACTCTTAAGTGACAAATTGCCAGTAAGTACTATCCTGCTGTTTGTGCAGGGTTAGTAAAACACTCTGTGCATTTGTTTAAAACTGGAGGACTTCCCATATTGAAGTGATGGATGTAGACCTTGTCCTGCAAAGGGTCCTGACTTCAGGACCTTGCAGGTGCACTGAATACTGACAACTTGAAGGTCTCTTGCGAATTTCAGGTAATACAAGAATGTCCAAAATAGTAAAGGATGTTGGACATGTGTACTGTTGTTGAAACGTGTTGGACTTTTCCAGTGAACTAAGCACAGTCTATTTCCAGCCAATATGGAATGGAGCTTTTGACCACATCTAAATTTATCAATTTTTGAGAAGAGGAGTACAGGTGTTTTGGTTAGCTCTATTGACTTTATCTCTTAAAAAGTGTAGCATCCAGATTAGATCAGCACACTGACTGGCTATGGTTCTCTAGCTCTTACCTAGAAGAGGGCTATTAGGAAAGATGAAATAGTTACACTGCAAATTCACATCTTTAAATTACGTACCTCTTCCTTTTCTTTCACAGTACCTCAGGAAGTGGCTGCTGGTATCTGGAGGCTTAATGACAGCACTGTGCTTTTTCATGTTAGGACCTGCTCCTGTACTGCACATTGAAAGGTACAGAACTGCCTCTTCTTGAGCCTGGCCCCTTGTGTGGTATTTTTGTGATAGCCATCATGACCATAGTCATGTATGTCCACAAGTCTGCGATTAGTATCTTTGACCATGAAACAGATCAGGTTTTTTAATTTCTAACAGGGGATTGTGAATGTAAAGCAGTGGAAGCATCGAAAATGGCAATTTTGCAGCTTTGTAAAATAGATCCTTTTCCATTGCTTTTTACTGTTACTGTGTTTGCTCATGTTAATGTTTGTGGTGGGAAGAATGCTGCTTTTTATTTTCCTTTCTTCCTAATTCTGTGGCATTTACAGCGCAGAAAAACAAAGTTCTGTTTTTGTCTTATTTTTCAGTTTTCTCTATTTCATCAGTGTTTCTGAACTATGGGTTTTATTTGCATAGCTGTGCAGCAGTATTGATTTTTCTTCTCTCTGTGTATAGCTTACTGAGGAAAATGCCAGATTATAGCTTTGTTATCAGCTAGCTAAGTAACAAAAATCTCTGTTGCACCTGAACACTGCATTGCCATATCTCTCAAGTTAATTCACAGCAAAACACTGATATATTTACAAAGCAGTCCTTTTGTCCTAGGTTATGTACTTTGTTAAAGATGATGACAGGCTTGCAAATGTGCAGAATCAGTCAACTCCTTCCTCCTAGACTTCTAATTTTTAGAGATCATACCTTTGAAACTGGTGAGATCATGCATCTGAGCTGATGAGAAAAGGAAATCGGTAAAATCTTCAATATTCTTTTCCTTAGCTAAGTCTATTTCATTATAATATATTAGGCTGCAAAATCCTTCACTTGTGCAACAAACCAAGCCTGCAGCTGAGTATTGCTGAGTTAAGCTTGTCTGTCTACCTTATCTCTATGTGCTCCTCCTAAAATGAACTACATTTGGTAAGGAAACACTTGATCACAGGATTCTCAGACTCTTTCACAAAGTATTTTTTTAAGCATAGAACTGTTTTTATTTTCAGTTTCTAGTGTTTAATTAGAGTTCTTTTTGCCTTCAAGAAACCTACTTTTCTGGTCAGTCACAGAGAGTGATATAACAGCCTTCAGTCAGAGTCCTTTCTTGAAAAGAGTCTTCAGCAGCTAACTTCTTTTAAATGCCTCTTTTTCAGTCAGCTGTGGATGTTTGTGCTAGTGCTGGTTTTGATTGGCTTTTCCCTTGGCATGTGTGCTATCCCAGTGTTTCCAGAGATGCTGCACTGTGCATAGTAAGTAACACATCTTTCATCTTACTGACAGTAGGAAACTGCAACTAATTCTCAGGGCTGAATATGAAGTGGTGTTTTGGTATGGCTTTTCCCCCCTTTTTGAGACAAATGCAGCGAGTAACACAAATACTTCCACTATTCTCTTGTCTTAGTTTTTTCTGACTGAGCATCCCAGTCATTATATTCCAAGTATAATTTTGTAAATGTGTACCTCAGTACTATAAACACACTGAAGCCCATCAGACTTTGGGTCTCATAGCATAAGGCAAGCTGTATGTGGTTTCATATATATAGGATTTACTTCAGCTTCTAAGGACAGTTAATAGCAAACAGTTTTCACTGCATTTTTGGACCACGTTAGCTTTAACAGCTGCACCTACAAGAGTCACGCTTGCTCAAAGTACAAGGTCTGTGATGTGGCTTGGCAGCAACGACCTAGAAGGCTCTTGATTTACTCTTACTAGTATGTTCCTCTTGGAACAAGGTCTTTCCTTCTTAAAAGCTACGTGTAACTGTTTTACACTTGCTGTATGAAACATGGGGAGTGAGCAATGGTGTGATGTTAGGAATCTTACTTGGAAGACATCAGAGATGAGGAGTAGCTCTGCAATCCTCCAGAGAGGCAGCAAAGAAGAAAGTACTGGGTAAATAGATGTGATTCCACTGAACGCTTCTGCTTGTTAACTATGTATGTTGTGTGTAAATTAAAAGGAGGGGAAAAAAAATCTATAGGGAAGGCTATAGACTGAGGCACAATAACAATATGTTGTACCACTCTAGCTGGTCTGTCTTTCTGCAGTGAGAATGGATTTGAAGAAGGTCTGAGTCTGCTGGGACTGGTGTCTGGGCTTTTCAGTGCCATGTGGTCCCTTGGGTAGGTGTACAGTCATCTTTTCGTAAGCTGTGGGTGTTCGGTTGTTCTATGCTGTTGCCACATGAAAGCCTGCTGCTTTACAACCAAAAGTCTTGCATTGTGGTCATTGTATTGACCTTGATTCGAAAGGTGGACATGTTAAAACAAAGCTGTTTCCCAAAAAAGGGGATGGATTCTGAACTTGTCTTCCTTGAAATGTATTGCCCTGCATATCAAAAGGCTGCAGGGATTAACTGGAAGCTTGCACTTCCGTGTGGTCATTTTTGCTGTCACTGTAATGCTTAATACAGAGAGAAGTGGACCCTAAGTTTTCACAAAGCTAAGTCCACCTACATCGAGCGAGCTAGAACAACTAAAACATCAGTGTGTTGTCAACATTATTCTCATCCTAAAATGCAAAACACAGCTACTACAGAGAAAATTAACTTGATTCTAGCTGAAACCAGGACAGGAGGTACAGGACAGGATGTAGTCAGGTACATCGAGGCTATGGCAAACGAAGAGTTAATACTTACTGTGGATTATAAGAAGGTTAGGTCTCTGAATGACAATCTGTTTGTTGACAAAGTGAGAGTCAAGGGAGGGGGGCCACAAAACACAATAAAAAAGTTCTCTGAGAATATGATGCGTTACCTTTTTTGTTTGGGATGCCAATAACTCATTTTGATTTGTTGCAGGGCATTTGCAGGTCCCACTCTTGGAGGATTTCTAAATGAAAAGCTGGGTTTTGAATGGGCCTCTGCCATCCAAGGAGGATGGGCACTGTTAAGTGTAAGTAACTACACATTTTTTGCTTTTTATATCTGTTGCAATTATGAGCTATTGCACAAGGTTATTATTATTATTATTACAACTGTAACGGACTGTTTTCTTAAAGGGTCTTGCAGCTGGAATATTCTATATCACTGAGGCAACAAGGAAAAGGTATGCTGAAATATTTATTCTTTATTTTACATAAGGCAAACCTTAGAAAGCTGTACTTCCATTTTTCCCTAAAGTACCAACCTGATAATGAACGACAAGATGAGCAGTAAAAATATTACTTAAATGCTTTGTCTGTATGCTTTCCTAAATCCCTGTTGACCTAAACAGAGATGTAAACCAGGCAGTGCCTGTTCTATACAAGCAACAGGACTTGGCACTGACAAACAAATCCTACTGATGGTTCCTCCAGGAGAGTGTCTGTGAGCTGAAATTGGCTGGATGGTTGCATCCAAAGAGTAGTGGTCAACAACATCATGTCCAGATGGAGATCAGTGATGAGTGGTGTCCTTCAGGGGTCCATACTGGGACCAGTGCAGTTTAATAACTTCACCAGCAACATAGACAGTAGGATTGAGTGCACCCTCAGCAAATTTGCAGATGACACCATGCTGAGTGGTGCAGTTGACACACTTGAGGGATGGATGCCAGCCAGAGGGACCTGGACAACCTTGAGAAATGGGCCCATGTGAACCTCATGAGGTTCAACAAGGCCAAATGCACCTGGATCAGGACAACCCCCAGTATCAGTACAGGCTGGAGAATGATGTGATTGAGAGCAGCCCTGTGGAGAAGGACTTGGGGGTACTGGTGGATGAAAAGCTGGACATGAGCCAGCAATGTGTGCTTGCAGTCCAGAAGGCCAAACGTATCCTGGGCTGCATCAAAAGAAGCATGGCTGGCTGGTCAAGGGAGGTGATTCTGTCCCTCTACTCCACTCTGGTGAGACCTCACATGGAGTACTGTGTCCAGCTCTGGAGTCCTCAGCACAGTAAAGATGTAGACCTGTTGGAGTGGGCCCAGAGGAGGGACACAAAAATGACCAGAGGGCCAGAACACCTCTGCTATGAAGAAAGACTGAGAGAGTTGGAGTTGTTCAGCCTGGAGAAGAGAAGGCTCCCTGGAGACCCTTACTGTGGCCTTTCAATACTTAAAGGGGGGCTTATAAGAAAAGTACGACTTCTTTGCAGGGCCTGCTAAGACAGGACAAGGTGTAATGGCTTTAAGCTAGAAGAAGGTGGATTCAGACTAGATGCGAGAAAGAAGTTTTTTACAATGAGGGTTGTGAAACACTGTTACATGTTACCCAGAGAGGTGGTAGAAGCCCCATCCCTGGAAACATTCAAGGTCAGGTTGGACAGGGCTTTGAGCAACCTGATTTGAAGATGTCCCTGCTCACTTCAAGGGGGTTGGATTAGATGACCTTTACAGGTCCCTTTCAACCCTAACCATTCTGTGATTCTGTGAAATAATAGGTGTGAAAGCAATAGTATGTGGTTCTATGCAATAATGGATAACTAAGTCCAGTGATCCATGTAGCTCTTTCCACTTAATATGTGGCTTTTTTTGCTATAATGTTGATATTACATAGAAATATCTACAGTATATTAAACCTGTTTCTTCCCTACTGTTCTTTTCCTTGTGCAAACAGTTCCAATTCCAGCCTGCAAAATCCTCCTGGTAATAATGAAGAAAGAACTCATCTGATGGGCAGTGAAACATAGCCAGATATACTTTCAATTCTCTGTTTACTATTGTGGTTTAACCTGATGTTGAGATGAGTGGAATTAACAGTGTTTCATTGTCTTGGAGCTGGGATACATGATCCCTTAGCGGCCAACCAGTTGTGGTTTAGTTGTAGCTACATCACTGTTTTGAAACACTAAACACTGACTGCCTTTCTTCTGGAAATCCTCGTGTGGATTGGCTGGTGTGATGAGTAACCCTTAGATGACAGCCCTTTAAATTGTGTTCCATATACAGTGCACCACTGTATGTGAAGAGGCATATTTTCAAATGTCTGGTTTCTGTACTGGAGCCTGCTGTGCATTATTCTTGGATAAAGCTACTATTTTGCTACCATGATTTTCTGTATTTTTTTAAAGATAGTTCATTATCTTGTAATACTTTAACTGGTAAAATAAAATATTGGATTAGAATTTGAAATAACAAAGCATTAAGCACAATATTGTTTTCAATAAACCATTTTTTTTTTCCTAAGTCTTGTGAATTTTCTTGGACAACAAGAGTCTAAAAGACTTTGTGTCTACCAGCACTTGTACTATCTTGAAAGTCCCTGAAAATGGGAGGTGAAGGTAACAAAGAGTTAGCATCTTTACACAGAACTAGCTGATCTTCAGTCCTGGAGGATGCTTGGCATCGTGTGTCCATGTGTATGTACATACATGCATGGACACGTATGTGTTTGAATTATATGTGAAGACCCAGTTTGGTGTGTGTGAGATCTATTTCATTAAAAAGTGCCAGCTGGAATGTTTGTCCTTGGCGACAAGGGCATGCCTGGCAAACTCATGCTGGACTTCTTGAGCTTGGTTGTAGCAAAAGTGTTTTAATTTGTCCTTGAGCCCAGATCTGGGTCCTAGGAGTGGTTCTCTGGCACCAATTTTTCCGTAAGTAAGAAAAAATGGTCTTGTTCTAGCAATTTCCAAGCAATTTTTCTTGTGAGTAGCTACTGGAATTTACACGAGAATACTTGTTTTATGCCAGAGGCCTTTTTGAGGCACTAGCAAGAAAAACTGCACTGGTAGCCAGCTGAACTGTGAAACATCAGGGTACCAAAGGGCAGGCTTCCCTGGGACCATCCTGGCGATAGCTCCCTTTCCTTTTGTATCAAGTATTAGACTTTACTGAAGCCAGGAATGTCCACTTCAACCTATTACTAAGTGCTGACCCTGCCAGTGCTGATGCAGGTGAGAAGGAGCTGAGAGGACTAGAGGTAGATGTAAGGTGTGTATCTGTAGGCATGGGACTTAATTACCTCTTTGTGGAATGACTTGTTCATTTACCTGACTTGTGCTGTTAGGACTTGAAGTGGCCAGGATTATCAGAAAGAGCACAAAAGTCATCGAAATTAACGAGCTGTCCTGCAGTGTATGAGCCTCACCTCCAGTAGAAACTAGACAACCTTAACTAATGCCTCTAGCTTTCTGGCAACACATCTTCTCCCCTCTTCATTCTTTCACATACACAATGCAGATGAAAGAAACCTGAAGAGGAATCCTGGTTTCCAGGTCTGTTCAAAACAACTCACAAGCATGTTCTGCTGTGATTACCCAGGAGTCTAGGAACCATGGTTAAGGCAGAACAGTGGGATGTCCTATGGGAAACTCAGCAATCTCAGACTGGCAGGTCTACATACCCGTCTGCCATTCCTAACACAGCTGTACAATCTGTGGTAAGTAGGGACTGTGCCAGGTACAGCCAAATCATGCTTGGCTAGATCGGAGCAGCCCTGAAGCTGGGGTGGTACAGGCAGTGCCCATGCAGCAGCACCAAGCTCGGGGCCAGCCGCCTGCCTCCTGCTGCTCTGATTGACCCACATCCTTGAGTTTGGCCAGGAATGTGTCCGTGATGGTCTTTGCTGAGATTTCCCAAACCCTGGCTTGTTTTCCTGCTGTGAGCTGGCCTTGCCTTGAGCTGCGTTACTGCAGCAATGCCATATCTGAATCATTCACAGATCTGGCACGCAATGTGTTTCTTTGGCGGCAGCACAGTGGTGACTTCTCTGTGACTTTCTCTGCTGGTGGTGTAAGGCAGAATTGCTTAATGCTGGCAGCTCTCTTAGCTTTGATGTGAGACTTTCTGGACAGGGTGACTGCATCTCCTGGTGTTGGCTTGCTGCCACTCTGGGGAATTCCCAGGTTTTGTGCAAGACTTCCCCTTTTAAAGCCTGCTATCTTTGGTTGTCCCTGGCTTCCTTTTGGGAGACTTCCAGACATGAGACATGGGGCTTCCTAAAGCTTGTGCCTCTGCTGTACTTTTGCTGCTGTCTGCTCTGGAGGCCTGTGCCCTGGATCGTTACATTGCAGCTGTCTATGAGCACAGCATGCTCTTATCAGAGGACACTGAAGTGCTGGTTTTCGCCTTTGTGCTGATGGATAAAAATATGGCAATTTTAGAAGAGGCCATCAAAGAGGCAGCCAAACAGGTATTATGACAGCATTACAGATGTTCATTTTGGTAAACACTGACCATTTATTCATTTTGTTAATGGTGTTTTGGGGGTTTCTGTGTTGGTTCCAGGGTGCCCATATCTTTGTGACTCCTGAAGATGGCATTTACAGTTGGGTCTTCACAAGGGAAACAATATACACTTATACTGAAGGTATTCCAGACCCACAGGTAGACTGGATTCCATGTACTGATCCTGGAAGGTATCATTCCTGCTGTGCATGGAGAAACATTCTGATGGGAAGATGACTACCTTTAGGAGTGGTTGTTGATAGTTTTAAATGTCTTAGAACAACTGCTGTGAAGTGAAGGGAGGTTAGACATCATATAGTTGCCATAAATAGCTTCAGACAACTGCATAATTTTCCCTGTCATTTTCTCTTGCTGTACATCTTTTTATTTTAGTTAGTATACTCATAAATGCTGAGTTTTATTTAAAAGGAAAAGCAAAAATGTCCAGAATCTACATTTCAGTAATGTATTCCATGCTTGTTGTAGAAAATGGTTAAGATACAGGAATATTAGGAATATTTGTGAATAAAGTAACAGCTACTACTGAAAGGACATACTGCACAAGATTTATGTTTTTTAATCATAACGTGGTAGCCTTTTTATTCTGTTGTTTTCCTTAATAAATTGCACCATTTTTTGAAGTTGCAATATTTGGTGAAAGAGAACAAAATACACCATAGAAGAAACAAATCCTAAGCTACCTCAGCACAGCAGCCAAACTGAGAGCTGAAGAAGAACGGCTGACATTAGCCCATGTGTTGGTGTAACATCAAGGCTGTGCCACACGCTGGCATCAGAAGGGAGACTTGCAGGCACAAAAATTTGCTTTCACTGTAAGGAAACCCCTGCATTCCTCACTTGGCTAATGTGAGGTGAAGCCAGAGTTTCAGCACACTTAAGCTTTGAAGCACAAAACCACTGGCTTCTGTTGAATAACAGAAAACAGTCTCGTATCAGGTATGACTAACTTAAACCTATCATTCCTGTGATCCGTAGTCTTAGTGTTGGCATTTTAATGGATTGATTGGTTCTGATGTTTTATCTCCTTCCTTCCCTGCTGCTTAGGTTTGCTTCCTCACTTGTGCTGGAAAGACTGAGCTGTCTGACGAGGAATAACTCCATCTATGTAGTTGCGAATATGGGAGACAAGAAGCCGTGTAATTCAAGTGATCCGAGGTGCCTGAGTGGTGGTCACTATCAGTACAATACCAATGTTGTCTTTGACTCGGAAGGGAAACTAGTGGCTTGTTATGACAAGGTAAGAGGATTTTACAGTGTTCAGGAAGTGCATGATTCTTGAGCAATGATTAAAGATGTGAAACAGAAGCTGCTTCCCAGGCTTAAATGTATTTGTACATAGAGTCATTATGGAGCAGGTGTCAGAGGGCAGGTGAAAGCCTCTGCATTAAGATATCTTCATTCCTGCTATTCCAAATTTAATAGCAAGTAATTAAATGAAATTAATTAAAACCCAGTAAGCCCTCTATTTTTACTGCTTGTCAATAGGAAGTGACACATGAGATTTAAAACATTAATGTTCTAAACTCTTGCTAACTAAATACAAATACCTTTCACTGGTATAAATCAGAACCATGGATGTTTGTGCTTGACTCCTCTTGCAGTGTTACGAATTCTCCTTTTTGAAATGAAGATATAGCATGTCCACAAAACATATTCTCCATTACTTGTATTTAAGTGATTGAGTGTTATATTCGCTATTAGTCTAATTTAAATGGTTTGATTTTTTTTCTAATATTTTTTTTCTCCATTCCTTTCTTTCCACAAACAGCGCAACCTTTTTGTGACAGAGAAACAGTTTAATTATCCCAAGGATCCAGAATTCGTGACTTTCAATACATCCTTTGGCTGCTTTGGTATTTTCACTTGCACAGACATACTCTATCATGACCCAGCTGTGGTCTTGGCAAGCAGGTTTCAGGTTGACACCATTCTGTTCCCAACTACATGGGGCAACACGCTTCCACTGTTGTCAGCAGTCCAGTTTCACTCAGCATGGGCCATGGGAATGGGCATCAACTTTCTTTCAGCAAGTACGCACAACTCCACTTTAGATATGACAGGTAATGTGATACTGCTCTGGTTGATCTTGTTCACGTGGGCAACATTTATATCTATGCACTCTAGCTGACCTGAGCAGAAATTCCCATCAGCTTTAGGCATGCTTACACGTCAACAGGATTAGGACAAGAGAACTTGGACGGATCAAAAGGAAATCAAAATATCCTATGTAAGAACTCAGAAATGCTTAAGTTGACTAGAACACCTTCAGTTATTTGTTAAATGATCAGTCCTGAGAGTTTATGCAGTTGATTCTTCATCTTCTGACTCTGGTGTTTATCTATTTTTTGGTCATGTGAAAGCTCAAACCTTTATTTTCTCCACTAGGTGGAAACCTAACTCTGAGAAATTATCTTGTGAGTCCTGCAAACATTACTTCTGGGCTGGAGACCTTATGTCAAGTTTTCTTCGCAGGGTCTGTTTTCACTGTATATTTTTCCTGAGCAGATGCTAGAAGTCAAGCACAAGTTTTGTGGGCACATGCTTGCAGAAGTGAGAGAAACTTACTGGTGTTGCTAAAAATATAGCCATAAACTTTGCCTTCCAAATAAAAGCATAAATGGGCCATTCCTTTAGTTCTCAGTCATTGATGACCCTATGTCGTACAACTTATATTCTTCATGGATAGGTTTTACTCTGGGGTTTAAAGATTTATGTATTTATGTAAAGAGCTTTCATAAAGATGTGACTTTTGGTAATATATTTTCCTTACAGACTTTTTTTGACTTGACGAAGTTACTAATCATTTTAATCAGAAGTACTGATTTCTAATGCAGCTAAACTCAATGAGGGGTGTATAGCTTCAGCCACTTAAATCATATATAATGGCATATAATTGGCACACTGATCTTGTCACTTACATGAAACATGAGAGTTTGATCTACTTTCCATTGAGTGCAGAAAGCATTAAATTGGGATTGTAATCTGTGAAGGCTTAATTTAGTTTCAGAACAATCTGGTAGAAGTTAGAGTAAAATTTGGTGAACATTTAATTAATGAAGACTGCTTACTTGTCCCATACATTTGCTTTCAGATGTTTTAGCTTTCTGGTGTTGTGTGTTTGCAGGGAGTGGTATTTATGCCCCAGATGGTCCAAGAGCATAATATTACAATACAGAAATGGAAAATGGTTACCTTTTGGTGGCAGAACTGAGTTCATACCCACATCTCTCTCCTGACTATCCTCCTGCTGTTAACTGGAAATTATATGCCAGCAGGATCAAATCGCTTCCATCAAAGAACCATTTTTAAATGGGGTCGTTTACCATGACGTCTTCACCTTCATGGAGCTCACTGAACCTGAGGGAAATCCTGCCATTTGCCAGCAGGACCTCTGTTGCCATCTGAGTTACAAGATGGAGGAGAAGCAGAAAGATGACATTTATGTTCTGGCTACCTTTGATGGACTACATGTTGTTGAAGGAGAGTATTATTTGCAGGTAAATGTTTTTTGTTCTTACTTGGACAGTGTGAAGGCTGCAATACTCTCTTTGCAACTATTTGCATTTGTCTTCTTTTAAATGGAGGGGGTTTAAGAGGAGGCATTTTTTTGGCCTCCAAAAATTTTTTCATGATGCATTTTGACTTCATTACGGTTCTTGATTCTGCCTTTCTGTCTGTGTTCTAAATGATGAAAGTGAAGACCCTGAGTTAACCCTGTGCTATAACACTTCAAGGAGCTTTCCCTATATATGTATAAAAGGGATAAAGGATTGTAGAGTCCTCCCGATCTTCATAGGGATGCTCTTGTCACAGCAAGGAGCTGGGTTTTTTTGCTCAATGGTTTATACCATTGTGCTGATGTGATTCTCTAGCATGCAACTATCTAACAAAACTAAGAAACTAAACAAGGATATAACATTTGTATTCACATGGCTTGTCAATGTATTGATTCTTTTAAATTTTGCTGTTAGGCTTTTTTTAACGTGCTATGTCTTTATGTATTTTCTCTGTATCTTTAGAGTATTCCCACAAGAGCAGGCAAATAAGTATGGCTTCAGTTTTTCAGGAAACTCAACCAGAGCTGAAATAACTTCCCTAGGTCACAAACTATTCCACGTCTATGACTAAATGCATATGCACTATGCATGAATGCACGCATATGTTATGAACGTGTGTGTACACACAGACACAGGGCCTTGCTGTGGTGCTGGCAAAGAACTGTCTTTTTACAAAGTTTCAAGTGCCAGCCACAGATCCTGTTGGCCTAAATAACTGAGTAAACGTACTGGATGATTTTGTCATCATGACAGCTTTTCTTACAATCAAATCCAGCTCTTGATTGTTGAAAGCTTAAGACTATTTTGCCTTTCTGTATCCTTCTCCGTGCAGATATACATGCTGCTAAAGTGCAAGAGCACAGGCCTGAACATGTGCAGGCAGCCGGTGGAGACGGCTCAGACCAAGTTTGAGATGCTCTCCCTCAGTGGCACGTTTGGCACCAACTACGTCTTTCCAGAAGTCTTGTACAGTGGGGTGCAGCTGGTCCCCGGGGAGTTTGAGGTAATGGGACATCTTTGTGAGTTGTCAGACTTGTAACATAAATGTACAAAAAAGCCACTACAAGACAGAGGAGCAATTTGGGAGTTATCAGCGTCCTCAATTTCAGTAACTGGCTTGAGTTCAAGGCAGCTTTATTTCTGCCTGATTTTCCTGGTTGCATTCATACAGCAGGTCCATTTTGCTGATTCCCTTCTTACCTGTCCACCCAAATTCCCTAGAACAAGATCTTGGTCAAGAAAGAAGTGTAGTTTTTGTCAGACTTTGTATTAGCACCAAGTGAGCTACTACATCTCTCAACTAGGTCAACATTAATGAATATAGTATTTTGTGTTTGTCATACAATAGTACTGCTTTGCTGATGTTCCTGTTTATTTTACTTTTCCATAACTAGGTGCTAACTGATGGATGACTGATAAGTCGGACCAGTACATCAAAGCCAGTTTTGAGTGTAACGCTCTTTGGGAGGTGGTATGAAAAGGACCCTCCACACACAGAAGTTTCACCATGATTTCACTGCAGATTCGTTAAGATCTCACCTGCTTGTTTCTGTAATTCTAATTAATCGGATTTTTAATTCTTTGAAATTTTTGGTGAAGTGCTACAAGTCATTTCCACAACATTGTTCCACCCTTTCTCTGAACACATACTTTTCTAAACCAGAGATTAACAGAACTTTTGAAGGCTGACAGTTGAACTTCTATTATTTACTTTGTAAAAGAAAATAAGCCTCAAAACACCATTGTTTCAAAAACAGTTATTCAACTAGGCACACGTTGTAATGTGTTATCATTCTTAATATGTGGGTTGGTTCACCACACATGCCCTAATTTACAGCTGGAGGATGTGGTGGTATAGACCCCCTTGGGCCACGTTACCATGTCAGGACCAGCCAACATTGCGTTCTTGTCTTGGTTACAAGAGCAGTGAGTTGGGATGATCTGGCTCTCTCTAACCATAGCTGAAACTCCTGTTCCCTGGGAAACTCCTGCTGCCTGGATTATAGCCCGTTCTGGAAGGAGCCAGAATTACCCGACAAGAATTATGGCCAAATAAAAAAAATACTGAGGAAAGTGAATCATTGTGCAGTCCTATAGCGATCCTAAGTGAGACCCTTAGAGCTCTCCAAGACTGCAGCAGGCTCTGATCCTGTATCTTCCCCTTGAGTTGGGACTCCTTTCAGGACAGATTTCATGAAGACTTCAAAGAATCAATTTTGTAAGGATTTCAAAGAGATTTTGTGAAGATTTCCAAGATTGTCTGCAGAGAGCTGCTGATGAAGAGTTCAAAGATCATCTGCTGACAAATGCTGACAATGGAGACTAGTGAGCAATTAATTACAACTGGATTTTATGAGGTTTCAAAGATCATTTGGAACTAATAAAAAATGACAACTTGCAAAGAGAGAATAGGTTAACCTCTATATCTGTGTGTGTTACCCTCTGTATAACTCTGTGTGCATGTTAAGCTCTGTATTTGTGTGTGTACCTGTATCTGCATATGTGATTCAATTTAGGAAACTTTGTCATAAGTGTTGAGTGAACCTTGCCATTTTCAAATCTATAACTAAGTCACTATGTTCAGTATAGTAAATTTTATTAAATTCCTCTGATAATTGGCTGATGATTAAGTATTGTTAAAAATCACTCAACCTAATCCTGTGATTTACCATAATGGTGTAAATTGCTGCTACCTCAAAGTTGCGTAGGAGTCTTGTAGTAAGTAATAGAGTAAATTTTGCCATTGTACTTCCTTAAGTCCTGCTTTTACAAATCATATGAAAATAGCTTTTGCTTGTATCTTTGAGGATGATTCTTTAAGTGTTTTAAATACTCTTCTCTGACAGAGGAGTCTGCTTGAATCTTTCTGGCCACACTTTTAGAGTGTGGAATATTTCCTTTCCTTTCCATTGATAGCTGTGTTACCTTTTTCAAGCAGTCAGATGGGTCCATAGCAAAAATTCTCAAAATGAGCAGTTTTGCAGGTGCAGATCAGTCTTTCTGTGAAATGGTTGCTCGTGCTGGTGCTAGGGAGAGTCAGTACTGTGCAGGCAGGTGTTGGGAAAGGCTAGTGAACAGCTTGAAGGCACTGGCATGTGTGTGAGTGTAGGCTCTGCAGACTGTATTTTCCAAGCAAGTGAACTGGATTACTTTGCATGGAGCAGCTAAGATTTCTATGCACAGTTAATTCTGTTATTTGTTCTGCATATTTGTTTTCAAATAAAAACATTGTTCACACTTAGTCTGACCAATGTCATAAAAAAATAGACTTGCAGGGTGCAAAATACATTGCTTTGCAACGAAGTCAGCGTTGTAAAAACAATATTTTAGTCTGTAAATATATTAAATTATAACCCTTTACAATTCATAAGAGACGTAATGGAAAACACTCTACTTGTGTGTGGAGAAAAGGTACTGTATCTCTATGGTTATATCTGCACCCTGGGTTACAGCTAAGCAAAGTAACTCTGTACTGTTGCTAAAATTGAGTGGCTTCAGATTTCCTCACTCCGCCCACATGGCCTCACTGCTTTGCAGTGATTGCAGTTGCAGATGTGACCCTTCACACAGGCTTCTCCACAGCAAGTTTAACACTTTGAATAAGGAGTAGTTTTCCACGCAGTCTCTCTTAGCGCAAGAAGAGCAACAGGACCACTGTCTGAAGACAGACTACCTCTACAGCTAAGCTGATTTAGGATCAGATTGTTTCCTCTTTCAAAAAAGTAAGTCCTCAGTTAACCACCATCCTCAGGCAGTAGCACAGACAGGGGAGAGTGTAGTAGTACAGGGGTGGGGAGAGTGGCTGTGGAGGGTGGAGGTGTGAAAAGTAGAGAGAGCTCTAGGGTAAGCTTCATCTTATATTGCCCACAGACATGTATAGCCTGGACAGCTGTCCTTTGGTTAAGTGTTATTCAGAGAGTTGAGTGGGTTTGTTTGTTTAACTGGTGTTGGTCCTTTGTTCCTGGTTGAGCTGCCAGCTCTGCAGGCAGTAGGCGGTAGTGCCTGCTGGTACGGAGGCAGACAGAGATGCCTCCATCCCACTGTACTACAGAATGCTCCTTGTCCTGGCAGTGTGACTTGAACTTTGTGGGGCAGTACCCCAGCCCTGCACTTGTAACTTTTTCTACTCAGCCCTGACAGGGTAGTCACCTTTCTGGGCTGACTGTTGTCCTAGCTGTTGCTAAACAAGGAAGCATTTACTGATTCCTCCTTCAGACTCTGTTTGATTGTGGTGAATGTGACTCAATCCGTATTTCATTTGGTAAGAAAAACAGGGTGAGGGAAAAAGGCTTCCAAGCTACATTGCTTCAGTTACCACTGAAATCTCTATTGCAGCCTTCTAAAGGCTCGTATTTAAGGCTTCTGAATGAGCATGCTGCATCTAGTAATGCATGTAGGGAAGTACTTAGACGTGAACTTTACTCAGTGCAAATCAATGTTCTTAATGGTCGAAACCCGCAATCAGTGCTACCCCTGCAAGGAACTCTCTGGTGCTTGCATTCATCCTAATTCCTGTCTCTTCTGAAGCAGAGCAGTGACAGTCTGCTGTAGCTGAAAGCAGACAGCCTGTTCTGCTTCCCGCTGTTCAGCAAACCTTTTCCTGTTTTTTAGTCTTGTTGACCTGCAACATCCTTACTATGTACTGTAATAACTTTCCCATATGTCACCAGTCATGACTGATTCCTGGTTGTTGGCAGAACGATACTGTACCGTCTCGGATTACTCAATAGAAGTTTAGTTCCAAAGCAAACTTTTTACTCCTTCTCTTTCCATCTGGTTCATATTCCCCGTGCCCAATCCAGGAGCTGTGAGGCACCAGCCATGCTCCCTTCCAAGCCTCTCCTGCATGCTGTGCTGCTTGCACTCGCAGTCCTTCAGGCCTTTGCCTCCGACACCTTCATTGCAGCCATCTACGAGCACTCGGTCATCCTGCCAGATGCCACCACCAAGCCCGTTTCTCCTGACGGTGCTTTGGCCCTGATGAACAAAAACATGGATGTCTTGGAAAGGGCCATCAAGGAAGCTGCCCAGCAGGTACTAGCTGTATTGTGAATGTTGTCAGTGTTTTCTTCTGCTGCTGACCCTCCCTGGTTATCTGTTGATGGGGGAATTCTTAATGGAACCTGTTGTGTCAGGGTGCCCAGATCATTGTGACTCCTGAGGATGGCATTTACGGCTGGCTTTTCACGAGAGAAACCATTTACCCCTACCTGGAGGATATCCCTGACCCAGCGGTCAACTGGATTCCCTGCACCGACCCCACCAGGTGATTTCTGCTGCAGTGATTTATGTGGTTTCAAACTAGTGTCTCATGGAGTCATGAGCTGCTCCCAGTAAATGCCTAAGAACTGCTAATGCTTTTGAAATGAGAGTAAGTTGCAATTAAAGTTGCAGATTAAGGTAAGTTACATGATGAAATATATAGCATGTCCATGACAAATTGATAAGGGACCTACCTCAAGCCGTGGTAAGCAACTTGAAGGAGTGCTGCAGCAACCCTGTGTATCTGCATGCCCTGGCATGACTGCAAGATTGAAGGTGCTGCCAGCATGCCCTCAGCACTCTAGTGATGTACACCACTGACAGCACATATTTTGTTAGGTTTGTTTTGGTTTTTTTCCCTAAAATACATTAGATTTGCTCCTGCTCCAGTGCAAGAACGACTCAGCTGCATGGCCAGGAATAACTCCATCTATGTGGTTGCAAACATTGGGGACAAGAAGCCGTGTAACTCCAGTGATCCCAGCTGCCCCAGTGATGGTCGCTATCAGTACAACACTGATGTTGTCTATGACCCAGAGGGGAAACTGGTGGCTCGTTATCACAAGGTAAAGTAGCCTTGGAAAGTCAGGAGCTATTCTCCCACTACTTCCAGAATGCCTCCATTTGGCAAGAGAATTAAATGCCAGTCATTTTCCCATGGCACATTTTTTTATTCTGTTTATAATTTAAAAGAATCCGTTGCTTGCTGTGAAGTGTTGACTCCAAATTTGCATTTGCTGTCATGTTTCTCAAAATAGACTAGAAGAAAAGTGATTGTTCAGGTCCAATTTAGTGGCATATGGTTTTTGTTGACTTCCTCAGTTTAACTCCCTATTACTGGAAAGTCTGCTGCTTAGGCAGTTTTAGGATTCAGGGCCAGGTATTCACCTGACTACCACTTCACATTCCAGGATTTAAAAATGTTCATCTGCATCTCATCTTACGATGAGTAGTGTGTTTTAAGGAAGACGGCCCCTTTCCTATTTTTTCATTTGTCTGATGATTCAGCACAGTTTTTGCATAATAGGAATTATCTGGACAAAGCCATGGACTTAAGATGGGTGTAAAAGAAGATGAAAGCATTGAAACATATGCACCCAGTAAGAGTATCTTCTTTCAGTTTTATGTGACTACCTGCAGGGTTCATCAAAGTTGTTTGGGGGTCATGTGCCAGATACCATGCTGGCTAGACTGAAGTCAGTTGTTTATTTAATGCACTTCAGGCCCAGTATTTCACCTGGTTCTTCAGAGATTATGCCAAGAGATTTGTGAGCAAACTAGGTGAGTGGACATTGATCATGTGAATCTAGTCCTGTGTACCAGCCTAGCACAGCCCAGGTACCCAGTGACAAGCCCAGTAAACTTGAACTTCTGGCTCAGTGGACGTGTTTATTGCCCAGGCCACGTGGGGATTAAAGACTGTTTTAGTAGATGTGAATGTGAAGGAAGAAGGAAAACACTGGAAAGCTGAGAATGTCGCAATCTTGGATTTTTCTGTTGGCTGAGATCATCTGCCTTTCACCAGTCACCACAGCCTTTGTTTTCTTCTCTGCTTTGCACTCTTCCAGTACTGTTTCATGCTTCCTGCTGGTGCTGTGTGCTTTCAGTCCTTCTGTGTATCTCCATACCAAGGCCACCAATCCCATCCCTTGGCACCAGATCCTCCATGTTCCTCTTCCATTACTATTTCTCTTCTATGTGTCTTTCCGGTCATCAGAATTACAAACTAGGTGGGGAGAATGGAGAGATTCTTTTTACGGGAGTTGCAGGTGGCTGGCACCAACAGACCTGCAAGATAGGTCTTGCAGGCAACCTAGCTGGTTGCCAGGGCAGTATGTGGCTCCCTATATTCACCTTTTGGGCACTGTGGTCATCATACAATTTTACCCTGCCTTTCTATGTGTGAAAGGTTCAAACACAGGTCAAAAATATTTCTCTAGTTATGCTAAACAGTTTTAGGAAATGACTCCAGGATAATGCAGTAAGTAACTTTAACCAGTTTCTCTTTTTTCCTTCCCCTGCAGTATAATCTTTTCATGTCAGAGACTCAGTTTAATTCTCCAAAAGAGCCAGAAGCCGTCACTTTTGAGACTCCCTTTGGGAAATTTGGCATTTTCACTTGCTTTGACATCCTTTTCCATGAGCCTGCTGTGGTTCTAGTGAGCAAGTTACAGGTGGACACAGTGCTCTTCCCGACGGCTTGGATGAACGTCCTGCCATTTCTGACTGCAGTTGAGTTTCATTCTGCCTGGGCTATGGGCATGCGTGTCAACTTCCTAGCTGCCAATACACACCACACATACATGGCAATGACAGGTAATTAATTCTCACTTTGCCTGAAAAATCTTTATAAGCATGAATCTTTATTCATTGTTCTGTAAGGTGATTTTATCTGAAAGGTGAAGATTCTAGTCACCAAATTTTAAATCTGACAAATCCTGTCTCTCCTGGTGCCATAAAAGGCACAGCAAAATTTGTGGTGTTTTCTTTTCTTTGCCCTAGCTTCTTAGGATTTTTCTTTCTTTCTTTTAATGCTTCTAAACAAGTAGAAATTTACTGCCCCTTCTACCTTACTAGGAACTTCTGAAAGTTAAGCTCTTCTCCTCTACACCTCTAAATATTTAATTGCCAAACTGTAAATATGCTTGTAAACCACATACATGGCTCCATTTATTCTGGCCACATGAAAGATTTATTTCTAGCTGTCTTTAACACAGTTGTGGAAAAGTGTTAAAACTAGATTTTCAGACCTGTTGCAGTAGTGCTGCTAAGAAGTCTGTATTTTCTTTTAAGAGTGTAGCACTGATTTTCTAGAGCTTAGCTTATGGGATCGTATATTTCAGCTAGACCAGTATATTCCCTGAGTTGTGAAACCACAAAATTGGCTTGGGGCTTCACATTTGAAATGCCTGATGGGCTTCTGCTTGTTGTTGCTTTTATGTGGCCCTTTGGCAGTGATAGATATGACAGAACTTTTTTGATTTCCCTCTGTTCCTTGGCACTGGTAAAGTGTGAACTCCCTGTGTAGGAAGGAGTCCTCAGTCAATGTAAATGGGGCTGGACAGCTGATTATCTCCTTCTGTGTTGGCCAGAATGGGCCTGTAATACTTGCCTGTGTTGTGTTTTGGCTGGTCTCAATAGGTATATGGTCCTTTTACATCAATTAGCCAAGAATAAAGGAATTCTCAAGCAACTCTGTTGCATACAGGAGAAAAGAGAACTGAGGAGGCCATAAACACAACCATAATATAACATCCTCTGCCTTTGGCCACACTGAGCAGAGCTCACCCAGGGAAATAAATGCTGTACTTTACCAAAGCATGAGTTCTATTTACTAGTTGCTAATGGTTAGCTTTGGTAAGACTCTGTACTTTTGGTAAAATTTCTGTAATATTTGTAAAATAGTGAGTAAGCTGGCAGCAGGGACAATTAAAAGGACAATATGAAATTTGCTGTTCTTTTTGGACTGACTGTTGTGCTCTCCTCAGGGAGTGGTATTTATGCACCAGACGGAGCCAGAACATACTACTACAATATAAAAACTGAGGATGGTCACCTCCTTATTGCTGAACTAGATTCACAACCTCGCCTTTCTCCTGCCTCCCCACCTACTGTCAACTGGAGCTCATATGCTTTGAATGTCGAAAGATTCTCACCAAATGACCATGAGTTCACAGGATTCATCTTCCATGACTTGTTCACTTTAACTGAGCTCGCTAAGCCTGAGGGGAATCTCAGCATTTGCCAGAAGGACCTTTGCTGTCACTTGAGCTACAAGATGGCACGGGAACAAGAAGATGAAGTTTATGTGCTGGGTGCTTTTGATGGGCTTCATGTTGTTGAAGGACAATACTATCTGCAGGTAATGATTCTTAGGGGGAGGGTGCGGGCACTTATCTTAGGAACCTTCTTTACAGGGAGAAACCTTCAGCTCTGTGGAGAAAAAAGACAATTACTTTCTTGTATGCTGAAGTCCTGGTGTCCTATTTGTTACCAATGGGAAGTGGTTGCTAAAATGTTCAAGCCTGCTTACCTTTAAATATAGCAACTGCAGGGAAGACATTTAAGTTCCCAGAGTGTGTTTGCTATTTTTGTAGGCATGCAATATTCACTAAATTTAGGCCCTCTTTTGTGACTATCTGCAGTAACCACTCTGAGTCTCCTCTGTAATCTTCATCAAACAGTTGCTGTTAAAAAATTAGTTAATCATATCTATACTTATGAGACACTCTGATAATTTAGAGTCACAGAGATGTTAATTTTTTGTCATTACTCAAATCATAGCAATGAACTTTACTGAACTGGCATATGACTTTTACTGGAAGTGTCCACTCTTCCTCTCTTTTAATCAAATATTTGGGAAGACAGTGAGTTACATCCTGGTCGGATTTGCTTAAAGCCACATTAGAAAACCTTCTTTGCCTGCATAATTGAGTTATTGCATCAGCAGATTATTCTATTTTTAGTCACTTCTGTCTGTCAACATGGCCTTTGCATATCAGCCTCTACAGGATAGGGGTGAAGGTCTTAGTCAGCAAACAACTCATCTAATACATTTGAGAAGATAGCTTGAAAAATTCAGCTCTTGGTGAGCTCACTTATTTCAGTGGTTACGGAAGCTGCCAGATGGTCTCTACCAATAATGAATTTTCTAGAAAAGACAGGAATTTCTACTCTTCCTTTTTCCCTCAGTATATTTTTTCATTTCCTCAGAACATACTTAGGGAATTTTATTCTGTATTTCTCTATTTGCATTTCAACACAGAACCACACTTGCTGATGAATAATACTTCTGATGTTTGCAAATAGGCTTCTTCTGTCCCCCAATATCTGACACAAATAGAAAACCTCCATCACCTGTCAGCAAAACCAGCCAACGTCCTTTGAATCTTCACAGAAGTGCTAGCCCTATTTCATATTTCTTCATGATGTCCATAAATATTTATCAGCTGGATAATTAAGGAAAACATTGCCATTCCTGCTTTCCTCTGTGTACTACAACTAGTAACACTAAACTGTAACAGAGGATGCCAACTTCATCACCTTGACATACATTCACTAGGAGCTGGACATAGAACATCAAATACAGATTTCCTATGGACTACTAGGCCATCTAATGAATTGTGATTAGCAACATGTACAAATACCATTAAGAGGACCTATGTGTACAGTCACGCACCGTACCCATGAGGAGGACTTTGCTTCATTTGCCTAAAAGTTCCATTCACAAACTCATCTTACTAAGATGTGGGAAAGGAACCCTCAAGCAAGTGAACTGGCAACTGGAAGAATTAGTGGAAGTGACAGAATTTGGCTTCAGGGATGAAATAAGGTGCTCTGCCAGTACTCACATCAGAAACAGATTATTTCTAATAATCTGTGGAATACCTTCTGTTAGGTCAAGGAGTGAAAAAGTAAGCTGCAAATGAAAAGAAGTTGCTTAAAGATTATGAAAGAAATCCTGTGACACTCACATGCTTCGGTACACGCTAGCTTTGATGACACAAGAATTTCCTACCAGAGCATTTGCTAAATATGTTGTTGTCTTCTCCTCCCTGCAGATATGCACGCTGCTAAAGTGCAAGAGCACAGATCCAAACACATGTGGGCAGCCAGTGGAGATGGCTCAGACCACATTTGAGATGTTCTCCCTCAGTGGCACGTTTGGCACCAACTACGTCTTTCCAGAAGTCTTGTACAGTGGGGTGCAGCTGGCCCCTGGGGAGTTTGAGGTAATGGGATGCCCTGGAGCTGTGTCATGATAGGTTCTCTGTGGGATAGTAATGAATAAATTGTCTCAAAACAGCCAATGTGAACTTGCTCATAGTGCATAATTAGATCTATTAAACACCTTTTGACTAAGTCATTAGTTTCAGTAAGAGATATGGTCTGACATAACCTTCTTCCTGTTTCGTCACATCTTTCTGAGCTCTTAGTATGTTTATATTGATAGTCTTCTAATCATGCCCTTCTCTTACCTTTTTCAATCAGGTATTGAATGATGGGCGCTTGATAAGTAAGGCAAGACCAACAAAACCAGTTGTCACTGTGACGCTTTTTGGACGGTGGTATGAAAAAGATCATCTGAAACAAGACCCACAACCATCAGCCTTCCCATGATATTACCAAAACTGGACCTTTACACCGTTATTCTTATGTCCAAATGAGATACAACATCCTCTACTTCAACAATTAAAATTATGTTTCTTATTTTCAGTTGCATAAACTTATGTGTGTGCTTTGTTTAATAATAATGCAGCAATATTATTTTATTGTTACCATTTATTGAGAAATATCTATTTCTATCTCATAAGATGACTAATCTTTTATTAGTGCAAAATGGAAATTGTGTTTCTCTCTCTTCTTGCTGGATTTTTATTTTTCTAGCCGTCAGAAAACCTGCACTGTGGGCCAGAGGATGCATTCTTATTAAAATAGCATTGCCCATTTGATAATTGCAGATAATTATGAGACCAGTAAATAAAACAGTGAAAGATGTGATTTGTGGCAGCTCTATATGAAAAAGTTCAATAATGCTTTGTTTCTGATATACAACTACTTATGCTGACCTATGCAAGTCTGCTCTTTAACCCCACTTACATGTATTTTTCCCTGTTTGTGTTGCTTTGGTTTTATTGTCTTTATGCTGTTGATGCATGGTGTGTAGCGCATGGCAGCACAGAATAGTGCAACCTGGAGACCGAGCAATGAATCCAATCAAAGAGCCAACCCTGAAACAAAACCTCCCACTGCTTCTTGGTCAGAATGCAACATGAATCATCGTTTCTTTGAAATCTCTGTTGAACAAAAACTTGGAATTGAAACCTCAGAGTATTCTGCTTGCCCATCATGAACAACAGCTTGTCAACACCTCCTGGTTGCACTGGAACTGTTAGGCCAGTAAAGAGGTCATGGACCTACCTGGTATCATGTAGCAGCTCTTCCCTCCCATCTTCTCTATTTTCTTCTGTTTCCTTCTATAGTATGTGATCCCAACCCTGCGTCTGGTGAGTATCTTGAATTCAGGATTTAGTTCAAGGCCACTGTGGTTTTGTTTAGGCATATTTGTATGTTGAGTATTTTCCTATAGAAGACTGGCATAAGTCATCACGGCACTAAATTATTTTTGCTACAAAGATTGCATAACATTTATTGTTGTGAAATATGTTATTGTGTGAAGTGAGTCAAGCATACAGAAAGTAATCCTATGCAAGTCTACCCATTATCCACATATCAACTCAGTCTGTATAAAGACAAGACGGCGTGTAACCACTGATACCAATAAAATCTCCTTTGAGGGAAGTGCAGCAAGGAAGTGTTTCATTACCTGACAGCTGAGTCAGAACCAAAGAAGGTAAGAAACTTGGGCAACCAAATGCAAGTGATTTTTGTGCCTGTGTAGCTTTAGCTTCAATATTTCTGCTGGACTGATCTGTAGATGTAAGAAAGCAGGTTGCAATATACATAATTTAGAAACTGTGGCTCCCATTGCAACAGAGACCTTTGGGGACCAGAGGTCTGGTGTTACTGAGCATTATGCTGATGGGTTTGCTCAGACAGACATCCTGCCTGGCAGGCTCCCTGTGATGTGGAGCAGCCCTTAAAGGCCCTGCAACTCTGAGCTAGTGCTGTGCTGAGCTGGGGTGGCACAGGCAGTGTCTGTGTGTCGCATGAAGGGTGAGAGAGTGTGACTTTTCCTGCCAGAGTCCCCAGGCTTGCACTAAGCAGTTTCGCAAAGTAAAAAGTATGTCTGAGAATTCAGCCTCAGAGCCCTGGCTAAGGAGCTTGTGCTGAGATGGTTGTGTGTCTGTCTCAGAGTGCTGGCTAAGGAGCTTGCACTGGGACAATAGTTATCTGTTTCAGAGCCCCGAATAATAACTTTCACTGAGACAGCATGAAAGTTAAAACTAGTAGATTTATTAAAGCAACAGATACAACAGGTTCAGAATTGCTGTTGAAAAATGCACTAACTGCAAAGAAAGATAATCAAGCTCAAGGTAGTAATTCCTGGGTACCTCCGACACAGTCGGAGGGGCAAGCCTTTGTAACAGCACTAATAAATAATAGCAATGTTAGGAAAAGCTATACTGTATATCAAAGGTGCAATTCTTACCAAGAAGGCACTTGTCTTGGGCGGAGGAAGAGGAGTAACAACCCTGTCGACCCATGAGACTCAGCAGTCCTCCAAGAGATATTGCCCGTGTGATTTTTATTTTCTGATTCCGTCTGTCCCTGCCTTCTAGGTGACATTTGGCATAATTTGGGTGGAGAATTGAGTAACATAGTCATGTATGTTTAACATGTACTCCATTAGTCTCATTACCATACTTAGGGGTGTGAACTTTAACATAAATTTTGTCATTAGTTAGGCAAAGGTCTTCACTTGGACAGTATGACCTTCAAGATTTATGTAGGAGCAGTTTGTTTCTGTGGATTTAGCCGAAACAGGACCATCTGATGTTCACAAGAGTCTCTCCTTCAGCTGTTTGGCAGGCCAGCCCAGTGAATCTCCACCCCCAGAGACAGCACAAGAATCTTGTATTTGCAAACAACTTCACCTTTCTTCTGAAGCGCACTAAATTAGTCTGTATTCCTGTCTCATGGCAAGCTAGGCTGTTATCCCACACCATGCAGCAGCACCAAGCTCAGGTCCAGCCACCTGCCTCCTGCAGCCCTGCTTGACCCCACAGCCTTGAGTTTGGCCAGGAATGTGTTCATGATGGTCTTTGCTGAGATTTCGCAAACTCTGGCTTGTTTTCCTACTTGTCTTGAGCTGCGTTACTACAGCAATGCCACGCCTGAATCATTTGTAAGTGTGGCAAATGAAATGTTCCTTCAGCTGCAGCACAGTGGTGACTTCTCTGCTGGTGGTGTAAGGCAGAATTGCTCAATGCTGGCCACTCACTTGCCTTTGATGTTGTGAGACTTTCCGGGCAGGCTGATTGCATCTCCTGGTGTTGGCTTCCTGCCACTCTGAGGAATTCTCAGGTTTTGTGCAAGAGTTCCCCTTTTAAAGCCCACTAGACTGTTACATCGCAGCTGTCTATGAGCACAACGTGCTCTTGTCAGAGGACACTGAAGTGCCTGTTTCTCCTGAGGAGGCCTTGGTGCTGACGGACAAAAATAAGACTTCTGGGTGAAGCTACATAGTGAAGAGGAAGATATTGTCAGGATGACAATCTTGCTGAGCTTTAAATAATTAGCCAGGTTATGTTCCTTTACCCTCACAGACATAACAAAGGTTTTTTTATGAAGCATCTGAAACTATAGTAGTAATATTCTATTTCCAAAATAGTATGCAAAATGTGCTTTCCATGAGAAAAAAACTGCTTTGTATGAGCAACTTCTACTTGCTTATTGTGCAAAAAATGCCTTTTATAAAAAAAAAAAAAAGTATTAAAACAATTATGTTATTTGATTCTTTCTCACAAAACAAATTAGTGTGTTAGCTCTAGTCAGAGGGAACAGCACAGTTCAAGGTTTAGTTTATATAGCAGTATGAGCCTAGGAGAGAAAACACTCACAGGGCACCTGCTACTGCTATAATAAGCCATTGGCCAAAGGCAAGAGGCATAGCAGGACCATGTATTTCATAAGCGTAGATGAATCAGCTACAATCTGAAGCATGAGGGCTGTACTTCATGCAGGTAGCCTGCCTTCAGCATTGGCTGTATTTTTAACCGATGGCAGCCACACACAGTAAGGTTTTATGGAGTAGTGTGCCCTAAGTAGGGGAGTCTGGGCTCACCCTGAGATGGCTTTGAAAGCCTGGAGAGGGATGTACAAGCAGAGTGTGCAAGTTCTATGCTTCTGTGGTCCTTCCGCAGAGCCCCTTGTAGATAGCATTGCTTCTGACATACTCTCTTAGCCTTCTGTTCACCTTTTATTTGCAACATTTCAAACTGGAAACGAGATCCCATTATGAGAAAAGTTTCTTTGACTTCTAAATATAAATAAATAACCTGGTTGTTGGCAGAACGATACTGTACCGTCTCGGATTACTCAATAGAAGTTTAGTTCCAAAGTAAACTTTTTAGTCTTTACTCCTCCTCTTTCCATCTGGTTCGTATTCCCCGTGCCCAATCCAGGAGCTGTGAGGCACCAGCCATGCTCCCTTCCAAGCCTCTCCTGCATGCTGTGCTGCTTGCACTCGCAGTCCTTCAGGCCTTTGCCTCCGACACCTTCATTGCAGCCGTCTACGAGCACTCGGTCATCCTGCCAGATGCCACCACCAAGCCCGTTTCTCCTGACGGTGCTTTGGCCCTGATGAACAAAAACATGGATGTCTTGGAAAGGGCCATCAAGGAAGCTGCCCAGCAGGTACAAGCTGTATTGTGAATGTTGTCAGTGTTTTCTGCTGCTGCTGACCCTCCCTGGTTATCTGTTGATGGGGGAATTCTTAATGGAACCTGTTGTGTCAGGGTGCCCAGATCATTGTGACTCCTGAGGATGGCATTTACGGCTGGCTTTTCACGAGAGAAACCATTTACCCCTACCTGGAGGATATCCCTGACCCAGCGGTCAACTGGATTCCCTGCACCGACCCCACCAGGTGATTTCTGCTGCAGTGATTTATGTGGTTTCAAACTAGTGTCTCATGGAGTCATGAGCTGCTCCCAGTAAATGCCTAAGAACTGCTAATTTTTTTATGCTATTAAAAATCCCAAGTACCATAGAAATGAGATGCATCAAAGCCCTTAATTAAATGGTAATTGGAATAAGAAAGGTAAAAAGCACTGAGACAGTATAACTTCTTTAAAGTGCAAAAGGAGGAAAATAATTAAATGTAGTAAAAATAATTGCTTTTAAAACATGTAAAACTTTATCACTTCTTTATCTTTTTTATCTTCTGTAAATATAAGCTATTGTATTATATGCCTAGTCCTCAGCTCATGTGGCTGGATGATTTCTAAATCAGACTGCACAAAATATTTATCTAGATTTGAAAGAACTGACTTTTAGAAATCCAACTGCTTGCACAGTCTGCTGCATTACACAGGGCTGCTTTGAATGCGTGTCAGCAGGAGACATCAAGAGGACCAAGTTCATGTCTAAGCTAAGCTTTTGTATTCCCTTTTGAGGTCTTACGAAGCTTGATTTCAGGAGTCCTCAGGTCTATAAATGCTGCCGTCACTTTTTACTAAAACCTATAGGCTGCTGCCTTAGAGTGAACAGACTTTAAAAAGGCTAAAATGATCTTTTAAAATTAATGCTTAGATCTGCTTGAAAATTTATTTTCAAGTTATTTTAAGTTTGTCTGTATACTGATTTATTCTCTCCCTTGTTTTCTGAAGTTGCCCATACTTTTTTATATGGCCTAGCTCGGAATTATATCCACACACAACATAACAAAACAGACCATTTTTTTAAAAGCTAAAAGAGAACAGTGATTTTAAATGATGCTATGAACAGAGAAGAAAATTAGAAGAAACTATGATTTGATCTATACCTTTTTCAGAGCCTGGGGATGTGCAGTGAGGATGTAGAACAATAATTCTGAATGCATTTCTTCCACATCTGAGCTTAAACTTGTAATTTCTTTTGCTTTCACTAAAAATATATTAGATTTGCTCCTACTCCAGTGCAAGAACGACTCAGCTGCATGGCCAGGAATAACTCCATCTATGTGGTTGCAAACATTGGGGACAAGAAGCCGTGTAACTCCAGTGATCCCAGCTGCCCCAGTGATGGTCGCTATCAGTACAACACTGATGTTGTCTATGACCCAGAGGGGAAACTGGTGGCTCGTTACCACAAGGTAAGGACACACTTCAGCATTACCCTGTAATAGATTATCGGTATATTTTTCATCTCTCTGGCTCCAATTTCAGCTGTTTTTTACAATAATTTTATATTATCATAGAGCAACAACTAACCCAGGATGATCTGATGCAAGTGTTACTCATAAAGGTAAACAAAGAAATATTGCCTAAAATTCTAGTTAAGTCATTTGATAACTTTTAGCACTTATGAAGGAAAAGACAAATATGTATACAGTGTCTAGGACAAGATGACCATACTTGAAACTATCAAAAGTTACTAGTTAAGGAACTCTTAATCAAGAATTGGTTGTCCTTGAAGAAGAAACATCCTGAAAAAAATATAAACTATATATATTTAGAAATTTTCTTGTTGTCATGTAATCTTGAATAGTCAGCTAAACAGTGATTAGTACTATCCTTAAGTAAACTAATCTCATTATAATACTAAAAATCATACCCACAGGGCAAGAGACCCCAGCCCAGGTGAATCCCCTTTGTGACAGAGCATGCATGCACAGAGTATGAATAAATTTTCTGTAATCATATGCAAATTGCTAACCAATCAGGGTTGATGGGAAGATCTTGGAAGCCCACCAGTTGATAACTTTGTGTATAACATGAATGTTGAAAAGTGCCTAGGTGTGGTAGCTTTGTGGGAAACCACCTAGCACTCCAACTTGCTCAGCTTTGTAATAGTAATCGTAATATCTCATCTCAGTGTGTGAAATTGGCTTATGGCACACTGAATACCAAACACAGTTTTAGGATAACACAAGGATCTTATGGCCAGAGGGAAAAGCAGGCAAGTGCTTGGTCAATCAGGCATTATTCCCAGGAGCACCGCAGCTGCAGAGTACATGCCAGATAGCAGATACCTAAGGGCTACACTTACGATACCCAGTGGGAAAGAAGCAGTGACAGAGTTTTTCATACTCAGTAAATGTTAGCTTGTCCTCGGTGCAGTTTTAGCCAAGCCAGATAGTGCTTTTGCAGCTGTAGTGGGTCTAGCTGAGCTGGTTTTCCACACAGCAGCAGTGTTTTGTGCTGGGAGCTAGAAGGCTGATAACACACCCGTGTTGTGATGACTGCTGAGCAAGGATCCCAACATTCACCCCTTCAGTGGGATGGGGTGGACAAGATCTTGGGAGGGGACACAACCAGGACAGCTGACCCAAACTGACCAAAGGGATATTCCATACCATATGACGTCAGCTCAGCTATAAAGCTAGGGAAAAGGAGGAGGAGTGGGGGGCCGTTCCGTTGTCCTCCAGAGCAACCGCTACGTGTCTTGGAGCCCTGCTTCCCAGGGAGTGGCCAAACATCGCCTGCTGATGGGAAGTAGAGAATAAAACTTTGTTTTCCTTTGCTTCCGCGTGCGGATTTGCTTGGCTATTGCTTTTGTTATTATTAAACTACTTTCTGTTCCTCATCTTATTTTCCTCCCCTTTCTTTTTTTTGCTCTGCTGAGGAGGGAGAGGGGAAGGAAAGGGGGGGTGATAGAGTGGCTTGGTGGGGACCGGGGGCGCAGCCAAGGTTAACCCACCACAGCAGGTGATGTCTTGGCAGAGTTTAGCAGTTAATATTGGCTGGGTATTGCTTCCAGGAGGCAGCTGGGGCACAGCCACCCCCAGGGTGAGAGGGTCTGCTGGATGTATGCAAACGCACTGTGCTGGCCAGCTCAGGTTTCTCAACCTCCAGCTTTACCTTAAAGCCTATCTCAGACACAAAAGTAGCTGTTTATAATCTTGCCTTATTTTTAGCTTCTAATATGCTGTTTTCTTCACATGCAGTACAACCTGTTTAGAAGAGAAACTCAGTTTAATTACCCTAAAGAGCCAGAAGCCGTCACCTTTGAGACTCCCTTCGGAAAGTTTGGCATTTTCACTTGCTTCGACATCCTTTTCCACGAGCCTGCTGTGGTCCTGGTGAGCGAGTTGCAGGTGGACACAGTGCTCTTCCCGACGGCTTGGATGAACGTCCTGCCATTTCTGACTGCAGTTGAGTTTCATTCTGCCTGGGCTATGGGCATGCGTGTCAATTTACTTTCAGCAAATACTCACAACATCCACATGGCAATGACAGGTGAGTTGCAATTAGGACAAGGGAAATCGTCTTCAGAGTACTGGATTCAGAAGCATGCAGAAATATTTTACAAGTAGCAAAGTCTCTGGAAAATAGTGCTTAAATCAGACAAAAAATCTTCTTGATGTTGCATTGAATTAACACCTTCAGGCATGAAAACGTTGAAAGTTCTGGGAAAGGTAAAATTAGAAAGTCCATGACATTAGACTTTGATCATTTAAAAGTGAAATTTTATTTCAAAAATAACACTAAGTTTCATTTACATTTTCAGCCTCTTATTTAGAAGCAGCATTTTTTGTTTAAAATTCAATCAACAGTTAAATGGAGAAAAAATATTTTAAACAACTTAACCTAAAGCCAATAATTTAATACATATTGTCTAAAACATTTTCAGTTTTGTGTGGTTGCTGAAGAATTAGAGATATTTTTGCTTTGGTTTGATCAAAATAGAGATTTACTGCTATTTATTTTTTTTAAACTGAGAAAACTTTGCTGAAGCTACATCTGTATCTCCCCTCTGAAGCCAAAGTGAAAGCCAGAAAGGGATGTTTTTGCCTGCCCTAAATAGACTGAGCTGAGTTTAGGCCACAGCCCTGGGTTTTCTTCTGTGAAATGTAATTACCCCCATGGTTTCCTTCTTTGGTAAACATGCCACTCTTAGAGCTCTGTATTATATTTAAATGAACATACGGGTTTTTTAAAAAATATGGTTCTGTGTCTAATTGTCATTCAAGGCTCAGATTCAAGATCCAGTGAAGCACAATACCATGAAGTTTAGGTAATGTTTTTACACTATGACGTATATTTTAGCAGTTCTGCACTTTAAAATTCTTCCAGAATTCTCCATAATGTGTTGACTGAAAATAGCATCACCACAAAAGCCCACCAGTGTGGCACAGGGAAAGGCTGGCCCCTCTGCCGAGCTATGTTCCAGGGTGCTAGCTGACAGAGGGCTGGTGGGTGTCCTTGGCAGGTAGCGGGCTGTTCACGCCAGAGGGACCGGCCGCCTACCATTATGACAGTGAGACCAAGGAAGGACACCTCCTGATAGCAGAACTAAGTGCACACCCCCGTCTTTCCCCCACCTACCCCCCTGCTGTCAACTGGAGCTTGTATGCCACAAGCATCGAGAAATTTCCGGAAGAAAAAGACACTTTTCCAGGAGCTGTCCGACGGGACATATTCACTTTCAGTGAACTGAAGCACAAAACCGGAAATTACACAGTTTGCCAAGGAGACCTCTGCTGTCATTTGGTGTATCGGATGTCAACCAAGAGCAAAGATGAAGTTTATGTCCTGGGTACATTTGATGGACTGCATGGTTCTCTCATTAAATACCATTGGCAGGTAATTGATTTTATAGGGGTGAGTGGGGGCTGAATATGGATACATCCAAATCACCCCAAAACATTTGCCCATTACTTCATCGTGAGAACTTTTCTTGCTATCAAATCCAGCTCTTGACTGTGGAAAGCTTAACGCTATTTTGCCATTCTGTATCCTTCTCCGTGCAGATATGCACACTGCTGAAGTGCAAGAGCACAGACCTGACCACGTGTGGGCAGCCAGTAGAGACAGCTCAGACCACATTTGAGATGTTCTCCCTCAGTGGCACGTTTGGCACCAACTACGTCTTTCCAGAAGTCTTGTACAGCGGGGTGCAGCTGGCCCCCGGGGAGTTTGAGGTAATGAGAAGCCCTGGAGCTGTTTGACACTAGGCTGTGGTGCTTGAAACCAATATGGCCCCATCCAAGAACCCTTTCCTTTGGTTCTGCAGACCATAACTCAAGGGGACATTTAAATGGATGGATTTAATTAATCCATATTGATGAGAAGATATGAATTCTAAGGCCAAGAATCTCTTCAGTGTTTTCTTTAGCATATATGCCTTCCCACTTCAGGTCCCAAATCTATAAATTGCAGCTTTCAAGGAGCTATTTTCTCCAGGTTGCTGCTGATGGGTATTTTAGGAGACAAAGAAATCAAATACACTGAGAAATTGTCCCAGCAAGAAAAATTGCTAATGAGTATCATGCATAAGAGCAGAAATCCTATGCAATTAAAAATGTTAAAAGGTATTTTTGAAGGTTTCGTAGTGTTTATTTTTTTATTTGAAATTTTATCACACATTTTTGCTAAAATATCTTTTCATTCATAAACCTTAGATTACCTTTATGTAAGAGGCTAGATGAAATTTTAATTTGTTTGGAAGAGGTATTTAATAGATCACAAGAGACAATGAAGACAGTGAAAAAGACTTGAAAAGTTTTAGGGAAACAAGGGTGATATTTTTACAAGGTAGAGAATGGAAAAGCATTGTTCATCCTGCATATTTGCTATGAAAGGGACTTCTGTAAAACTTACACATCAGAAGATTTACGAGTATGCTAAAATATGATCATGATCTAATTTTTAAAGTATTTTATATTTTCTTAACAAATACATGCTTATTATTTGTCACAGAGGCTTTTAAATAGTTGCAGATGTTCACAGTCTACGGACCCCAATGATTTCAAACTGATCTGTAAAAACTAAGAAAAGCAACATATGGCTAGTAGCTTTAAATTCTCTGCTTCCAGAAATTGTTTTGGGATCTACAAATCAAAAAAATATTTCAAATTACTGTCCTAGATATGTATATGACCTTCATCGTCATGTATGATCAACTAATGAGTACCTAACAAATTGGTTATTCTCACTCTCACCTTCTTAGGAGCTGGAGAAAATGCTCTCTTTTTTTTTCCCAGAGATGGGAAAAAAGTTTTAAAGACCTTCAGGTCCAAGGAAATGTGGGAAGACTATGGCAGAGCCAGAGACAATTCTGGTTTCTTTAATTCTCATGATTATCTTTTAAGAGTGCTGCATCAAAATATTCAACATTTAAGGTCTATCCTTTCTGTACCATGCAATATTGCTACTCTGTTAGTGGACTATTAGCATCCTTTCTCTTCTCAACTAGGTGCTACATGACGGACGTTTGAAAAGTAAGAATGGCACATCGAAACCACTCATAACAGCGACACTTTTTGGAAGATTTTATGAAAAGGACCTGCCGCATCCTCTGCGAACCTCCCCATAACATTAGCTCCTTGAGTGTTACACAGTCACCACAGACAGGAGGGGAATTTCCTACAGAGATCCATCTCCTTATGAGCTCTGGCAGTTATCCTGTATCATTTCTGTTCTGCAATCTTGTGCTTCTGCTCAGCAGCTGTGGCAGTTGGGTTTATTTAGAAGAAAGTGATGCGATCACTCTGTTACGTATACATTTTAATAGTGCTTGAGACAGTGCAATTATTTTTTAGCATAAATGCTTTGTCACATTAAATCTTTAATTAGTAATAATTTTTTGTCTCAAAGATACCATGTGGATTCCAGGATCCACAGAAGAAAGAAAGAAGACTAATACTGAAATGCGTGAAAAGGGAAGTTTGCCAGTTTGCTGCGGAACACATCTTCTCCAAGGCTTTCTGTCCCTTTTGTCCCTTTCTGTTTTTTTCAGATGACATAAGCACTAAGTGTCCATGTTTCTCAGCATTACACACCGATCACTAGGGCCTCCCTAATACTTAATGTCCCTTGGCCCCATTCTAACCAAGGGACTCTACAATGAAGAGAAAACCAGATTTGAAACTATTTTACGTGCAACCTTAGAGAAAGTGGTTCTCCACGACCCACACAGGCACGGAGTCTGGCTGAGCTCTGTAAAGCATCTTCAGTTCTTCAGTCCCTCTGAGCTTGCACTACTTTGTGCATGGCAGATGTGTGCTGGCTACAATGCATTTCAGATCAGACTTACCATATAAACATAGCATGCCAACACCTTCTCCTAAGTATTTGGAAAATTTCTTCAAAACTGTGAAAACATAGGAAATAGAGAACATTTTAGTAGCTGGAACACATTTTACCATGTAGTGTGAGAAATGGGCATTATTTGGGACTTCTAGCAGTGACATGTATTCTTCCTTATAAGTCCTGGGCCTCATTTCTGTCTATCATGTTCTGCAGCAGATAGGCCTCATTTGCACTACTTATGTCTTGGCCTAGTCCTTGCCTCAATACTTATCCCATAGTCTTTTGCATCTACTGCCCTTCCTATCACTGGCTTACAGCCTACAACATGCTTTAACACTGAGCTGTGCTAAATGTGGCACATAAGAAACACTCTGTGGATTCCCACCCCCTGCACACCATCATATGATATCAGAAGTTGTTGAAATTACATTATTTCTATTTTCCCATGTGCTGCTGCTTCTCAGCACACAACTTTGGAGGATCCTTCCAGGACTCGTTTCAACTTGGAAATAAAACAGCTGAGCTCATACTTAGAGGTGGGACTGTACTACTTGGGAGCAAGATATTCAAAACAGGCAGGGCCTTTTCTCACCTGACTTGTGGTTGTAAGCCAGACTAGTCTTTCATCAAACAGAGGAGGTTTTGCTCAAGACAGATTATGACTGACCTGTGGCCGTACTAATCCCACATGACTCTTGGTTGTATAGTGCATATAGGATACAGAATTTCAAGACACGAATGCTCATGCTGAAGGGTGGCAGCTGAGCCTGCTCCCCAAGCCTGTCTGGAACACTCCAGGAGCCCCTTGTCTTGTCCATAATGAGCAACAGTTTGGGAAAGGCGAATGAGACTGAGCATGCTGGTTATGAAGGTCTGCAGTGTCACCTTGTTGACCAAGCAGGTCCATCGGTTTGCACTGGGGTCAGCACAGTAAGGCACAGTAAGGCAGCAGAACAGCTGGGAGCTTTGTCCTGGAGGTCATCCCCACAGTGGTGCTTCTCCACCCCTCTTTAGTGCTGCTCACTCAGCTGTCAGTCCTGGGAGAGCTCAAGGAAACACTCTGAAAAAGACAAGAGCTACCCTGACTTGTGAACTCCAGTACTGAAAAAGATCCTAAAATGGTTTTTAACTTGAAAATGTATTCTTTCCGCTGCCCCAAAACCTGCTTTTCCCCTCTTTACCCCAGAGGAGGTAACCCTGGTACTTTTCTGTTCTAGTCTTGGTTGCTCTTTGAGACATCTCAAGCCTTGGCTGAGATAGGGTAGTTTTGGAAGGAAGAGTAAGCCCCCACTGTCAGGGAAGACCGCTGACTCCGGCAGCCCTCTGGCATCACAGGCACTGCAGAGCTGAAGACTCTGGTGTGGAGCCAGTGCTGTGCCTCCTTCTCACAGCCCTTAAGGATGTGCTGGCTTTGGCTGGGATAGACTTAATTTTCTTCATAATAGCTGGTATGGGGCTATGTTTGGATTTGTGCTGCAAACAGGGTTCATAATACAGGGATGTTTTGGCTGTTGCTGAGCAGGGCTTACACAGAGCCAAGGCCTTTTCTGCTTCTCATACCACCCCACCAGCAAGTAGGCCAGAGGTGCATAAGAAGCTGAGGGGGGACACAGCTGGGACATCTGACGCCAAATGACAAAAGGGATATTCCATATGATAGGACGTCATGCTCAGCATATAAAGCTGGGAGATGAAGAAGGAAGCAGGAGGAATGTTTAGAGTGATGATGTTTGTATTCCCAAGTAACCATTGTGTGTGATGGAACCTGGCTTTCCTGGAGATGGCTGAACACCTGCCTGCCAATGGGAAAGAGTGAATGCATTCCTTGTTTTGCTTTGCTTGTGTACACAGCTTTTGTTTTACCCATAAAAGTGGCTTTATCTCAACCCACAAGTTTTCTCACCTTTACTTTTCCAGTTCTCTCCCCCATCGCGTTGAGGGTATATGATGCTTAGTTGCTGGCTAGGCAAGCAGTCTCAGAATAACTCCATCATTTTAATGTGCAAGAACCATCAACTCTGCCTTTGGGTAAGGGTTCCCTGGAAAGAGTGCAAAAACCAACCAGATCTTGAGGATCTTGGTGGTCACAGTGACTAGATGAAGTTCTGCTTTGGAAATGTGAGTTTTTGTAATAAAGGCCAACTTCAAAGGATACAAATTACAGAAACATTCAGCATACAGAAGCAGAGAGATAATGAGTGACCGATGCAACAAATCACATTCATCTAGAACAGTTTCTGTTGAAAACACAGGTTAACCAGCTATGCACTTACTTTCCTATCTGCTAGGTGGGAGTTAGAAAGGAGAGAATGTTAGCTCATCTTTAGGAATCAAACAAAAAGGCCTCTCCTATGTTTTCCTTACAGTACAGAATTTGAGTTTCTGAAATAACAGGGGTGTTTACTGACTCTGGGACAGATATGCCAGAAGAGAAGAATCAAATTAATTTATACATAATTCACGTCAATTGCTCCACCTCAAAAGCTGCTCCAGATGGTATGCTAGTTAACCCCATCCTTTTCTGAGCTGGAAAAGCCTGCTCTTCACACGTCAATATTTCTTCCTTATACCTTGATGTTGGCCAAAGCAAACAAGACCCACCTGTCCACATTATTTCCGATAATACAGAGAGAAAAACAAGTCCTTAAGAGATTTTTTTGATGCAAGGCTTCAGATGAAGGTAGAAATATACTGCATTAAAACAAGTGTGACCCAAACCTTTTGGCTGACTTAAGTAAGACTGGTAACAACTTTAGGGAAACGTTAACTCTGAGTAAAATCTAATATGTTTTATTGTACAGATTGGATTAAAGCAAACAGACCTTGAACAAAAATAAAGAGACATATGCTTAAGTTTTTTTAAAGAGAATAGGACACTACGACCATGTCCTTGTATGCATATTTTAGTCATCATAACGTCAAGTTATCCATTAAATAATGGATATGCTATCTGCTGATCGTGCATCTACAGAGACAGAGATGTTCTGCGTTTAGTTCTGAATTAAAATAGTTGTGTTCTGTGTTTTTTGGTTGGAGCTGGAATTAATCAGTTCTGCCCAAGAGATTTCATAAAGACAATAATTCCACATAGCTCCCACTCTGGCAGAAGTTAGGTGCTGTGGCCCTCTAAAATTCCCAGTATCTTTGTTTGACACCTAGCTGACAATCTATACAAAAATTGATTTTCTTTGTTTTCTTCCCATCTTCTACTTGGTTAGTAGTTTTAGTAGTTTTCTTCTTGAGTTTTCTCAGAGATGTTCTTAGACTGAGTGGGCTGCAATAGCTAACATAACCAAATTGTGAAAATACATTGTAATTCATTCATCAAAACTTACTGTTCAAAAGAAGAATTAAGCTTGCCTAAGTAGGAATCAAATATATCCAACACTGTGATATAAAAGGGAAGAGCAAGCTATAAAAACATGGCCATTAATGGACAGTGATGTACTTCCTGGTAGCTAGACTGGAAGACAGAAAGCTTTTGGCAGGTGTGGGTAAAAATACATATGTGATGCCTTTCATAACAGATGTCAATTAGCTATACCTCAAGAGTATCACATGGCTGTATGTATAAGGATCAGAGCCATAAAAAAAATAAGCTCAGGTTGGATCAATCATCATTACCTAGCAACAGGCTTTAAACATTCATTTTGTTTAAGACTTTCTGAGCCTGTCTTTAATGTTACCCTTGGCATTTTAGATTGTTTATTCACATTAACATTGGCCTTTGTTTACGGGGATTCTTCCAAGTTCAACAATAGACTAAACAAAAAGCAGGCATGAAATCTCTCACATTTCAGGGTCATGCAACATTTCATGTAACCACTCTTGTGTTTTGCCAAGGCAGTCTTACAATGCCAGTTGTTTTCTGCTGAGTCTTCTTACAGAAGAGTTCATCTAAATTGAGATGCCAGAGTAATTCATATTACAAAAAGACTGTATATAGCTGTCACCCTGATTCAGCCAGCATCATTTTATGCTGCCATCAGTTGCCTGATCACACAGGCCAATGCTGAACTCAGCAACATCCCCTCAGAAGTCTTCTTTCAGATAGTCCTGCCATAGGTTCCTGTGGGCCCAGAACCTCCGCTGCCCACTGTGGTGCCAATATTGCCTGCTGGACACAAAATAGCCCTGGCCTTGCCCACCACCCCAACCATGAGCACCTGGGTGAGGGCAGAGCCACAAAGACACAGGTGGGCCAAGTTCTGCCTCTGGAACATGAAGCCGGTGGGGAAAACAAAACATTCTGCTAGGCTGTGACTCATTCACAGGTCAACTCCAACTTGGGGCCCACAACTCAGGGCCCAGAATTTCAATAGCCAAAGCATGACTGTCACTGGCTTCAGCTGTAAGTTCTGACTCTGCTTAAATGTCAGCTCCTGGCATGCAGCCAGAAAAAGAGGAGCACATGTTCAGTGAAAGCTTCAAAGTCTGTGGTATGAAATGACCTACCTGATATTGTGTGGTAACAAAAACGTATAGAGCATGTTAGAAAGGAGGAAAAGGACCTGTACTGGGAGGGGTCCATTTAGGCCATTAGTCCACACAGGCAGCTGGGGCAACAAAGGTTGCAAGACACAGAAGGAAGAAGCAGTAAAAATTGCAGATAAGAACAAAGTGGACTACAGGACAGGGAAAAGAAGGGTGAGGTGAAAATAAGAGAGAGATATTTGCTTTATACTCACCAACCCTTATCTGTATGAACAAAAAGTTATGCAAGCTGGTAGAGGCACATTTAAACAGCTGCAGCTCCTGTTGCTGTCATCCGTTCCCTCTTAGTCTCATGGGTATTGGGCAGGAGATGGCTAGCAAGCAGGAACTTGATAACAAGTAATAAATTCAAACTGACTGCAGTGCACCTTCTTCTTTGGTGATGCAAAAAGTATATTCAAATGATATATGGCAGTTACTGAGAACATAAACAAAGCTCTTCTGGTGAAAAATGCATGTCTTCCCGAGACCGGGCAGTGGAGGGTGGGCACGAAAGGGCACAGTCTCTGATACTGGTAGTTTCTGCACTAAGTTGCTGTCCTTGCAGTGAGATGATACCAGCAATGATACTTCCTGCAGCAGCAAACAGCTGTGAAAGCAAAGGATGGCACTGGCTGCTCTACCTCTTAAAAATGGCCCACAGTGCAGCATCTGCAATCTGTTGGGCTTGCAGATGGACAATTAGAAACAATCAAACTTGTTCAATATTTCTAGGGAAATAGCATGTGTCTATTATAGTCAACCAGCATTTGTGAAAGGCAAGAGAGAGTAGTCCATGAGAATGGAGGCTCTGTAAGATCATTTATTGACACATAAGCCTTTATTGGAAATTTTAGGTTTCATGAATCATAGAATCATAGCATGTT
>VZZY01017160.1:0-40726 GCA_013400335.1 Eurystomus gularis
GTGATTCTGTGATTCTGTATAATAAGATATACATCAAACAATGTCAGCTTGAATCAAACTCATGTGACTGAAAACACTGAGTATCTAAACTACACCGTATTCGCTTGCTTAACTTGTTGACCTGCAAAATTTATGTGTATGTAAAATACAGTATAAATGCCCTGAAGCCCTTCAAAAGGAGATTAAGTCCATACTTAACTGCAAATGCTTTTGTGGGTTTTAGTCAGACCCTATAATATATGTGATTGTAAGTTATTTTACGTACTATATGATTATTATAGATTGCTAAAAGACACCCATCTTTAAGAAAATTAAAAATAAATGAAAAGGTCATTTTCTTAGCTGGTGGCAGACATTCAAAATCTGCTTGTAAATGAGTGTATTTTTAAAACCAAATACAAAGCATCCCTTTAAGTATATGTTTTCTTACCTTGAGGCTTAGACTGAAGTTTTTGTGTATGATTTGTTGATACAAAGGTTAGATCTGGCTTCAAAAATGGCAAAGTATCTTTACGTAAAGTCCAAATACGTCGGTGTTCATACACTACCCCTTTCTAAGACCATGTAGAACCCAAATCAAAATGTTTATTTAAACCTGTTCCCTCACTTCAGAAAGCCAAAAAAAGAAATACAACAAAATTCAAACTGCAACACCTCAGTTGGATCTTTTTCCATGACGGTTAGGCAAAAAAGGTGTTTCTAACATTTTTACAAGAAACCAGAACCCCTAGCTTATCTTGGTACATGGTATATTTCCATGAAAAACTCCAACCTCTATAAATTTTGTTTTATATATGTGCTCCCTGTTTGTGTATGTATATGTAAAACTCCACACAGACTGTGTGAAAGATACTGCAGGTACACTGAATGGGAGGTGCATGCAAATACTTGAATTAAGAGCAAATGATCACCATGCTGTAGCTAAAGTTCTTTTCCGTTTATAAGAAAAAATGTCTGGCTAATCAAAATCTTCAGAATATGATATTCAAGTTTTTAAAGCAACAGAAAAAACCTCAGCTAAGCAATTAAAAATTCTTTCTCAAAATTTATCAGTATAAATGTGTACTTTCTAAGTCTCCTAGTGCTGTAATAAATGGCTAAATGAAAAAGAATTCCAGGTTATGACTTATGTCTTCAGTACAAGCTGCAAATGTAGGATATGTGACATTGCACTGTGACCTCTTTTCATAAAGGGCCTCTCTTTTTCAGGAGAATTATTTTTATGCAATCTCTCCAAAAGAAATGGAAAATTAGATAACAAAAATGTGCAGTTATTGATCAGTAAAAGATATTCTACATTATCGATTAAATCCAAGACCTAAGAAACAATAAAATTAGACAGCATAATCACCTACCCAAGATAAGTATCTCAGCAGTAGTAACCTCCATATAATATCTCAGAGCTCTGCTAGGAGGGATATACATTCTTCAGTAGTTTGCTGCAATCTAGAGCTGAGCACACAGTGTGACTCAGCTGAACACAAGGGATTCTGTATAGGACATCTGCTATTTGTAAAGCAGTTAAATAGGAGCAAAGAATATTTAGTTTGTGCAACTTTTTAAAGGTAGTAACAACCTGGTTTTGTCTATCTTCACCAAACAGACTTCTTTCTGGGGTGTGGTGGTTGGGTTTTTCTGAAGGACTGTAGTGATGGATTTTTAATATTGATTTGGGATGCTGACTCTGGTTTCTTACAAAGGAAAAAATACCCACCCTATAGTGTAGATCTAGAGCTCACATTGAGATCTCAAATTGCTGAACATAAGTATATTCTGCTTTGGTTTAGACCTGGCTTTGTCTGTTTCTTTCAGGGAGTGTAAAGCGTTTTTGCTGTTAGGTAATTGCTAACTCCTTCCAGAGTTGATTTATGTAAATAACTTATATTCTCCCTTCTCTGGTTTTCCTGGATGCCTCTATTCTGTTGCTGTTTTAATTCAGAGTGTAAACACTTCTGTGCAGGGACAATTTTCTTGCTGGGTGTTAGTAGACTGCCTAATCAACAGAATCATGCTCAAACCTGGCCTCTAGGCACTCCTGTAATTCAGGGAGAAATCACAATAAGGTACTAATCTGGGACCTCAGAATGTTTAAATTGCTAATATATAGCTGCTAGATACAACATCATGAAAGCAGATAGACTTATCATCTTATCTGGGCTTGTTTTATCTGTGTCCCTAAACTCTGAGCTTATGAATGTGGGTTCTCTTTGTTCCTTGCAGGTGCTGGGATTGAAAGTTATCCTGCAACAAGTCATTATCTCTTTGGAAAGGCTGGCTAAACTGCTAAAGTGGGTGCTGGCTAACCCTTTGAGCTTAAACACATGAGATATTTGGTCTTTCCAATCTCAGCTATTGACCAAAACCTGTTCAATTACTACTACCATAAGCTGCTCCTGCAGTGAGCTCTGGGAGTGTGGGGATGCTCACATCTTCTGGTGGGACAGCAAAGACCAAAAAAGACAATGGGTCCATGTCCTGAGATGTATTCAAGCCAAGAGCCTTATGATATCCTATGGCTAGCTTCTTTGCTGATACAAAAGCATAAGTGTCTGTGAAATTCAGTACACTTTTGCTCATTTAAACATCATTAAATTTGACCTGCAGTTTTCCAAAAACTTCTAATCTACCAGAGGAGGTTGTCTTCACATTGGATTTTAACTGCTATGTCTTTGAGTCTGTTTGCCTTAAGTTTTAAAGTATGTGAAGTTTGTTTTACTGAAAGGAATGCTTATGGTGTATAGTGAAAGCATTTGGCTTCTGACTTTCATTCCACCAGTTCAATCATGAAGTGGTTAAGTGTTATTTATAGCTCTTAGACATTCTTTAAGGATGAATACATCTACTGAAAAAACAAATGGTCTTGGTGCTCATGGGTAATTTATAGCAATTTTAAAGTTAGGAGAAAACTGTGATCTCATACTACAGGCTAAAAACCTGTCCATTCGTTACCATATGGCAATGGAATTCAGATGAGAGTTTGACATAATCTGAGGAACTTGAGATTCACAGCATCTAGGTACAACTGAGCAGGGAAAGGTTCAGTTATATGTCCTAAGCAACTACATGCCTTTTCTTTCTCCCTCTTTTTGTTTTAATATAAGATGCAAGCAGAATATCAGAAAGATCTTGTATTTTTTTTTCAGTGTGCTCCACTCGTTCCTTAATTTAATTTTAAAAAATTAACTCCACTAGTGCTGGAATATGTCAGTTTGCAGAAAGCGGAAACTCAGGGTTTCCTTTCAGCAAGAGGTTTTTATACTTTAAATCATAGAGTGTAGGGTCAGAATTTTTTTTTTAATACTACAATTCATTAACAGTAATTCGGAGTACACATTTACATCACTTTGAGTGCACAAAGAAATCCAGTCTTGGTCTGACAGCATTAAAAGAAAGAGAACCTCTCACCTCTACTGTGAAGTTGTCTCACTACTGAGATAATTCTTTGCCTCAGTTTGAATGTCTGGCTTCAATGCACAGCTATGAGTTTTAGTTAGACCTTTCCTCATTGAATTAAAGAGCTTTTCAGTACATTTAGTAATTTCTTCAGATATTCGTACACTGCAAGTCATCTTCTTGTTTATAAAATATAAGCGAGCTTCTCACTTTTCCATTGTAAGGCATCTTCTCCAACCCTCAATTTCCTTTTGTGGGTTTTGGGCATTTTTTTAGGGTTGTGGGTTTTTTTTTTTGTTTTGTTTTGGTTTTTTTTTTTTATTACATTTATTTTTTTTTTTTTAGTTAAAACTGTTATTCAACATATTTTTTACATATGGGCACAAAACAGCAGAATTTTTCTAACCATTGGCATATGCTGAGGTGAATTAATCCTTATTTTCTGTTTCTTCTCATGGTGCCAAGGATTGTCTTCACTCCTTCTGCCTCTTTCCCTTGTAGTGGCAGGAAACCACAACTTTTTCACACAGATGGGCAAGCAAGGAGTTTATCACTCCCATCCTGCTTTGTCCTTAAACTTGTCCTTAAACTTGAAGCCAAAGCTCAGTCAATAACCAAGATTGGCAGATTGCCCCATTGGCAGTTCCCTCATTTTACAGGCAGGAGAGACCCATGCACTGCTAATGGCCCTGTGGTTGTTTTTTCCACACTTTCTGAGTCATTTCCTACACTCCAGGCTTCTGTGGAAGGGGTCTAATGGAGGGTCTAATTCACATTGCCTTTTACATGCTTGGTGTCCATAAAATGAATTGGAATTATTAACCAGAAATGTGCATTCCTGAAACTGTACTCACCCTCAGTTTTGTTTTGCCTCATTATATAATCATATCATACTTTTAATTATTGCTTGTTTGATGATAAAATAAAAACAGAGTAAGAAACATCAATGGAAATCAATTTACATCCTCATCCTGTAAGTTATAGAACATAATCAATTAAGAACATAATTAATAAACATTAAGAAAAGTGTGGCCACGAAGTTGAGGGAATTTCTCCTCCACCTCTATTTTGCCTTAATGTGGCCACATATGAGGTATTGTGTCCAGTTCTGGCTCCTCCATTCAAGAGACAAGGAACTACTGGAGAGAGTCCAGGAGAGGGCTACAAAGATGATGAGGGAACTGGAGCATCTCTCTTACAAGGGAAGGCTGAAAGGCCGGGGGCTGTTTAGCCCAGAGAAGAGATGACTGAGAGGGGATTTATCAATGCTTATGAATATCTAAAGGGTGGGCGTCAAGAAGATGGGGCCAGACTCTCTTCAGTGGTGCCCAGTGACAGGACAAGGGGCATTGAGCACAAACTGGAATGCAGGAAGTTCCATCTGAACATGAGGAAAAACTTTCTCTGAGGGTGACGGAGTCCTGGAATAGGCTTCCCACAGGTGTTGTCGAGCCTCCTTCTCTGGAGACTTTCAAAACCTACCTGGGCCTGTTCCTGTGTAACCTGCTCTAGGTGAACCTGCTTTAGCAGGGGGGGCTGGACTAAATGATCTCCAGAGGGCCCCTCCAAACCTCTACCATTCTGTAATTCTGTGATTTAGGTGGGAGTCAATAAGAAGTTATATTGCTTAGGACTTCCCATGAATGACACATATTGATATAATTAACATTTCTGGTTTCAGCTGGAGACTGCCTTTGAAATTACATAAGGTTCCTAATTCTATGAGGCTTTGATTCTTCGCATTTCCCATTCTTAAGCTTATCTACAGATACATAAACAACATAATTACTATGAATAGAATACTCCCTATGCCTTGATAATATTTTTGCATCTCCTATGATATGGAAAGAAGCACTGATATTTTGATATCTTAGTTACTTTTAAAATTAAGATTTGACCTTTTAGACCCGTTGCTGACAACAGTGCTTGTTGTAAATCCTGTTTAAAGCTCATTCTGGTTTCTAATGAGCAAACACTAGGAAGTATTCAGGGTCTTCTAGAACGAATGGTGTCCAATTTCAAATTATGCCAGTTGGAAAGGATCCTCCAAGGTTACATTTTCCTAGTGATGATGTACTAGAATTTTTTTTTTTTTTAATTATCATCCTTTTGTTATTAAAATATAAATAAATCTATGAAGGGCTAAGTGATCTCCTGTTCTGAAAAATAGTATAGAACATTTCTTTTAAACCTGCCCTTGAATTACTTCCATTGAAGTGATCTGTTTTATTTATCTTGTAATGTTGGGATCTGCGGTAAGCAAAATAACCTGTTTTACTACTATTCTCTTTTCCTTTAATCTGAAGTGTCTGAGGCATTTTTGACTACCCTTGGCATTAATGTGCAGAAGTTCTATTTACAAGAGAAGCTACAAACTTCTTATTTATCCTACACAGGCATATATGTAGCTGTTATGCTCTCAAAGGCAGGCATCAGGATTCACTTTAGTATAATCTCTTTTATAATCTCTCCAGGCTGTGCAGTGGGTTGGTTCTACTAAACAGATTATATGAGGTGTCCAGGCTCACTGGTAGCCAGTGCTAAGATGCATCTTCTGTTTTTGATAGATTGATTCTGGATCTGATTATCAGTTTGGAAGAAGTGTCATCAACTGCTCTCTGAAAGACACTCTCCGTTTCATGTGATCTGATCAAACTAAACTAAAAAACCCTAAAATTCTGTTTGTTCATTAATTTACTGAGAAATCTTTTGAATAGAGCAACCAACAGTATAGCTGATAAATGAATTCCTGAGCAGATCATGTCTCCAAATGGAGAGAGAAAAGAGGTGTCTTTGTCAAGACAGTGCTCCAGAAACACCTAAAAGGCATATTTAACCTCATACAATTTAGCCTTACATTTCCTCTGCTTTCTTAGAGTCATGAAACACCTGCATGAAGGAAGCTGTGAGTTACTTTGGATATCTATTTGATTTTTACACCCATATGTATAACTGATATCTGTACTCAAAGGGACCCAGTATTAATTCCTAGTCACTGAGGTCCAGGCAACTGTCCTGGCTAAAGTCTAACTCCATACGAAGGCAACATGTTGACAAAACAAGAATATTCTTGGTCAAGGGTGGTCTTAGCGAACAGTGAGTTCGGTAGGGCAGCACCTCAGTTATGAGTGACAGTATGAATTATGTAATAAAGCAGCTTGTAACACATTGTCCAGTAAAACCACCAGTCAGGCTTGACAGGTGTATGTTCCCTCAGCTAGAATAAACTCCACAGGATAACAATCAGTTATTCAGAAAATCATAGAATCATAAAATGTATTGGGTTGGAAGGGACAGATAAAGGCCATCTAGTCCAACCGCCCTGCAACAAGCAGGGACATCTCTAACTAGGTCAGGTTGCTCAGTGCTCCATCAAGCCTGACCTTGAATATCTCCAGGGATGGGACCTCCACCATCTCCCTGGGCAATGTGTTCCAGTGATCAACCACGCTCATATTAAAGAACTTTCTCCTAATGTCTAAACTAAAGCTACCCTTTTCTAGCTTTAAACCATTACCCCTTGTCCTTCCCCACCTTCCTATAGGCCCCCTTCAGGTATTGGAAGGTCACTATAAGGTCCCCCAGGAGCCTTCTCTTCTCCAGTCTGAACAGTCCCAACTCTCTCAGCCTGTCTTCATAAGAGAGGTGCTCCAGCCATCTGATCATTTTTGTGGCTCTCCTCTGGACACGCTCCAACAGGTCCACGTCCTTCTTGTGCTGGGGCTCCAGAGCTGGATCCGGTACTCCAGGTGAAGTCTCCCCAGGGCAGAATAGAAGGACAGAATCACCTCTCTCGCTCTGCTGGCCACACTTTTGATGCAGGCCAGGATGCGATTCGCCTTCTGGGCTGCAATTGCACATTGGTGGCTCATGTCCAGCTTTTCATCCTCTAGTACCCCCAAGTCTTTTTCCACAGGGCTACTCTCTAGCATGTCCTTTCCCAGTCCAGGTCCCTCTGGATGGCATCCTGTCCCTCTGGCATTTCAACTGCACCATCCATCCAGCTTGGTGTCATCAGCAAACTTGCTGAGGATGCACTCAATGCCACTGTCAATATCATTAATGAATGTATTAAACAACATTGGTCCCATTGTCTGAGGGACACCACCTGTCACCTTTTTCCATCTGGACATCAAGCTGTTGACCACTACTCTCTGGATGTGACCATCCAGCCAATTTCTTATCCACTGAGCAGTCCACCCATCGAACCTGTATTTTTCCAAGTTAGAGAGAAGGATGTTGTGGAGGACTGTGTAAAAAAATAGCTAATCACAGTTCATTTGAGAACAACATGCTAAATGATATGAAAGGTGCTGAGGAACTGACTCACAAAAAATCACGAGGAGACCATCCATTAGAAATTATGCATAACTTAGTGATGGTTTTCTTCACTGATAACTGTAAATAAGAACATAGTGTAAGAACACACATGCCAGAACAACTCAATGATCCATGTAAACTGGTATATTGCCTCTGGTAGTGTTGCATACCTAAATATTTACAGAAAGATGATATAGAGACATAATTATAACTACTCATATAAGACTGAATTCTGCCATTGTAGGTTATAGTGAAAAGCAGTATACCTCTGTGAGTAGTCTGTCTGGTTCTAAATATGTAATGCTGTGCAACAGAGTGATAGTTTTGCAGGGGAGGGAAAGGAAATACCTTTATGATCTCATATTATCCATTTATACTCTGAGTCATTAAAACGATTGCTTCTTAAAAAAGTTATCTCTTCAAGTAGTGGAATATGTGGGCAAATACTCCCTCTGACAATCAGTGTGCTTTGGATCAGACTCAAAACATACATATTATTCAAACTTAACTTTCCTTGACTCCTACTGAATTATTTTCCCCCGAAAGAAAACATCTGACTCTCCATAAAACTGTAGTCAATGATGAAATTCCTGTCAAGTACTGCAGGTCTAGTGTGCTCCTCAGGTTAATTGTAAATTATACTGTAATGTGTTATGCAAAAATAAGATTCTGTACCCATAGTTTTCAACCTGTGACCCACCAGTGAATAAGGAACAAGAGTTTATTGTCAGTAGATTATATTTATTACACAGTGTCCCTTCAATGGAAAAATTTAGGGGATCTACAAATCAAAACAAGATTCAACAACACTCCACTGTGTCCAAACATGTAGCACCTAAACAAGTTGCCTTTCTGCTTGTCTGTTTTAATTATAGAGTAACTTTATTGTTGACCATGTTAGTTATTTTCTGTAAGTGTTAAGGGCCTTGCAAAGAGAAAATAAGGAGGAATGGAAGAGAAGTGTGAAGAACAGATGAATTTCATAAAACTGTGTTTCACTTTATGCCCACATGTCTAGGTTTTTTGTCTATGGAAATGAAGTTACAGTAGGGGGATGATTCATAACAGGGTCTTGCTCTGATGTGGCAATAGGGATGTGGCAGGACTGTATTCCCTGATCAAGGAAGTAGGAATTGCTCCCAGGTCCTGCAATTTAGATTTAGGAGAAAATATATCTTGCTGTAATTGTTAAGACAGTAAACTCCATCAGTTCATCCAGTTTAATCCACTTTTGCTCAAATACTTTGGTGGCTAATCTGATTCAGACAGTGTGTCATTCTATTTCTCAATAATTTTTTTTTCAGCCACATTTTGCTAGTCAGTATTTGTTTTTGCAACCATAGTGATGAAATATGTTTATTGGCTACAGATAGAAGAATTTTAAGCAGGTGTCTAGCTTTGTCAATTTCAGTAATTCAGAACACTCCTGTCCATGCTACTAATAATTTAAATTTAAACAATATAACCCTTTGTTTCTCTGATATCAAATCATAAATCTCTCAGTTTGGAATTGGCCAAGAAGATACAAGAATATAAATCTACAGATCACTATCTCTTCCAGTATTTTGATATTAATCTTGTCTGATTTTTCAGAATACTTTTGTCAGTTAATAAGGAACTATAGTTTTCCTCTGCTGGATTTGGTGTCTTCTGGGACAGGATGGTATCAGTGTAATCTGTAATGATGTTATTATAAGAGTGACATCTGATACTTCATAACACTGATAACTGATACTTGGGATATATTTGTTGGCTAATTTTTAAGCTGGTATTGTCCTTCAGTGCTGTTGAAAATATTCTTATAACCAAAGTTCTAAGGTTCTCAGGTTCAGAGAAGGTTACTTACATTACAAACCCCAGTAATCTTCTATCTTCTGTAACAGCAGAGGTCAAAAAAGAATACCTATTTGGCTTTTATTTTGTGGTTTGAAAACATGGGTTTTGTCATTCTTTGATGATTTTCCAAGTAATCATGAAACTCACGAAAATTGGTTAATTTTTATATGTCTTAACCATTTTAGCATTGCAAAATAGTTTATAAAATTCACTCTTAATAACTCTGATAAAGAACTGTAATACCTTTAAATTGTCTTGCAGGGGAGAGAATATTTTGCTCCACTCCTGCACATATATGTAATCCAACCACCAATAAAGTATTTAGACACAGAGAATTCATAAACCAACAATAATGATCTTTCTGGATCCTCTCTTATTCCTATAGTGTACACTGGAGGTGTTTAGATCAAAAGGAACTAATTTAAGGAACAAAAAATCAGTACTGCATTGTATAATTACCCTTTTTATTTTTTTCTACACATAGATTAATATCTTACTTTTTCTGATTCTGATGGAGAATGAGCTGACCCTTTTACTCAGCTACCTGCTGGTGTTTCAGATTATTTTAATCCTGAAATATTAGAAGTCTATTAATATTTAAGAATTTTAAACTTTTCACAGGATATACTGGAGAGCAGTCCTGTGGAAAGGGACTTGGGGGTGCTGGTGTATTAAAAACTGGATATGAGCCACCAGTGTGCAACTGCAGCCCAGAAGGTCAATCACATCCCGGGCTGCATCAAAAGAACTGTGGCCAGAAGATCAAGAGAGGTGATTCTGCCCCTCTGCTCTGCCCTGGTGAGACTTCACCTGGAATATTGCATCCAGTTCTGGAGCCCCCAAAACAAGAAAGGTGTGGACATATTGGAGCATGTCCAGAGGAGGGCCACAAAAATGATCAGGGGAATGGAGCATCTCTCATATGAAGACAGGCTGAGAGAGTTGGGACTGTTCAGCCTGGAGAAGAGAAGGCTCCGGGGAAGACCTTATAGTGACCTTCCAGTACCTGAAGGGGGCCTACAGGAAGGCAGGAGAAGGTCTGTTTAAAAGGGTTTGTAGTGATAGGACAAGGAGTAATGGTTTTAAGCTAGGAAAGATTTAGGCTGGATAGATGTAGGCTGGATATTAGAAAAAAGTTCTTTAACACGAGGGTGATAGATCATGGGCATGGGCTGCCCAGAGAGGTGTTGGAGGCCCCATCCCTGGAGTCATTCAAGGTCAGGCTCGATGGGGCTCTGAGCAACATGGTCTAATTAGAGCTGTCCCTACTAATGTAGGGAGGTTGGACTAGATGACGTCTAGAGGTCCCTTACAGCCTACATTCTATGATTCTATAATTTACAACATTCATGGCTCACTGTATCTAGTGTTTACTCAAAGCGTTGTGTTTATTGGTATTTCTTAGACGTCATCCTCATGCCAGCCTGTGTGATTCTGCTAGTAAATACTGTCATGGTGCTGGTCATGGCTTTTAAATCTGTGTAGCATATCAAATGATGTTTGTTCCTGTACTGGAGCTTGGAACACCTCCATTCTAAACTCTTTCCACTTTCAAAACTGGCTATGTATTTGTATTCTGTTTTTCATATGACTTAATCATCTTTTAATGTATAACAGCATTCCACCCCATGGTTACAAATGTTTTGAACTGCCTCAAGTGTAAATGTCCATATAATCAAAATTCTAGTTATTTAATATCTCTCTTGCCTGATGACAGAAATTTGGCCTAAGACCAGAAATAGATACTGAATTCTCAGAAGGAAATCTGCATTTAAAAGGAGGAAGCTGTGAAACAGAGATCACCTTACTGATATGTTTATCTTATAATGCTTCTTTATTTCCCTTTGACTCTCCTACTCCATTGTAAAATGTTCAGAATAGAGACCATAACATCTCTTTGTAATTCTGTGGAAAACTCTGCAAAACTACTGAGAAATAAGTGTCTGTTATGAAACTAACCCATAGCTAGTGGAACACAGTAAGTAAATACACAGGGGTCTGGCTATGCAGAAGGCTGTGTATATCTGCTTTTAAAGCAAACTATAAATTAATATTAAAGACACACATATCTATGCCTGCTAGTACACATTATCAAGGACTTTCACAGAATTACAGAAGCGCAGAATGGTAGGAGTTGGAAGGGATCTCTGGAGATCATATAGCCCAACCCCTCCTGTGAAAGCAAGTTTGCCTAGATCAGGTTGCACAGGAATGTGTCCAGGTGGGTTTTGAATATCTCCAGAGAAGAAGACTCCAAAATCTCACTGTGTAGCCTGTTCCAGTGCTACATCAACCTCACAGTAAAGAGGTTTTCCTTCATGTTCAGGTGGAACTCCTCATGTTCCAGTTTGTGCCCAATGTCCCTTGTCCTGTTGCTGGGCACCACTGAAAAGAGTCTGGCCCCATCCTCTTGACACCTGCCCTTTAGATATTGATAAGCATTGGTAAGATCCCCTCTCAGTCTTCTCTTCTCCAGGCTGAACAGCCCCAGGTCTCTCAGCTGGACTCTCCAGTAGTTCTTGTCTCTCTTGAACCGGGGAGCTCAGAACTGGACACAATATTCCAGATGTGGCCTCACTAGTGCAGAGTGAAGGGGAGAAGAACCTCCTTCTCTACTGTTTTTTTTAACAGACTCAGCAGTTAAAGTCACCTAGCCCCTATCCCTTTCCTGGACAATGTGATGAGACATTAATTCTTGATATTTAATATTATCACAGTAGTTTTTTTGAGTAAATGTTGGTTATTATTGAGCTGTTCATCCTTACTGGATATATTGGATTGGATTAATAGAGGAATATTTTTTATCCTCTGAAACATATTTGAAATCTTTTCCTGCCTAGCAGTATTTCAATTTATTTGCAGCCATTGTATTAATTAACAAATCAAGACAGGAGATGCTGGAATCTTGCTGTTCAGAGGCAAAAAGATCTCTAAATGACAACATATTAAGAGCACATTGGAAAACAGAAGCATTTGTTTTCCAGGTTGAGCATCTCAGTATGAACATTGACTAAATAGACTTTATTGGATAGGAAGGTCACCTAGTTTCCTTTAGCTTAGCTTCCTTGTGCATAATGGAAATCAGCATATTAAAAGTTATTGGAAGTAGAGATATCTTATTTCATATGACAGACTACTCACCTGTATAAATGACATGTTGGATATTGAAATGGAAATAGGTTGTCATTGCTGGATATGGCAATGACAATAGTAAGGTTGTCTAATCAATGTGAAAACAGAATGAACTTATAAAATGTTTCATAAGTCTTAATGCATTGGTAACATTTCTGAATTTCTAACTGCTACATTATCATCAGTGTACATAGAAATGTTTTATCTAAACATAAAATCAGCATTTCATAAAGCCTTGACTACCTTTTAACCAAGTGGGGAGAAATGAGAGGTAGTCTCTAGTTTATGTCTAAATATTTTTAGAGTGGATATCCACAGCTGTCACTTTTGCTTGTGGTCCTTCATCTTAGTCCCTTCAGCTCTGTTTTCAGCTGTTTTATTTATCTTTTCTTTAAGGAGATACTTAAATGGAGCTAGACTTGAAACAGTGGCTAATCATACTTTCAGCTTGGTTTCAATTTTTGGCAACTAAATCTGAAGACTTTTAAAAATCTTGAAAAAATATCTACAAGGGATGCTACTAAAATCATTAGTCAATTGGGAAACATCCCCTTTTCACAACTACATAGAATGGAATAATGAATAACAGGGACACAACTATCAGTGTTGTAAACTGTTCTCACTGCGTCAAAGTTGATGATGAGACAATAACTTAAATTTATGATCTGAACTGTTGCAACTCTCAGTTTCCCATAAGTAAGTATATTAAAAATCTTATTAGAGGACATTGAATTTAAAATAGGAATTACACATGCCCATGGAATTGAGTGTAGTGTATTGAAGATACTAAATTTGTTATTAACATTTCCTTGGAAAGATAAGATACCAGTAAAATGACTGTAAGAATGTGCTTTTCTTTCTCCCCAGAAATATTATGAAATACTTATAGCATAACAGTCCACTTGGTAGATCCCTAAAGGATAATTTCCTTTCTCTGTCTCTCTATAGTTCCTTCCATTCCAAATACTGCATGCTTCCTTTATTTATTTTCCTTTTATAACATAAAACTTGACTGTCACTGGTTATATTTTGTTAGGATACAAAATAGTCCATTCAGCAATTGTTTTGCATTCACACCTTGCATTTCAAAAGAGGAAAAAAAAGTTACAGAAGAAAGTGCAGCCGAGGACAGGCAACATAATCTGTCTTACTTGTGTTGTATTTGATTCTATGGAAACTAACTGGCACCATTAATGAAGTAAGCTGCACTTCATCCTACGTAAAAATGGCAGAATTTGAGTACTTTTAAGAGAGAGAGAAATGAAACTGGATAGATTTTACTTATGAACACAACATTTTGAAGGTAGAGGCTAAAGTAGATTTTCCTTTAGTTTTGAAAAATATTTAGCCTGGAAAATATGATAGAGACATAATTTCCTATTGCAGGGAGTGCCACCCTTAAGGCATGCTGAAAAGTCTGTCCAGCGCTTATCTCCCTGGATTGTAAAGAGGATTGTCATTACGAATAAGAAGGTATCATCTTAGACATCATATCTGAAGAGATTAATATGGTCTGTATGTCCTTTATGTCTAAAACACATAATCTATCCTTTATCTAGAGGAAAGTCTTACATAGCTTTCTCATTTTCTACTAAGCAGTTACCAAGAAATTCTTTATTGAATTCATTGATTCAAGGGACTAATAGTGAGATTTTTATAGACGGATTCCTACCTAGAACTCCCAGAATCACTGGAGACAATATGAATTTGTGCTAAGATGACAGAACCAAGTCCTCCTGACATTCAGAGTAGAGCAGGGGTCCTCAAACTTTTTAAACAGGGGGCTGGTTCACTGTCCCTCAGACACTGTTGGGGGCCGGACTATAGTTTGGAAAAAAATGAACAAATTCCTATGCACACTGCACATATTTTATTTGTAGTAGTACACAAAAAAACAGGAAAAAGAATGCCGTATCCGGCCCGCAGGCCCTAGTTTGAGGACCCCTGGAGTAGACGCTCAAAAGTGTAGACATTTCTTTTAACAATCCTGTTTTTGCTAGTGACTAATGAAATGAACACAGAACAGTTGTTTGATCGTTTAAACTTAGCTTGTATTGACACAAAATAAGCCAAATTTATCTATGTGTGGATACAGATACAGGTATAGATATATGGATGAAGTTGGAAGGTTTTGGTTCTTGGGGATTTTTGCTATTGGAGGGAAGTGAGTAAACTCCTTAAAATCTTCTGTGGTCAGGCTTACATTTGTCAGTGAAATTAATATCCACTTCTATGCTAGATTAATTTCCCAATAATGTGGCAGTAGTATCTGCATCAGGTGGAACTGGCTCTGTGAATGCAAAGCTCCATTACCCTTTCCTTAAAGGTAAAACTGCTATTAATTTTTCTTGGCCACAATAAGACCCCACCAGTATCTTTTAGTTTGTTTGGGGTTTTTTTCCTTTTTCACAGAAACATAATGAACTGAAGTTGGAATAAAGCTTTAAGTAACAAACTAACATCTTTGCATTACTAGATGTATACTAACATATGTGACAAGTAGGACCAGTGTGGGGTAACTGTGTTGATCCAAGGATTCCTAAGACATTTTAAGATGTTAGATTCAATTTGTACTATTAACAGTGGTAGCACAAATCAGATGAATTCCTGAATATTTATCAGAGTATAACTGAGAGCTATATATGAGCCTTATGATCCTTATCTTTTCACTTAAAAAGAATGTTAGTGCAGCAATCTAAGTACCAACAATAAATCTAGTTATGTGGGGCTTTATCAAGTAAGAAATTATGGGATTTACAATTTTTAATGTAATTGGACATTATATCACCTCCCACCAGGATAATATTTAGGGTAATAAATAGGATGAAATGGCCCTGAGGTGGACACCTCATCCACGTCCCCTACTACACCAGCACCAGCAAGGGGCAGGTGGTGCTGGGAATGAACCCTTATTCCAACAACTCTGATGGGGCCATGGCATGCATGTGTTGTGGGTAGTCAATGAGGTGCAGATGGGTGGAGCTGCCCATGATGCTGAGATGTAAGATACAAAGGTGTGAATCTTATATTATGTCACACTTACCGATGTCCACTGCCAGCCCACTGCCAGAGCTAGCGCACTTTTCTGGGACAACTCTCCACAGCAGATAATATGGAATCAAAAGTGCACTTGTTCCTGTTTTGAAACTGGCTCCTGAAAACATTAGTTCCTACCATCAGCACGGATGTCATCTGTCACATGAGAGTCACTTAATCTACCTAGTTCTACCTGTCTGTATTACTTTACATGACTATCATTGTGTGAAGGACATAAAATCCATTGAGTAAGAGTGCTAGTCTACTATTCTGATCTACATGTATATAGGTAGAATCTATATATCTGCAAGTTTTTCAATGCTACATATGCATAACGAGCCTTATAGTCAGTATTCATTAATCTCTCTGAGATTCTGAAAGATGCTACACAAAATAAATTCAGCGTACTATGAACTGTTCCCTGTCTACATCTAATTCTCCCTCTTTGTTTCACCTGTGAGCAAAGAATGTTATTAAACTCCATTCTTAATATTTTAGCAACCTATCTTTTTTTATCCTTGGCAGGAACAGCTGCTCTTTATTATACAAAGAGGAATAGCAATTCACATCGTTATTCTATCATTGATTTGTAGCTTTGTTTTAAAGGTGCTTCATTCACCTTGTCAGTTCATTTGCTCCTAATTAATCCATCTGTTAGAATCATCAACAATGGATTTCCCTTATTAATATATCTCATACATGTGATTTATGGCCAGTATTAGTGCTATCAAAGTCATGGAGCTAAAGGATTGCATCTGTCTTCTATGAACATTTAGTTTTGTCACCCATTTTACCAGCATCTTTTATCTTGCTCTCAGCTGGGCTGCAAGCATGATAGCATCATGTAATAGATGACTCCACACACATTGCTGGTGCTTCTTGTCCTTTCTCATTTGACTAGTTTGGTATCTTCTAGTTGAGCAAAATTTTAAGAAGTCCAGCTTGCTTTATTTAAGCAAATTCTGTGATGTTGAATTACAGATAAAAAATGCAACTTGAAAATGTGTTCTCATAAGAATTTTTGATTTAGTTATGTTCTCAGATAGATGAATGCAACAACAGTAGCATAGTCAGACTCTTAGGAGTAGATAAATGCTGTAAGTTTGTTGAAGAAAGATGAATTTGTCCGCTTTGAAGCATTACGTACTGTTTTGATTACTTACAATGTATAGATTTTGTACTTTAAAGAGCAATTCTCTTAAGGAAAGAATTAAAACATTTTGTCTTCTGATTCCACACTGAGCCTCTTACTAGTGGTGGGATCAAGATCCTTACAGCTACAGTTGCAGATATAGAAACTTCTATTTATATCACTCATAATGTATCTCTCTGTAAAAAAAAGTTATGAGTTGCTCTTATACACAATTATTCTAAAAAACTAAGAAGACTTGGAGAGGTAGATCATAAATTATTATTAATGATCTGTTAAGGAGATTCTTTGCATGCCAAGAGGTTAAAACCAGTTATCACCAATGAATGGAAGGAGGAAATGTAGTGTGCCTGTATGTGTGAGTCAGAGCAAAGCTGTTTTAAACAGCTTGCGTTCACAATCCCTTTCAGTGTATTATCATCAGAATGTGGAGTGACTGACCAATTATGGAAAAGAAGACGGCATCCATGCAATATGTCAAGAAGGTAATAAATTCTCAAAGATCATTATAAGTATTGTAAGCAGCAACATACTTTTTCAAAGCTTTTTTTTTTTATATTACAATAAAACAACAGAATTACTTTTGACTAATTTCTCCAAAATTCAACATTAAATATTGTATTAAAGGACATAACAAAGTGAAATTGAGGAGGAAGAGACACTCAAGTCAGAGACTAAATTTCAGAGTTGATATATTTTTATGTCAGCCTCAACAGATCGGCAACTTGTGGAAGGCCTTGCATTTTAAATGCCAGTTTTGTTTATCCATTGTGACTGAAGTCTTCCGTTAGAGTGGAAAAATAGTATATGCAAATTTTGAAAACTATAAGTAAAATAACAGCTTCAATCTCAGATTAGGATTCATATAGTCCCATGCTTGTGTTTGATCTGTTTCCCACTGACATCACTTGGCCTGTGTGGAGCTAAATGAGGTGGTGCAAGACTGGAGCTTAACTGGGAAACTAGACTGAACTTGGCCATACTTAAAGAATGTTCATATTTAAAAAAATGAAGTGGGATTTTTTCAGTGTTGAACAATTTTTTACAGCAGAATAATATTTGGGGTTTCTTTGGAAAAGGGTAATATTTTCTTTTTCAACAACATATGAAAAATCATTGCAAATAAGAAAGGTAGTTTGATTAATGGATGATGATAGAGTTGTAGTTTCCTTTCTTCTGCAGAAGGATGAATGGTAATTATTGATCTGAGAGAGTTCATTAACGTGAATAAAAGCATAGCTTTTACCAAGGTTTGGAAATTTATGTGGAAACTATGCCAATATTCTTTATACCCACATATAAATATCATAATTTGGGAGGTGATTATTTTACTGAAAAATGTTAGAAACATCTGCAATAAGTTGCCATTGCACCTTGACAACTTAAAATAATTTTCTGATCACAAAGAGCAAAAGCAGCAGGAGAAACTAAAGTCATAGTTTTTCTGCAATTTCCAGGGTTATCAGGCAGCTGAAATACTCATATGGGAGACTTTTCTATACTCACCATTTAAACTTAAGAGGAAAGCATTTAGTGTTTTTAAATCTTACTCATCACAATAGCTGATGTGAACACATAATGCTATGGTAATGACCTTCTGCTGGGTTTTAATGGATTAAGAGGTAGGAAACAAGGTCTGTCAAACAGCTTAGTGTTTGCAGAAAGATTTTTATCTGCAGAGCAAAAATGTAATTTTTTTCTTATGAAAAAATACACTGTAAAAAGCCAGATATAGGCTACTCATAAACACCAGGCACTTTTGGATTCTATAGCAATATGCTTGTTCAGACCTGGAAATGGCAGTCAAACATGAATTAGCAGCCACAGAAGTGTGTATTTCGTTAATTCATTTAAAATGTGGGGAAAATAAAAATATGTATTGTATCTACTGTTAAATGGCTCTCCTGTCAAATTCATTAGCATTAAAACTGGCCTGGAATTACAAACAAAATCATACAATAGCCCCGCCTCCCCTTATCCCAGTAAAATCTTAAGTGACAAGAAAAACAATCACAGTCTTTAAATGTCCAAGAAACAGGGTGGGGGAAAGACTATAACATGCAGGCATCCATTCAAAGTAGATATTTTGACCAAACATGGGATCCCTTAGGGCAGAAAGATAGATCACAAAGTCTTCCTCAGGCACGTAGCTTGCTCTACAAGGCAAGATTTATGATTTTGTTGTCTGCTCCTCTAACAAGATAATTCCTGTCAACTTATCAAGTTTGTGGATGAAGCAAGATCACAGCTCAAATACTCAGCTCTTGTGCCAGATGAGAGCTGATCCTAGAACACATTTTCTCTGCAAGAGGTATGCACATACATGCTGCTTCAGTTAAACCAGTATCAGAACAAACCATGGCCACAGTGACAATGGCAGAGTTCTTTATTTTGTGTAAACATATATGCAAGAATTTAATAAACTTAAGCTCATAGTGTAAAATTCCTTATAGCAATAAGAACTCCTCCTGATTCAGTTTCAGGGAGGCTACTGCTGAGAGAGAGAAGGTGTCTCAGAGTGCCTCTGCTCTCCAATAAGTGTAGTTCACTCCTCTTGAAGCTGTTAGTCCAGATAACTCTCACTGTGACTATTTAAGTAATTTCTGGCCTCTGCGCTCCTTTGCTGAAGATTGGCTTCTCCCACTGTAAAGGTTGCAATCAAATATGGAAAATAGATCATTTATACTACAGATGAGTATGAATTTGTGCTGACATATCCAACTGCGAACTGCAACAGTCAAAATGCAGAAACTTGGTCTCTTCTGTTCATTCTGACACAGAGGCTGTTGCCACTCATAAGAGAGACGGTAAAACGCTGGTGGTGGGAGGCTGGACCCACACTTTATTTGAACAGACTGTATTAGAGCTGGTGTCCAGGTGAGCAAGTAGCATGAACTGAGACAAAGCCTGTTCCTGCCAGGCTGGACACGCAGGGACACGACAGTGTCCTCTGCCAGGATGTCAAGGGCTGGACTGGCAGAGCTCATTGTATCCCTGCCAGGTTCTTAAGGAGGCAGCCATACCTTATATTATCAACAACTATTTCCTGTGAGAGTGTGAGTCAAACCCACATTTTCAAGCCTTTCTCGTATGCAAAAGATCACAATATAAAGCCTTTATTAATGTGAAAAATATTAAAAGGTAAAAGCCAGCAAATTCCAGATCTTTATTTATATACATATACATACATTCGTTTACGTGCACATACTATTCATCTTCTGAAGTCTTTTTGCATACCATCCATACTGTGTGACTAGCAAGCAACAATCAAAGTATATTCTGTTTAGAATGGGTTTATTCTTCTCTCTTTACACATAAAGTATTTATGTTCTTCTGATGATGCGAGACCTTGCTTACCTTTGTGTATGAGGCTTACTGCAGAGATTCAAATTTTTGGACAAACATGCTGTCTGGTTATAGCTTTAGCAGTCATGGAAGAACACAAATAGTGATACTGGTCAGTACAATACTAAGACTTAATTACATATTCAGCGGTTCTTGTTTTGCCCCATCTTTATTTGCTTTTCAAATCTGGAAAGAGTGTTCAACTACAATGACCTCAATAAGTTCATGCAGGTATTTTTAACCTCACATGCCTGCCTTGTTTCTCCTCACCTTCAAGCTCCCCTCCATTCCAATTTCCTTTTCTTTGAAATATTGCTTAAAATCTAATAATATTTGGACTTTAGCTTCAGCTAAATTTACTAAAAAATTTCAAATTAAGGAAGTATTACAGGTAATTTTTATTTTCACTTTACCTATTATGTTTTGGTTTAGAAAATAAATTCGTTAAAACCTTCTTGCAAAGGAAAAGTGGTATCCTCTTGTTCTATTTATCTTCCATCAATTCAGATTGTTTTCATGCACTCCAAAGCCTTCTTTACACAGCCCATGATGTTAATTTAATACCTGAAATGATGCTTGATAACACTTACTTCACTACTGATTATAGCAAAATAAACTCACTTTACAGTAGGTTTACCAAGAAATCTAAGTAGATCAAGAAAGAAAAAGAACATACACTTTCCTGAACATTTTTATTTAATCCATATTTAAATTAGATTAAGATAAGAATTTATATTAATCAATGGGGAAGACTCCAAATAAATTTTCAGTGAAATCCTTGGTTTTCCTAGGTGATGGAGCAACTCTGCAAAATGTGATTTTCTTTTCCAATAATTTAGACATTCTAAAATAAGTAGTGAATTTTCAATACAATTTGACATTTTAGAATATTACTACAATTGCACAGCTTTTTTGTAGACAGTTGTACCAAAGGAACTTTAACTATTGCTCCTGAATGAACTGACCTTTGATAAGGTTTGGAGATCAGCTGATTCTTTCTCACATGAATAGGGTTTAATCATATGTTAAGCTCTCAGCCCAAACATCTGTCAGTCAGAATGGAAAGAGCTAATAACTTAGGCAAAAAGGTTTTATTAAAGAGCAGATGGCCTAATTTACACAGAAAAGGTGTGGGGAAGAGGTGGGGGTGGGAAAATGTTTGCAGGACTGAAGGTCAGAGAGGAGAGAATGTTTGGGTCCTTTCTGCACTGTTGCCTTGAGAAGCTGAGATACTGAAGCTGGTGACTTTTCAGAATGAAGGAAGCTAGAATGAAATCTGCTAGGGAGGGTTAGGAGGGAGAAAAATAAAGGACAAACTGGAGACAGAAGCCAATATCCAGTTTTGTCTTCTGCTTTGGCTTTGGTTGACTGGTGGCCTGTGAGGGTACTACCTCACAAAATTATCCTCAGGTGAAATGTATTAGGAGAGGATTGGCTGTAGATGTCTTCCTTAGTCCTCTTTAGAGCTTCCTATCTTGTGGTAAGAAAGAAATACTGTTTTCCTTAGTTCCTTTATCATAAAAATATTTTTTTTTTATCTCAGTAGCTGTGAGTATAGGCCAAAACCAGGTAAACTGATGTAGGAAGTGATGCTCAACCCAGGCAGGCAGGTTGTAGTTGTTAGTTGCAATTCAGCTTCTCAAAACAATCTTCTGATGTAGTGGCTGAGTATTCCTTTTTCTTTTTGTAGAGTGGTAAATCAGGCTACTCCTTAACTGTATGGGTAGTGAGGGCCATGTTAATGAACCTGTGACAGAAGTTAGAATGAGACCAAGGGAATCCGGTTTCTATTTTCCTCTTCTTCAATAAACATTTAATTGGCAGAAATTTTAATGAAGTCATAACTTTAATCTCTTTAATCCATCCCTTAGAAAAAGGAAGGATTAATTTAGCAAAGTAAACTGGCAGAGGTTTTTAGCAAGTGATTATGAAAGCTGAAGCTGGCCACATCTTAAGCAGAAGGAAAAGCTGACTGAATGACAGCATGTTTTCCAAAATAGTACAAAACCTGTACTTTGAAACTTGGACTTCTTTTCTTGAAGTAACAAAACCCAGAAATCATGACCTACAACTGAATCTAATAGAGCAGAGTGAGATAATTTTAAAGTCACAAGTAGGTTTTTTTTTTTTTCCTTAAGTCTGAAAAATGTAGCTCGTTTAAAAAAAAGAAATAAAATTTTGGAATATGTTGGTGTAGAAATACCAGAATGAACTTTAACAGCAGTCACATGTAAAATAAAGGGTGTAAGAGATACTTTTTACTCCTGAGTAATATCCCCAGATTAATTCCTGTGAGGAGATTCTAGGGTTCATGATCTGTAACACTGTCTTTAAAATGATTGTATTAGAGGTCATGCTGTCAAATTAATCCCAAAAAAAGAAAAACATAGACAACAGATTTTTGAACTGTCAATCTAACATCTTTGCATTTAATCTACTTGTGGCTTACTGTTTCTATTGTAAGCTTTAACTTGGGCCTTCTGGGAATCTTAGCTAATGATGAGGCATGCAATGAATCCACTGACTTTAAAAGACTGTAAGAGGATTATTCATACCCTTATTCCTACTAAAAATTTCCTTGGAATTTTGATTATCTACTACTTATTATATGAATTCTTAGGAATAGCAAGATTTCTAATGACAATGCTCCAGCACTTATTAATATGAGAAAAACTGTTTGGCTGGTTCGAATAGGTGTGGTATACTTTAAAAGAAAATACTGAGGACTTCAGAACTGCCTGTATTCTTGTACGTTAGTTGCACAGAGCAAAGAGAAACCCTTGGAAATAAAGCATCCTGAGTGTACAGGATAGCTTCAGCACATGTCTTGGCCACTTTCCTCTTCCCAGTGCAGTGACATCAAGCATTACTCTTGGAGAGTCTGTGTTCACTGAAGAGTTTGTGGCCTGGAATAGAATTGTATGCTCAAGTGATAACTAATAGCAATGAATGATGAAAACATTTTACATAACTTAAAAACAACTGGATTTGCAAAAGGATATGAGCTACAGAAGGTAGTGGAGAAAAGGAAATTTTGTAGACAAAATTTAAAACTTACATAAAAGCTCCATACTGGGTAAGGCTAAAGGTTTATCTAGTTCAGTGTCATATCTTCAGTCCTGGCTAGTAGTAAATTCTTAAGAAAGTATATGTATAAACCAGGCATGTTGAGAGTATTTAAGATATGGATTTGTTTTCTCAACTTTAAACACCTAATAATGTAAGACCTTTATGAATAAGAAGTTTTTGAAACAAAATACTGAGTAGCTACTGGTGGAGCCATCCTCTACTGGTCTAAATCTTTTAATCTTTTTATACTGTTTTCTACAACATGTTATGAAGGCCATGAATTCCCAGAACTAATTATATGCTTGTGTGAAAGTTAATTCACTCAAAGCTTTTCATAAAAGGACATGATGGAAACTCCTTGACAATTCAAGTCTGCCATCAACTTTTTAAACTTGTGTTACTTGGCTGCTTCAATAGCTTTAGCAGAATTCTGAGATACAAATCCAGCATTACTGATAGGGGGAACTTCTTTTATCCAATTTACATCGACCTCAGTTATTCATAACACACTAATAATCAAGAAAATCCAAATCATCAAAAGAACTGTGGCCAGAAGATCAAGAGAGGTGATTCTGCCCCTCTACTCTGCCCTGGTGAGACTTCACCTGGAATATTGCATCCAGTTCTGGAGCCCCCAGCACAAGAAAGATGTGGACATATTGGAGCCACCAAAATGATCAAGGGAATGGAGAATCTCATATGAAGACAGGCTGAGGGAGTTGGGGCTGTTCAGCATGGAGAAGAGAAGGCTCCGAGGAGACCTTATAGTGACATGAAAGGGGCCTACAGGAAGGCAGGAGAAGGTCTATTTAAAAGGGTTTGTAGTGATAGGACAAGGAGTAATGGTTTTAAGCTAGGAAAGATTTAGGCTGGATAGATGTAGGCTGGATATTAGAAAAAAGTTCTTTAACACGAGGGTGATAGATCATGGGCATGGGCTGCCCAGAGAGGTGTTGGAGGCCCCATCCCTGGAGTCATTCAAGGTCAGGCTTGATGGGGCTCTGAGCAACATGGTCTAATTAGAGCTGTCCCTACTAATGTAGGGAGGTTGGACCAGATGATCTCTAGAGGTCCCTTCCAGTCTAGAACATTCTATTATTCTAATAATGTTATATTTCAGTGTAATATCTACTAGCTTGCCTAGAGTTGTCAAGGTTTTAGGTTAAATACTGCTGTTAAATTTGCCCCCTTTTATTATTTTGGTAAAAACACAAGCTTTGTGTGTATGTTTTTCAAGGTGCTAGACTAAATGTTTCTGCTCCACACTTTCTGGCTTTTCTGGTATTTTGTTTGTGAAAATCTTTACCATTCTGTAAGTGCTTTTGTTTTTAAATTTCAAAATGCATAGTCATCATTTAAGTAACTTGTACTGTAGTTGGTTATTTGAAAACGTTTTTATTGGCCTTGACATTGAACTACACTGAGGAAGGTACAACTGATGGTACTTTACCATGCAAAGTACTTCCATTCACAGTTTGTGATTTTTCTTGCCAACCTCACTGAGCTGGCCTTTGTCCAGTATTAGATAAATATACTGGTATAATGTGACCGTTGCTTCAACAGCTCATCAGCAGTTTGCCTGTTCAGGGTTCATCTGTATATTTTCCCATGAGATCAATGTGCAGCACAACTGACTATGTGACACTGACCTCAGGCTGCTCTGCACTGCTCTTCAAGCAGATAAATAATTTTTTGCATTGTCCATAATGGGTGACATTTTGTAGAATGACAGTTTGCTAGCTTACAGAAACACCTTCTAGAAAAATGTGTTTAACAGTCATTTATACGTATCTTACACAGTGATATGCTTAGGAGTCATGTTCAACCAAAAGACTTGAATGGGGTCTTTCTCTACTAGGTCTGCTGGTACAGTAAAAAATTCTGAATTATCCTATTTCAAGACAAAGAGTTGCAGCCCTAGATTAGTAACAATAAATGCTATGAGATATATCAGATACATGACCTAGCACATTCTTTAATTTGAAAGTATGTGCTTGCTCTAAAGTTAAAAAATAATGAGGAATTAAGTAAATGAGAAAAACTTTGCAATAGTCTTATGAAAGTTTGGTGAATGGTTTATTCCATTAAATTACTTTGAACAGCTACATACCATTTACTAGGCTGCCTTGTGGACTGCTTTCCCCTCTAGACTCTCCAGCAGTCTATGCACAAGATCCATGACTGGCTATGGTTGAACATGGGGGAAGAGTAGAGCTGGGTGAGAAGAGTAAAAAACTATTTTTAAAAAGCCATTAAAAAAGGACGTCCCAGCCACAAAATGTGTGCATTTTAGAGCGTTAATAGTGGCTCATTTAAGCTACTCTTTCACCCTTGCTGGCAGATATAAAAAAGACATTTAATGCAACAGATGATACCTGTATTTTCAACTCTTTTCTGGATTCAAAGTGCCTTTGAAAACTCAGCTAGTGTTTTGTAGGTAAAGTTTCCTGTTTTCATTCAGATAGGGAAGTGAGAAGAGTGGTATTAACAGGACTGTGTTCATCCAGCAACCTGTTCTCAGATGCTTGTGATGAAAGGATCAAAATACACTGTGGAATTCAAACATTGTTTTCATACAATAAAAGCTTTATCCCAGTTACCCAAAGATATGTACTATCTTTCCTTGTTGGCAGAATGTAGGATGATGGTGACAACCGTCGCACACATGGTAGTCTTATATGAAAATGTTAACAATATAGATGTGTGTAGAAATTGTAAAAAGAAAACACTTTTAACTGGTTTAAGACAAAAACAGCATGAAGCAAAATATAACGCATGTGACTCTCTAAGCTACCACTGCAGGTATGGCTGCATTTACCAAACACTTCAACAGGGGTTTAAGTCTTCAGTGGAGCTACTCCTACTTACACGAGGTGCTCCAGACTAATAGGGTGAATTTTAATATTTGATGAGGTCTGAAGAAGAATAAAATGTAGAAGTACCAGCATAGTTGATGTATAACTAGAAAGCAACACAAAAACTGAAAAGTGAGGCATATGTATAAAGGCTGGCAGCTATTGGAACAGTAAGGATAAGGCCTGGGAGAGCTTTCCAACAGGAGACATATAGGCAGTCTCCTCATTTGGGATGTTATTTTTTACTGGGTGTAGGTGCCCAGGCTCTGGCAGGGGGCTGCAGGGTGGTCTCTGTGAGGAGAGGCCGAGGCTTCCCTGTGCCGGACACAGCCAGTTCCAGCCAGCTCCAACCAACCCACCACAAGGCACGGCTGAGCCCCGCAGCCACGGTGACAGCTCCTCGAGGAAAGCCTGTGTGAGGATGGGCAAAACACTGCCCAAAAAGGAGGGGAAAAGTGTGAGAAACAGCCCTACCAGCCCTGAGGGATGAAGGGGAGGAGAACAGGAGGTGATCCAGGTGCCAGAGCAGAAATTCACCTGCAGCTCATATAAGATAGTAGTGGAGCAGGTGGATAAGCCCTGAAGGAGCTGAGGACATGGAGAACACATGGTGGAGCAGGTTTACCCTGGAGGACTGCAGCCTGTGGGAAGGACCCACAATGAAGCAGGGAAAGAGTGTGAGGAGGAAGAAGCAGCAGAGAAGAGCAGTTATGGACTGACCACAATCTCCCGTTCCTCATCCTTTTGAGCTGCTCAGGGTAGAGGATGAGGTAGAGAAGTTGGAAATGAAGGAGTGAAGTTGAGAGCTTAGGAAAAGGGGGTGGGGGGAAGGTGATACTTCAATCTGTCTTGGCCTCTCACTATCCAAACCTGTTTTAATTGGCATAAATTAAATTAATTTTCCCCAGGTGGAGTCTGTTTTGCTTGTGATGGTAACTGGTAAGCAATTTCCCTTTCCTTATCTTGACCCAAGAACTTTTTCATCTTACTTTCCCCCCCTGTTATGAGACAGAAAGGGGGGAGTGAAAGAGTGGTTGGGTGGGCATCTGGCAGCCAGCCAAGGTCAGCCCACCACAGATTTTACCCCCTTGTTGTGTCGCAGCAGTCAGAGGAAGGCACACTGATTCATTCTGAGTTCTGAACTTTTCTTTTGGTGATGCAAAAATGCAGACTTGTGAGACAGGGCTTTTGTAATCATCTTATTTTTTGAAGTTTGTGGTTTTTATATATGCTATAGCATGTTAGTCCTTGGTGGCACAAATTAAAGAAGGCAGGCTAATTGGAAGCTTTTTTGTCATTATTTGATCAGAACATTAATTTTTAGTCCTTTCTATCTGTCAGCTGAAGTACAGAGCCTGTTGTGACAACTGAAGGTGATTATTACTAGTAGTGATGCCACTACAAACCACATAGGAAAGAAAAATGTTCTGAAGTTACAAGAAACTCCTGATGTGAAGTCTTTTGCTGCCTTCACATTTTCACCTTCCATGTGGTCCAAGGAGGTATCTGCATCAAGGTAAGAAATATTGAGAGGCTCATTGTAGGCCCTGAAAGTTGTTATCCGGGTTGTAATATTATACTCTTTCACAGCTCTGACTTGGAAGTTTAGAAACTACCTCTCCCTGAAAGCTAGTAAGATATGACTTGAAAGTTATTTTGATGCCTCTTGCATGATTTTAATGAAAAGTAAGCTACTGTAAGCCCAAAATACATTAAAATGTGAACTGTGCTTCTCAAAATTGTTTCTTTTTGTTCTTCCACTTTAATCGTTACATATTTAGTTCAAGAAGTTAATGCTTCTGATAGAAATCCTCAGCTTCTTCCTAGTTCCCTTAAGAAATGTTAACTTCGAAGCAGCCAACCTGAGAAAGCAAGCCATTTCTGTGCCAAAAATTGTTTTGGCATTGACAAGGCTGACTAACTCTTCTCCTGCAAGATCTCCATTCTAAATGCCAGTTACAAACTGTCATGGGGCTTGTGCAGTTCTATATCAAAGGACCTTCTGTGATGCTTTTGTTGTAAGCAGTGCTCTCACTCAGGTTCTCTTGTGCATTGTTATCACCCTGCATCTTTGGAGAGATGACGGAAGCACAGTTGTCCTCTTGTCAAAACTGTGGATAAACCTGACTGAATTATACACTGAATTCTGAGTCCATTCTGTCACATTCGGTGCTGCTTTGAAAGCAGCAAATTTAGAGATGTTAGGGAGAACACAGCCACAGTGTGTAAAGCCACAGCAAAAGACCAAATTGTGTCTTAATTTGTAGGTATATTTTCTGTCCTTATGAGTCACTGTTGTTATGAGATGAACACCATTAAGTACTCATCTAATAATAAGAAGACAAATAGCAGGAAAAACTGCTGGAAAATTGAATGTGTCAGGCCACACAATGGTGTGCAAACAAAAGGAACAGAGAAGTGCTGCATATAATGTTTTCATCCTCCTCTGAGAGCCTAGTTCTTTATCTTTTTGTCCTTGTTTTCTTTCTCAGGTTACCAGGTCTCTGTACCTACCTAATTGTGGATCAAATTCTTCCCCCCACAGGAAGATCTGTGGAGCAGAAACAGCTCCCTAAAGAAAGGAACTGTCCTTAACCTAATGTAGTTGTGATTGCGTACAGGTCTGCCAGACGCAGACCTCTCTCCCTTAGTGCCGCTTGTGTCTGCTGCATATAATTCTGTGTTACATGGCATGGCTCTATGTCAGCAGCTGTGCAGTTCTATGGTCACACCACTTCTGTATTTGGCTCTTGTTTTTCCACCGTCCCTACGTACCCTTGAATCTGCAAAGGCTGGGGCCCCCTCTTTCTCTGTAGCTGAGCCAAAAAACCTTAGGAAGTGAGATATTATGATTGATTCATCAAGAACACTGCCACAAAAACAAACAAACCCAACAACAACAAATAGCTGAATTTCATTCATGATCAGGTAAAGAATGGTTGCATGTAATATCAAAAACTTAATGTTACCCAGCTTCATACAGTTTCTCAGCTAAGGTACACAATGTAATGGAGAAGGGAGAGAGAAAGGTGGTTTGCAAGATGTCCAGAGGTGAAGTTTAAATAATGCTTGGGAAAAGCATACAATAGCCAAAAAATGGGGAAAAATAACTTTGATGGCTGAGTAAGATTGTTAAACACATGTAAATGGCATATCATAGAACAAGATTAAGGCATGAAATAATAACAAAAACCCTTTCAACTGACTACATACAATTCAGTTAAATCTTTAATATCTATTTTTTAAAAAATACTTCTAATTCTGATTCCTTTGGAGTTGATTAGAAGTGTTAAAATACTTCAAAAACATGCTGCGTGTATGAAACAGTAGTTCTAGTCCAGTCCTAAACAGTAGGATTGAAAACCATATCAGAAAGTCTGTTTTCTTAGTACCTCTGGACCATATTTACAGACCAACACCGTGTTTATATGCTTTAAAGCTTCAGATAAGAACCCATTTTGAAATATTTTTTCTAACAGAACTGACATGTTTTGTAATTTGCATGTTGCTGAAATGCTCTGTGTGAAGATGCAAAAAGAAAGCCTGTTTTTGTGTATGGGTGTAATGCTTCTGTGCGAATGTTTGTGGCTTTTTTCTTAAGTAAAATGATATTTTTTAAAAATGGATTTTCTAGAAATCACTTCATAATGAACCAAAAATCATTGCATTTTTTTTAACAGTTCCAAAATGATAAGCAAGCCAGGCTGTTATGCTGGGTCTGTGTTTGCACTCTGTTTATAAACAGTGTTGTGGATAATCCCTCATCTGTCCTGAACTTCAAAATGACGACATCTGGACTACATCCTCACAATGGTGTAGCACTGACACTTCAAACTCACTCAGAAAATGGTAAAAAAAAAAACCCAGAAAACACAACTTACAACCAACCCACAAGCATAATCATCTGTGCGCAAGCAAAAAACTAAAAGACCCGTTTTTGCTGGAAAAAAAAAAGAAGCTTCTTTGTTTTCCTCCTCCCTTTTCCTGGCTTTAACTTATTGAACTTTTTAGTTAAGGCAGCCTGAAGGCACTAAATTACAGATGGTGCTCACTCATACTAAAATTGAAAACTTCCTCTTTCAAAAGGTAATTGTTTCCAGTTGAAACATGGAACATGAAGTGGATAAGTCAATCATTTCTAGCATGAAAATAGCTTCTATATTCCTGAGAAGGGAAACTCCCTGAAAAGATCTCTCTGTCCTAAGAAAAGAAATTGCATGCTCTTTCCTTCACACATGATCTAACTTTAAGCATCAAACCTATCCTCAGTAACTTTGGCAGAAACAAGTAAAAGTAGCAAGTGTTCCTTATTGTTTATAGTCTATGAGTGCAAAAAAAAGAAACCAAAACCAGAAATGAAAATAGCAGATTATATATTTGAAAACATAAATGTTGCCTCTTAATACTTTAAAACTTTATTATAAAAATTGGTCTCAGAGATCTAGAGCCTGTAGTCTTTTTTGAAACTGGGACTATTTTGGACAGCAGATCATGTAGTAACTGCAAGAATATGTAAACAGAGCGTACCATTTTACAGTGCACTTGGTTATAGATCTAGCCCACATTGGAAAAAATCCTAGTTAATAATATCTATTTAAATAAGCATTATTCTATTCAGAAGTATAAGAAGGTTAGGCTTGCTTTACAACTTTTGCTAAGTTTCTTGAAGACTTGTGCGCTACTAGTGATTTTCTAATTATTTAGAAGCTTTAGATATACCATAGGAAACTGATTTGTTTTTACTGTTCAACACAGATTTGAGCACAGGCCTTAAAGAGAAATAAACTGTGCCTTTTTTCACTAAGTTTCATTAAAATATGTTGATAGTAAAGGCATGCTGAGCTTCAGGAGTCCTGCGTCTTATTTCAACTCCAAAGAAAGTGTGATTTAGGGTTAAAAATTCTTCTGTTTCTCAACAACCTCTCATTCTGTTTCCTGCCCTCATTGGATTCTTCCAGCCTCTTCTTTCTGTCCCTTATCCTGGTCTTCTTGTTTCTTGCCTGTTTGGCCTTTTGTAAACAGAAAAAGGATTAACAACTTACATTTGTGCCTTTAAAATCACGTTTGAGCTATTTCAGAGCTCTCTTCTTACAGGTAGAAAACCTGCCATGAATGCATACTTGTAGGTAATATAAGTAGCGTTGCACACAAGCTCTCAGAATAGTTTCTGTCTGTTTCTGTAAGCGAGATATGAACAGCAAGGTCTGAATGCCTGGTGCTTAATTTGAATCATCCAAGTGAGCTGGGCTCAATCAAAAGCTGTGTTTGCTTTATTCAGGAACAAACATACTCCAGCTTATTCCTGCTCCAATGAAAACAAAGTTATTTCCTACTGTCCGTTTGCACCTTTGTTTACTTTAGCTGAACCAGATAAGAATTACAGTTTAAGACACGTGAAATTAGCAACAGCTCCCTAAATTTTTTGTTCCACTTGGCTGATTTGCCTCTCCCAGGGGAGCCATGTTGGCCTGATGCGCATATGACCCCCCCCCGAAGACTAATTTTTTTAAGAGGGACAAGGAGGAATGAGTTATTTTGTGTCCACAGATTGTCCCCACATGCAGCTTTGTAACATTATAAAATGCTCAAGGTAAGGCAAAAGTTCTACCTTTCCAGTGGGAGAGGTAAAAAAACCCTTGTCATTAAAAAAAAAAAAAAGAAGAAGAAGAAAAAGAAAGGAACCTTGAATATGTGTGGCAAGGCGGGCATTCCTTAAGAAAGCTTAGCCCCTGGGCAGCGCAAGGCCTCTGTGCTCCCTGGTGTTTTTCTACCAGCCTTCCTGGCAACCTACTCCCAGAATGCAGAGGAAGGACTGTGGCTGCTGCTGCACACATAAAAAACCCACATCCATAGACCATCCTTGGCCTCCCAAGGTATTACATGGTCTTTCAGACCATCTAAATGCTTGACTTAATAAAACTCAACTGAAAAACCCCTTTTATTTTGCAAGACTCCTGCTCCTGTTTCAGAATTGAAGAAGGGCTTACATGCGGAAATGTTTGTTCATTTTTCTTTTTCTCCAGCTGTGCCAACTGGTCTAGAAAAAGCTATTATCTCCTGCAAATCTTACTCCTCAGAAAGAATAGTGAATGTATGTTGTTTGTTTCTTTGTTTTCACTGTCAGGACAGATTCACACAAGTTAAAACTTGGTTTCTGTTTTAACTGAACTCTAAGTGACAGAAACCTATTTGTAAATCTTCCTTTCTGAAAAATAAACTAAGGACTGGCTGGAAGTTAAGGTAGAAGAGGATACTTTGAAAAAAAAAAAGTAAAAAGCACAGCATGTGCCTGAGTATTTTGCTGACTATGATGAAATTAAGCATATGCTTAAATGGAAAAGGGCAATAACATCCTCTTTCTCTCTGCTGGAAGGTCCCCATTCTTGAGGGGGTGGGGGCGCCAAAGGAAGGTTTTTAAACAAAGCCATGTTACGTGAGTAATACCAGTTCCCAGGCACAATCAGTTTATCAGGCCAGGAGCCTGGCCCATGTTAGTCATACTGCAGATGAACTCTTCTGAATTCTTTCATACTTCTGTTGCTAAATTTATGAAGAATATCAATTAAAGTATAATTGTTAAGAAGTTACATATAGCCAGCATTGTGTATCTTCCTAAGATAAATAGAAGTATTCTTATCTCTCAATTAATACTTCTCACTGCTGAAACTAAAATGCTTAACCTAATTTAAGTCAAAGCTGAAGCCACCAATAAAAATGAAGAGTGCATTTTGACCTAAGTGGGGGTGGTTAATAAGCCTGGGTTTACGGTCTGCTATAATCACGGATGCATTATACAGTGTTTAATAGACTCTATCAGCACTTCCAAGTGTTATTCTTTAAAAAAGCAGCCACTGAAATTTTGCTTTCTCAGCTGTGTCTGTAGTTAAAGACAGAATAAGCGTTAACTGAGAATGTGTTGTTTAGTCTTTGTGGAAATTGGTGGTTTCAGATGCCTATAGGTAGTAGCTAGATAATGCAATTATGCAGTCATAGAAAATGTGTCTATGATTCACAAAATATTTGTAAAGAGACTGAAAATCAATTTCAAACCAATTTTAAAAGCTGTGGTAATGAAGACACCTTGGTGTTTAGCATCTGTGGAAGGTAACTTTTTCATCACATTTTTCTCTCACGTTTGCTTTACGAAAAAAATGCTTAGAGAAAAGCAAAAAAAAAGCAATAACATCTCCTTTCTGCTATGTTTGTTTTTTTTTTAACTTCCAAGATACATCCAAAAAAAGCTAATCATTTAGCAAGACAAAAAAAAATAAAAGCTTTTAAAAATGCAGCTCAATTTAGTCTTTAGTTCTATGCTGAGAAAGCGTTCTGAGAAAATTTCATATAAAAATGGCAAGAGAAGTCAGCCTGGTAGCTTAAAAAACCAGCACAGTTCAAGGCACTGGGGGTGGTGAAGGGGAAGAAGAGAAGGTGATTTCATTACTAAAACAAAGCATGGAGTGTCTATAAAGAAGGATGTATTATGTCAGGAATCAAGTGAAGGATGCACTTGAAAGGAAAAGGTGCAGCTTGGATATTTGACCGTAGTTCTTTGAGACAAAGCTTGATTAAAAAAACTGGGAGAACAGTCAATCCTCCATAAATGCATAATTGTATACTGCTGTCTCCCATACAATGGTTCTTTTATGGGCTGCCTCCTGTTCTTTACTCGGTACTAAGCTTGAGCTCTGACAGTTAGGGTATGACTTGGAGTCTTGAAGATTTTGAATGTTGGGCTTTTTTTTTAAGCAGACCTCAGATCTTCTGAGCAACACAAAGCTTAGCTTGTTCTGAACCTAGGTTTTTAAAATTCCCCTCAAGTATAAAGTACTTTTCTACCTGAAATATAAATAAAACATCCTTTGACTACAATTGTTGAACTCTAGCAAAATAATATTTTAAGATGGATAAACTGATGCTGTTCTGTGCAAGTTTTACAATAGTAACATGGAAACTCACTGGCTGAAGAGATGTGTGCGTGAGAAGAAATTACTACTTATGATAAAAACAAAGGAATGCAGCCAAGCAGCAAATAAAGAAAGCACGAAATTAATGTATTTCCCTTGTTGTTTTAATGAAGCTTGTTTACTGTGGAAGAAAAAAGGATTTGAGATTAGGAAATTTCATTTCTGGATTAGGAAAAGGCCTCCATCATATCCACTGTGTTTTTTTCCCAGAATATTTTGTTATATATTACGGAAAAACTGTAATTTTCCTTTTGCCTGAGTTCTTCTCTTCTGCTACTAAAGAACTGCTGTCATAAGTGAAAAAATATTAAAAGGTTGCAATGGCAGGAAGAAAATGTTTGCTTAGGGAAGTTTTAGTGTTACTGTGCTTTGGTGTCTGCCAGACGCTTGAGCAAGCTAACTGCTGTCAGCTTGGTGATTCCTCCACTTGCAGTGTGTCCCTTCTAGTCTCTCCCTGAAGAGATTTTTGCTCATCAGTTGAAGTCACCAGCTCTCCATGCTAGTTCCAGAGGGAGCATCTTTGCTTACGGAGTGGGAGCTATGCTTGCAGTGCATCTAATGAAAATTTCCCTTTCTACACATTTTGTAGCAGCAGTCAAGTCAGCTCTAAGTATAAAGTGCTTTGTTAGTTTTCTCATCTAATATAAGATCTCACTCATAACGCATCATGGGCGTGTTGGGTTTCCATCCTTTTTCACCTTTACTACTTACTAATTCTGGAACTTGAAATATACAATGACAGTGCCAAGCCAGGGCTCTTGGCTTAGGAAATTATAATGTTTTAAAGGGAAGCTTAATAGCTGTATCTTGGTTGAATATACCATTAAGAGTTTAGTCTGACATATACAAAAAAACTTAAAAACTTTTCATTCTGCAAATGAATAGAGTGCCCTAACACTGAGAAAAAGCACATGTTAATTTCTCTCTAAGACACTAGAATACACAGAAATAAAAATGGAAGGGTTATTATGGGACTTACTTGTTTCAGCATGTTATGTGGCAGTTCAGTTTGTCAGAGTGTTTGCTTCAATGCCTAATACAATAACCTTCTGTAGATTGGACTAAGCAGACAATTTGATATGTCCCAGCATGTCTCCTGAGTGCCACTGAGTTAAAGACTACTTCTAGATTATATGTTAAATTACTTGCTAAGTAATATAGGTAAAAGAATAGCTGATGAAATTATTGATAAAGTTTATCAAGAGTGTTTTCTGATGCTGCATCAGATGTTTCTATCTTTTAAGCAGATATGGGACCTCCCTATTGCAGCCTGAATAAACTGTAAATATGATATGTATTTACATTGCTGTTGCAAATATAAAATGCACATATATGATTTTGTAATTAGTGTTATTAACTATGGCTTTGTTCTCTCAAATAGTTGAGGAAAAATTAGAAAGGAAATTGTCATCCTAAATGTTCATTATTATATAATGTGTCTTGTCTTTTTTGTGGAGGGTATCGGGAATTCAGAGAATAAAATTTTATCTGTCATGTATAATTTGTCTGTTACACAAACCTTAAACATAAACGGTCATTGGAATTATTTAGATAACAATTTTATACACAGACATGCTTCTTTCCTTCTCTGTTGTAAAGCATATAGGGCAATTGCTTCACTTGAGTGAATGACTAGTTTATAATTTATATGACAATTTTTATAAGCCCCATAAAATGCATTTGCTTATTTGAATTACACTGCTACTGCACTGATAGTAGTCAGCAAAGCTTCAGATTACTGTCCTGCTGCCACAGGCAGTGCCTCAGAAGTTGTGTAAAAACTCAAAGGGATCTCAAAGGGAGACACTGGAGTGCTTAAAGCTGCAAAATTGTTAGCTGGCAAGGTTCCAAGCTGATGGTTGTCTCAAAATGGCTGAGGCCATGCTGGAGCCAATGAAACCCTGTGTGAATCTTGCAGGCTTCTTGCAGTATCTGACAGTCTACTTGTTCGCTTCCTGATCATATTTGGCTTTAAATACTGAGGAGAAAATACATCCGTTTTGATCTAGAAATAAGCTTTTTCATCACGAACTGTCTTCAAGCATGTTTTAAGGGTTCTTTTTAAATTTTGTTTCATTGGCTTGCAAATTGTTCTGCTGCAGCCATTAGTGCAATACTAGTGGCACAAACTAGGCAAGGTTAGTTAAACTATTGCTCAGGTTTAAGAAGAAAAAAAAGGAAGACTTGATTCTAATTTTCAGCTAGATAAAACTCCATGTGTTAATAATTCACATTCTTTAACAACAACTGAGGAGGAATTATTCACACAGATTGGGAATTTTGTTTTTACTTGATACTTTTAGTGGGGGCTCTGAAGATGGGCTGAGAATCCAGCATTCTAGCAAAAATAAACCAGCTGACAAACAGAGGAATTCTCTGACATGATCATCTTTCCTGGCATTAACATTAGAGTCACACCAGGTTTTACAGTCACGATGTCTGGATTTGGAGGAATATATTCATGAGCAAGAGAAAGGATGATGTTGCTGCCAGGAAATGTATAAGATTTCCCAGTTTCTAAATATACATTTTGCACACAGAAGTCCAGTTTCCAAATGCACAGTGATGAAGTTTCAGGCAGTTTAAACTTACTGCAAGCACAAATCTACTTAGATTTTGTAAGCCATTCCTCAAGCCTGTGTTATGACAGCAGCTTCTTTCTCTGCATGAGAAAGCCCAAGAAGTATCACTGTGCAGTGCTTTTTCTGTCTCATTAATTTCTAGTATCCCGTGTGATCAAATGTCTGTGTACCAGTTTCCTTTATACAGGAGAATCTCCTCCTGATATCTGCCAGTGGGTTTGTTTTTCTGATTACGTCAGCTCAAAATTCAGTAGACTTTTTTTCAGTTGGTCAAAGTCTGAGAGAAGAAGGTCTGAGTTTCCAAGTCCAAACACTGAAACTGTATGCTGAGCTCTCCTTCTCTCATTGGCAGGATGCCCTGACTGCAAACTAGAATTAAAGATGAGGAATAGAGGCACTGTAAAAGCAAATTCAAGCTAGATCAAAGTTAAGCTCTTTAAAGCCAGGCAAGTGCACTCTGATCCAAACAAAAACATCTTCTCCCTCCCTTTCAAGATAAATTTCCTATCTTTATCTCAATCCTGTTTGGAAGGGTCCAGCACTATGTGAACACTTTTTTTTAAACACAGAATTTCTCTGATAACATTTCAAACACAGGTCAGTTAAGTTCGAAATAAGGTAAGCTCCGCCCCTTAAAACTATGTGAGAGTTTTTGTTTGGATAAAAAGGGCTACATCTAAATTCCTATGTTGTATGTTTAATCCACTTTTAGATCTTTGACACAGTATGTTCAGTTTATTGCACATACTTTCAATGCTGCATTGAAGAAGCTGCAAGAAGAAATATTGAGTTTTATATCTATCAGTGGAAAACTCTACATGATACAATCATAGTATGTCACAGGGAGTAAAGCAAGATGGCTTTTTAATATCTGATGTGTGTACATGAGACTTGAGAGATGCAAGTTGCGATAGGTACAGATCTTTCCCCTGATCTTGAACCTAGAGCTGAATCCCCTAGCCACTGACATTTTTGTTCTGCAGTTGTCCTGCAGGCCGGACTGGGAAAATGAATTATTTAAGACCCTTAGTCCACAATTAGATCTGACTAGACATAACTTTATACTTCACGGAGTTCTAGCCAGCCTTAGGGGTAAAGGAGGTGTCTGTGTAGATATAAAAACAGCACTGAGGCCATAGCCATCCTCTCTAAAGAGACTTTTGGCAAACTGAAGACCCTACCAACTCAGAGTCTGACGTCATCTGACAGGCTGCAGTTTTAGTGAAAGGACTGCTGATGTGTTTGGCTTATGTTTAGGATTACGAAGCAGACTTGATTCTGTGTTTTCCCATGAACTATTCAAAGATGAACAAGAATAAATTAATCATATTCCTACTAGAGGCCATTTCACAGCCACAGAACTGATGTGCTTAGTGGGATTTGTTAAGAACTGCCCATTAATTTTCTCAAGATTAAGAATCTCTTTGGAAAACTTCCTTTCCTAACTTTGACATACTTGCTCACATAATGTGTTTAGTCTGAGATAGTATAGCACATATAAATAAAAACTCTTAGAATAATGTTCACTTTGGACACAAAAACACAATACAAAAATAGCACACCACAAAACATTTACATATGCTAAATGTCACTTTGAAAAGTGGAGTGTGTAGGGGAATGATTTGTGAGTTCAGCATGAAAATAATGACCTTATCACTGCAGTAAGTTCCATTATCCTCATAAATGATTTTATTTTCACAAAGTTTTAGTGGATGCAGCCCAAGCAACAAGAAGTAGCAGAGCAACTCCTGCAGGCATTATAAAAAGAAACATGTTCATTGCCATGTTAAGTGCATTCCAAAACACCCAGGTCATTTTTCTTAACACTAGGTCTTCATCCTAGAGGGCACTTGTAGAAGGGAATGACCAAATTAAAGAAAAGCTAATCTATTAACTTTCTGTACTGATGTTTAGATTTTTAATTGGTGCTTGTGCCGTATTACAAGGGAAGTAAGGAGTGTCAGTACTCGTATAACACCAAAACTTGTTTTAAAATGAGGTTGGAGTTTGTTGGAACTCATCTAAGAAGCAGTAGGCTGCAATCAGCTGATGACAAAAGTGTTTGGGTAGATACGGCCAAATTCCATATGGCACAAAATGTGAGATCAGAGGACAAAAGTGACTGAACACTACCTTCAGCACCCTGGCATACTTTACCCCAGCATACTTTGGTATAGGCTCAGGCCTGCTTCAATTTGCATCCAGCTGCAAGAGCCCTCCTTTAGGCCATTTTAATAAACGTATCTCAAGAACAGTACTCGAGGTACATTTTTTTCACTGAGCTGTACCTTAACAGCAGCTTGTGAACTGCAAATATGGATATAAAGCTAGAGAGGTGCTTGTTGTCCAGGGTATCAGTGTTTTAATAGCCAAACAATCTTTCAAAATGAGGGAAATTTCAGGCACTACCAAAAAATTATTTGAAGTGTCTTTGTACTCGCAGTCTGGCACAGAGCAGCCTCTGTGAAGGAAGCCAAGATTCAAGCCTTTTCTCTGGCTTGCATGTACATTGGAAACAAGAGCAAACTGTTTACTTCAATCACTTCCGATGCCTTTAGGGAGAACTAAGTAAGGAAAGAACCAGAGCTAGTGAGTTCCACATAAAACAGCAGGGAAAGGATGGGAGGTTGCAGAGGAAGCGCCAGTCGGAAGTGGGATGGCCCAGACCAGTTGAGATAATGCTTCCTGAGGTGTAATCACCGGGTGATATGAAAAGGCATGAATACTCCACCTCTTATTTCCTTGACAGTAACACGGTTTTTTGCACTGATGGGATAATAAATCACATTAACTCTTTCACACTTAAAAGGAGTTTTTCTTACATTTAAACCTTCTAAAAATCTATGACAACTGTCCTAGTTAAAAAACCAATATCTTATCTGTCTTTTTTCGTTAATAGACACTATTTATTACTCTTTATGGAAACTGTTGGGGGCTGACCTTACAATGCAGCAGTTAACATGAAATCCAAGCTTGTTTTACATCCGGAAAAAGTGGATGCTCCAGGCTTCTGTTCCCTTCTCTATTTATATTACTAATCCGTGGGGAGACACAAAAGGAAAAAAAGCTTCTGAACTGGATAAGTCTTTTAAAGTGAAATCTGTTTTACTTTATGACTGCTTTAATGATCTTTGTGAACTGAACTCGCACTTTGAGTCAAATCTTTGCAAGAGTATCTAAGTCCAACTGGCACCCATTAAAACTGGTATTATTTCTGCAATGCAAAGGGACACCAGTGACTATATGGGTAGAGGGAGTGAAATGAATTAGTTTCACTTCAGATTCTTGCATTTCTTGGCCTGATTTACAATGTTAACATGCTGAATGGGTCTACTCAGCCTAGTTGGCTGTTTCTCTTTTCGACAGCACCAAAGGGAAACCAGTGGTTTAGGCAGCAAAATAACAATTGCTCTCTATTTGTAATGCATACCTAAGTATAAAACCTTTTTTCATTGTCATTTGCGTTACTGGATTTCTGTCACTTACTAACTGAAGGATATTTATAAGTCATGGACTTCGAAAACATATAAATTGGACTAGTGGATATCTGTATAAATGAGATTAATAGTGTCATATATATGGCTAGTTCACATATGTAAATTTCCTTAAAGAATGGTTGAACACATTGGAAAGCAAAGTGACTACATGGACCATGTATTTGTATATAAGGACAGAGAGTTAGCTGAGGGTGTACTTAGCCTAAAGAGGGAAGTATTTATCAAACAAAGAAAACAGGTAGGAGAAAAACTTGAGAGTATTTGAATGTGTTTTTGTCTTACAAACAAAAATAAAATTAAGAAGTAATGAAAATATCTTTTTTTCTCATAAGAGGTATCCTATGTGATATTTGCTTATCATAAATTTTTCTAGAGTAGTAATTGGTTTTTCACATGACCTAATTATCTTATAGACTTTATGCAGCAGGTGATTAAGACCTCTGAGTGATCATTTTGCAGTGTTTTTTCACATGCTCTCTAGGCTAAAATAATAGGAGCTCTAAGCATGAGCCTTTCCCAACTATAAAGACATGTATTGGTTTTTAAT
>VZZY01017160.1:42219-75066 GCA_013400335.1 Eurystomus gularis
AAAAAAACCCCAGTTTTTTTTTTTTGTTTAATCTTGAACTTTGTAATTTTTTTTTTTTTCTTTTTTTTTTTCACCTTGTCAAGCTTTTGGCAATATCTTGTATAATGAGACCTGATACTTCAAATGAGAGTGTCCAGGTCTTATGCAGCCCCAAATATTTTCTTTGATCATCCAATATTCTTTTTTTGCTGTTTGGAATACAGTTTGACCACTTGGACATGATATTTAAGAAATGTAGATAGGCAGAGATATTCTGGGAAATGTAGGGAAAAAAGTATCTGAAGGATCATCAAGATTTACATATAAAGAATGAGGGTCTTTGCATGTGTAGATAGTTCTTTCTTTAGATAGATATTACTATATTGATGTTATGTATCATTACAAATACTGATAATAAGAACAGTCAATCAAGCAGTCCTATTGCATGTTGCTGCATATTGTATTTTCATGCTTACATCTTTTATCTGTAAAAAAAAGTAAATATCTTCTGCTTCTTACCTAAAGCTTCTGACTCAGCAACATTGTTGTACTTATGAAAAAGACAAGTTTATACCCTTCCTTCAAGAGCTTCCTGGGGCATTAAATCACCCTTTTTCTGCTTCTTATTTTCCAGGAGACCCATATGCATATGACTTCCCCCTCCTCTAGGTGCAAGGTGTCTGCAGCTGCCTCCAAGGGAAAGTGAAGACAGCTGTGAGTTATCTCAGGACTCATTTTCAACAAGAAAGCAAAAAAGACTTTTAAAGGAGTAGAGGATTCTCTGAGATGGAGACGGTGGATATAGAAATATGGAACGATCCCTAGGATTTTAATTACTGAAGTTATTAAATAGTGAAATCAGCTCTGTACATAAAGAGGAAGGGTATGTAGTAAGTAGCGTACTTGAAAAAGTATGCAGTATGTAGTACTTCTTGGAATTCATCTGAAAAGGAGGACAATTTTCTTTGGATAGGAATACTACATTATATTGACTATGAATATAAAGGGTTTCCATTGCTACCAAATTCTAATTAATTTGAGAGTGATCCACTGTGGAAAAGAACTGTAGAATTTCACCTAAAGATAATTTGATTTCTTGCAGCTGTCAGGTGCTAATGGACAACACTTACATAAGTAAAGGAGCAGAAAGAAAATAGAACAATATATGTAGGTAAGGGAAGGGAACAGTATGTTGCTTATTTCTTGAGGTCGGGTTTGAAATGTTGACTGAGATGGCAGTGGTCATCTGCTGTGTGACCTGCACTAGCCACAATCATAGCAGCAAACAGGGAGGAAGAAGAAGAGGAAGGAAAGGTTTTGGTAGCTGAATTCTGTAAGGGTACTTTCAGAATTCACAATTTTCTGATTTCTCCTCAACTAAGCATAGTTACACTTATCTCCTTCAAAGGGGAAGAAAGCTTCATTTTAAGTTATTCTTTTTAGCAAAAAAATTATTTAGTTACAAAGCTTGATGTCTCAGATTGATGCTTTCCAAGGAACTGTTTCAACTCTCTTGTGGCTCTCCATTATTTCAGTACAGTCCACAGACAATGCCATTATCAAAGCTACTATAATTATTCTAGCTTTTATCTTGGATATCTGTTTAGCCTCCCACCACAAGATGAGATCAGAGTTTCCCATAATATTTCTCATGGACAAATGCTTGCCAAGTGTATGCTGCTATAAGTGCTCGGGGCAAGCACAGCAATGCAAGGTGCTTCTAATTTTTCCTTGTAAACACCTCATCAGATATTCCAGAAAAATAATATTCAACTATGCAGCTGTCCTGAAATGCCCTGACAGTGGAGATAATAGTTTTATCAGAGGTAGGACATGGTTCCATCTGCTTCTGTCGTGCTGATTTACAGAAGTGGAAATGTTTCTGTTCTTTCATTTTTCCTCCCAGAGTTCACCACACCTATTAATGAAATGTAGATTTCTGGGCATTTTTTTCCCCATTGTCCAAGATTAATGAAACCACATAAAAGCATGGTTACTTTGTCAAATTTCAAGCACATTGTGGACATTCATTGCTTCAAAAAGAAGACGTTACCTTTTTTCTTTTTCCTTAAGTCAGGCAAAGGCTGAGATTCATCATAGCCATCTGACATAGTAATGAAATAAGAGTTACCAGTAAGAAATTTCAAAAAATGATAAAAAGAACCCAGAAGAGAACTTTGTTTCCTTGCTAGGACTTATTTCATTACTAAACAGATTCAAGTGCCTGTTCTAAGAGTGTTTCTGTCAAAATAGTTACAATGGCAAAATGCTGTTACAAATTGTTATGTAATCCTTGGGAACGGGAATTTAGAATTTTGTACAGACAAAAACTCAGAAATTATAAGAACATAAAACCAAACACAAAGCAGGTATCATCATAGGATATTGGACAGTAGATCTGAAGATGTATAAAATACTTTGCATTGTCATTTGCTGAGCTTGACTTTTGAAGGTCCAGAGACACTTAAAATAGGTGCCTGTGTTTTGAGCTTACTTAATGGCAAGTGCTATTTCAGGAGAAAGAAGCACTCAGTAGCAGCCAACATTCCCTGTAACAAAAGGCTGGTTCCAGGAATCAGATGAAGACAGGTTGTTGAATAGAATTGCTGCTCCGATTAAAAATATAAAATAAACATGAAAATTGGCATTCTCTTCTTGTTCTTCTCTAACCAGTTATTGTAATAGTTGTAACAATTTCAGAGTGCCTGGGGATGTGAAAAGGACTATATATCTAGGAATCACACTTTTATTTTCATTTACTGTTCTGTTGCAGCTTAGCAAATTTCTTGTAAAGATGACAGTCTGATGTGTATATATGAAGTTATGAACATTTTTACAAGCTATAAAACTGTAAGTATACAGTTCTTTACTCTTCTTGTCTCTCATCACATCTGGAAGAATTCTCTTGCTTCTATACCTGGTTTAACCTTTGGATCTCAGGCTTTTTTTTTTCCTGGGTTTTAGGTTATTTTTCATGAGTTTGTGTAACTTCTTTGGGTCTCATTTTTCCTACTTCATATTGGCTTAGGTTGGCTAAGTAAATCTACTTGTAAACTACTACATAAGTACAACCTTAACTGACAAATTTAGAATTGTTTTCTTCCAGACACACATTGTCTGTTTTTTCTTCCAAATAAGTGTTGTCTAATTTTCATGTTCTGTTAAATCTCTTCTGAAATCTATGAATGCAAACTTTTAATACAAAATATGCAGTTCTTTCAAAGCATGTGTCTTTGAATGATGAAACTGAGGTGTAGTTCAATTTACATACTTCTCTTTTCTTACACAGATATTTTACAGGTATTTTATATCAATTTTTTGAGGGTAATGCAACATTTGTGAAAACAAAATTAGGTGGTCCTTGTGCTCTTCAGTGGTAATTACTGTTGATTAATGTCCCTGTTGATTTTAGAAATCAAAGGAAGCCACTTGTTCTATAAGGACTTAAGTTAGTAAAGTAGACCCAGTACCTTGCTTAGGAAGTACATGTGTCTTTGGTTATGGCCACCTGTAATCAACTCTACCTAAATCACTGCAATTTCAGTGAAACTGTGGCTCATCTAGATTTCTGTGAATGTATTGTTATATAGACAGGTTTTTTTCACCAGTTATTTGCTCAAGTCAATGGTCATGGTAAAATAAAATATGTACATATATAAGCCCATTTAGAAAAATGGGCTGGCGTGCCCTTAATTAGTCTTCCTGTGTAGGTACACAAAATACAGCTCAATGCAGAAAGAATGCTGCACATGGAAAGGTATTCCAGCCGTATGGAAAGAAATGAAAACATACACTGTTTGCTACCCTTTTCAATGTTGACCTGGAGAGACCATCATCCAAGAGAGGAAAATTGTACAGAGTTTTGCTTTTGCAGTGAAACTTTGGGCTAGGGCATAATGCATATTTGCCAACAGGTCCATTCAGTTTTCTGTGGTAATGTTCTGAAAGACATCTATGATGTGTCACTTTTTCTCCCTTTATGTGAAACATCCAGCAAAGTTTGTTGTTGGAAAAATGATTTGGATGTGACAGGCAACAGTTATGCTCCATTAGGGACTGTGCTTCATAATGGAAGACTGCTCAGCAATGGGAGGATGCCTGTTGTGAACTCCATGCATTAGATTCTCTCTGCTAGCTGGGAATGGAATTCAAATAAAAATAACTCTCCTTACCCCTCCCCTGCTCTCCCCATTTCAGTACTCCTTGAGTAGCTCTCCAGGGATACCAGTATTTCACTATGGTAAAGAAGCATTAAATCAGCCCTCTTCTGAAGGCTGATTATAACAGACTATAATGGGAAAGACAGCAAAGATAGGTAACACTGTAACAGAAAAAAAAAAAAAAAAGTGTTAATGTCACAAGCAGCCCTCACAGTCCCTCTTTTGTCTAGCCTTTTCTTGGCTATTATCAGTTCTGTTAAAGGTGTATCTTATGCAAGATGAAATTATGAAGAGTTGAACCCAGGTTTTTTGGTTGTGAAGAAAAAATGTTACATTTTCAGCAGCAGCTAGGACAGAGTTAGTCATGCCTTATAGGCACTTAAATATTCTCTGCTGCATTCTAGTTTGAAAGGTGTGTATAAACTACCATTCAACAATCATCCTAGTAAGTCTTCAAATGATGTTATATTCTTACAAAGTAAGAGAATCTAAAAATCCAGTATCAGCAGTATTCTTTTGGATACTAAACTTGCAGCTGGTTACAGTCTACTTAACTTCCCTGAAATAATTCAGGCTGCTTCCAAGACTTTATAAGCCAACTGTTTCACATATTAGGTGTAACAGTTTTTCTTCACTTGCTTTCAGCTAGCATTATTTTTTTTATTTTAAACAAAACAACCCAAAAAGCACTTAAAGCACTACTCTACTGCTCTCTTAGGTTTTATAAAAGATTGCTGTCGTAAGAGACAGCAGGTTCAAAAACACAAAGGGATTGTTTTTCATCAGCATCATGACAGTTGGTAGGAAAAAAAATTCCAGAGGAAAAACTTATGTAAAAGAAGAAAAGCACAATTTTATCACTGAATTTTGTTTACAAGCTGATAAACAGAACTGTTATCTGGCCATTGGAATCCCTCACTATGTTTAGCGGAGAATGAGCACACTTCCAGTCTCTGCTGCAGATATTGAAGGTCTGCACGTAAATGGGGTCACGTACACAAGTAAGCACTCCTGCTTTTTTGTCTTTGTAATGGATACTGAAGTTGACACAGATGGTAGTAATAAGAAGGCAAACTCCAAGTCTGCCAACTGCGTCAGTCCTAGGTTTTTCAACACACCTCATCTGAAATGATAACTATAATTTGTCTTCCATTGTGTAGTACTGCAGTGCCACACATCTTTAAAAAATACTAATAAAATTATTCAGAGGAATTACTCTACTGAAGCACTGTTGGGAAAAAAAAACCAAACAACCCTATATGTAGTATTTAAGCTTCTTTTTTAATTTAAATTGTCTTAGATTTTTAATGCTTCCCAGCAATGATCTCTTTTCAAAGTTGAATTGAAAGTTGCACTCAAGTGCAATCTCAGCTAATTCTCCCCCTGTGGCTTGTGTTATCTAAGTGTCAGTTGTTCAGCCCTGCAGTGCAGCACAGCAACAGAAAAGGCAGGAGTGAGTGACACATTCCAGGTGTATACTCTCTGGATAAGAGTAAATGGGAATCTGCTCAGTGTAGAGAAACTGCTTCCTTTCAGGTTTTAAATTGAAACATGTTAAATAAGCATAAAATTAACTGGGAAAAAAAAAAAAAGGATTTGGGATATGATATTTTAGGTACCTATAGAGGTTTTAATATAACTGTGTCTACATAAAAGTATTTTGAAGTGTTTTGTACATGAAAAGCTTTTACATCATTAGGCACACATAGAGAAACCATCAGCAGAATGGAAATTGAACTCTTCCTTTAGTGTTAACAGCAGCCACTTGCAACACTTTCATTAATGTCAAGATTGTACTGACTCAGTGCATACTTGCTGTCACTGTTTTAAATCATTTCTGTGGTTTATGTTACATTTTTTCTTTGGTTTTTTTGTTTCTTTTTTTTTTTTTTTTTTTAACCTTATATTTTACTGGGACTAATGAGAACCACATCTTTACGACTAATGGGTAAGTACTGTTTACAGTGGTGGAAGAAATCCTTAATCCTCTGGTTTCTTTCCAGATGTCTTTTTAACTCTGTTTGCTAAGATGCCTTTCTGGTCCCTCCAAAAAAGGTCACTTCTCAGCCTTTTCTCTTCTCCCCCTCATATGTAACAAGTGTTGCACATACATATTTATAAATACATAAATATATGTATCAATATAAACCCCCTATTCATACCAAAATACATGAGCTGTCCTGGAGCTGAGGCCAGCACATTGAATCCCTCCCTGCCTTCCTGAGTCCTCTTCTAGGAGGTTGTCTTGGTGAGTAGGTGCCAAAGGTTGAAATCCAGAGATGGAAGCAGGGTCTGATGTCTCACTTTGGGAGTGCAACAGGACACCTCAATATTACTATATTTCCTGCTAACTGGGATTAAGAGAAGGCAATAAATGCGTAGGGAGACCTGCTCTGGTGGTAGGTGTATGTGTTAGGAGTGTTTTGAGGGTACTCACATGGTTGATCCTCTGGTCTGAAAAAGTGCTCTTCTGGGATGTGGTTAGGCTGACACATCAAGCAGGTCCCAAGGATCTCAGCCTAGTGGAGGCCAAACACATCTGGATTTGTGAGGGGCAGTGGAACACAATGGCCAGATCTGAATTTTGGACATTGGCACCTCAGTCCTATTCAAGACACTTCATAGGTACTTCATTATATTTTAGATTTAGCCTCTTGTCCTTTATGAAACGTTAAGTACGCATTGGGGAAAACCAAAATAAATCTCTTTATTTTCTTTCTGGTTGCCTCAGTGAACTCTATTATTTCAAAACACAACGTACTGAACTTCAGTAAGCTGAGAGTAGACGTTGTCTTCAATGGAATAACATCCTATCACTAACTTCCACTTTCATAGTATTTACTTTTAATCTTGCACCTGATCATGAAAGGGTTACTGAAGGAGCAAGCAAATCAAAAGCTCTCACATCCATGTCTGCTTTGTATGAAGTATGTAAAAAAATCTTCAAACACTTTTTAATTTCCCTTTGCAATTATTTATCTTTCTCCTCTGTTCTTTTTCTTTTCTGATGAAGGCTAACTCATATGCTGCTTAAGCTTGGGCTCAGATTTAAATTTCTGGATATTCCTAGTCACTGTGTAAAGTATGTATTTACTAAACTGAAGCTTGAAAGACAAGAGTTTTATTATTTAATTACCTCAGAGATGTGCACTGTGAAGTAAGAATCTTCTTACAGAAATTAGAATGTGTGATCTGTTTATGAAATAGTTTTAACCAAAAAAATAATGTATTTTTTTGCTAATGTGTTATTGTCCTTACCAGTGTAACTTTTAGTTACTTTTTACTAGTTCAGAGCAAGTGACCAAATGCTGTAAGTTGTTTTACTTTAGTTCTACATGTATGTTTTTACTGTTCTTCTTCATCCTGCACCCCCTGGCTTTTTTTAAATTTTCTTTTTAATTTATTTTCCAGGACGTTAGGAATTACTTCACTTAAATAATACTTTTTGCTTATATAGAGAAACAGAACTAATACCATTACAAATGAAATCATAAAACGTAAAAGCCAGATTCTAGGTGTCAGTATTCCAGAAAACAGATGAGCGTGGTGGTTAGGAAGTGTGCCTTTTATTGGAACTTTAAACAAGAGCCCTTTACCTAATACACTGACAAGTTTCTCAGTAAAAAGAATCCAAATCAGAGCACATTGCAGTAGATCAAGATGAATAACCTTGCAGACATCGGTGTTGAATGTAAAGAACATGCGCTATAGGAATTAAATCATCATGAGTTAGATTCCTGCAGTTGCAAGCAATGATTTAGCAGAAATCACTAGTGGTTATTTTTGTCCTTGATTTTTATTTTGAGCAGGTGTTCCCTTCTGGTTATGGTAAGTGACTCCTAAAAGATAGAGTGGAAATAGTGAGTGTATAAATATCTCCCCCCCTCCCCCCCCCAGGGGACATTCCTGAAGCTTAAAATATCCTGTAAGCATGTACTTACACTTTTATTTAAAGGTAGAGGCTGCTTGCCAGGGAATCCATTTGCTATGATTAGATTGACAAACTAACTCTGCTAACTATTGATGGTTCAATACCTAATAACAGATTGACTTTGAATAAGATAGGTATTACAACTAACATAATTGTGTAAAATATTTGTTTGATAGCCTACCACATATGATGGGTATGTATTTCCCACAACACCTTAAGATAAGGCGTTTTAATTAGGAGCAAGCACTGGCGAAGTGTCCCATTAAAAACCAATCAAACAAAACCCCCACAGAACCACACAGAAACCTAAACTATGAAAAAATTAAGCCTGCTCTGACCATAAATGTCAGCCCTATGCAAAGTCCAGGGCAAATATATGGAAGAGAACCAATGTAAGACAAAGGACATCCAAAGACTCCAGGGGAGGTCATAGGAAATGTCACCTACCTTGAACTTGATTATAATCAGTTTTAATTGTTATAAGGCTCATGTTGTTATTAAAGAATGCAATAATAAAGTTTCAGCTTCCTGGAACTGGAACGAAATATAGCATTTAATATGAGAAGAGTGGTTCCTTGGAGATTCTGTAGTAAATGTGACTTGTCATATTTAGTTTGAAATAGCGGTCTTCACTAAATATTACTGGAATGCTTAATATTGGTATTAAAAAGAAGATAAAAGTAACTTTCTCCTTAAGCAAAAGAAATAAATTATAGTTGATTATATAATAGGTTTCCACTTTTTAGAAAATAATTTTCTTTTTCTGTGTTAGTTTATATGATCATCATTATTAATATTATTAATTTGTTAAAGTTCAAGCACTTAAAATGCATTTTAATGGTTGTAGCTTTCAGCTGAGAACAGCTATATGCTATGTGACAGCCAACAGGAACTCTTCCAAACATTCTGCACTTGGTATACTGGGCCAAATTCTGGGCTCAAATAAATTCCTTTGAGACACTCAAAATGCCCATAATTGCTGTTCTTTTGAACTAGGTTGTTAACTTTTCTTTTTACAGTCCACCCTGATGTATTGGGTAGTAAGGGGGGCAGGTGTGTTTGCAGAATCCTATATAAGAAACGGGGTTCAGAAAATCCATATATTTTTAAAATCCTCCTACAAAATAAAGCTTACACAGAATTATACATCTTTACTATAGAAGTTAAAATTAGACATAAATTACCCTGGAAGAGTGATCAGTCATATATACAGGATTTTTTCCATGGGGAAAAATGCACTTATGACTTTTCCTGTTCCTCATTATGTCCTAATTATGAAGTCCCAGGCCAGAAGTGGTTATCTGACTCACGTCATTCTCTCATTTTTAACGTGGGTCTTAACTTCCACTCCCGCCATGGGTTCCAGTTCCCCATGACATGTGCTCAAATCCTACAGCACTCTTCCTCAACAGAATAGAAGACTGGTGATCAGTGGTCAAATTGCCATTTGTAACAAAGCATATGGTTGGACTTGTTGGTCTTAAAGGTCTTTTCCAACCTAAATGATTCTATGATTCTATAACTCGTTCAAACAACTGTTTAAGAGAAACTGTCTATAGCAAAGCAGGCATTCTCTAAGGACTATTCTTTCTGGATCACAGTGGTACTAGGGAGACAACCTATTCTTCCAAAGCAAATGCAACTCTTTCCATCCCTATTTCACACTCTTCATAACCTTCCCCAGACAACTTCTCAAGGGTAATTCTCTTCCACTTTTGAGATCAGTCTAATAGGTCATTATATGAGCCTGGCAGACACTTGTGTCTTTGAAAGCATGGCTCCTGAATGGACACACATGGATGTGTCCATTACCCTTCAAGTACAGTTGGATATCTTGCTCAGCAATTCTTTTTCTTGAATTGTTGGTTTTTGTTTATTTGTTTTTGTGTGTGTCTGTTGGGTTTTTGTTTGGTCATTTGGTTCGGTTTGTGAGTTTTGCGTTTGTTTGTTTCTTTTTTCCATGGCATAGTAAGAGACTACTGTTATTTTTGGAACATTTATAAATGTTTTTATTTATAAATAACATCTCCATTGTATCACCTGTGATGGCTAGTTTTACACTAGTCCAAATAACTCTGTGTGATCTACAGTCAGAGCAGGCACTGTAGAGATAAACATGAGGTCTTAGTAGCTTTTATTGCAACAAAATATTAGCACTATTGAGTATGAGCACAATCCGAGCGTTGATACAAGGTTTTTTTTCTTTTTGAAATGCTATGGAATACACTTCTTGAGCCCTACTGAAATTAAGTTAGATTAGGCCTTTCTAATGTATTAAAGGAGTCTCCTCCCACGTCTCTTTCTAGTCACTCTTCAATTAAAAAAATGGATTTTAAGCATTTCTGGGGTGAGGTGAAATGGAAATGTTGTTATTGATTCATTGGTACAATGTTAATTTTCTTGGCTATGGTAAATCAGTAGTTGTTTATTGTGGAGGGCTCTGCAGCTCTGCAGCTGCAAAACTCTTGTTTTAACTTTGTGCACCTGAGGAGGACCTCTCAAGAATGAAGGCCAAAGTACAACTGCACTTGCTTTTGGCTAGTCCAGTCACTTGACAAAACCAAATAGCTATATTTTCTGTATTTTTATAATGGTAGTCCCCTGTCTCTACTTTTCAATGCATAGAATCATTGAATCATTTAGATCGGAAAACTTCAAGATCATAATGTGCAACCACTAACCTAAATCAACCATTTCCCAGGGCAGCCTGTTCTGGTGCTTGATAACCCTTTCAGTAAGGAAATCTTTCCCTAATATCAAACCTAAACCTCTCCTAGTGCAACTTGAGGACATCTCCTCTCATTTTATCACTTGTTACTTGGGAGAACAGACCAGCACCAACCTCTCTACAACCTCCTTTCAGGTAGTTGTAGAGAGCAATAGGGTCTCCCCTGAGCTTCTTTTTCTTCAGACTGAATAACCCCAGTTCCCTCAGCTGCTTCTTATAAGACCTGTGCTCTAGGCTGTTCACTAGTTTTATTGCCCTTCACTGCACCCACTCTAGCATCTTGATGTCTTTTTTGTAGTGAGGGGCCCCAAACTGAACACAGTGCTTGAGATGTGGCCTCACCAGTGCTTGAGTACAGAGGGAGAAGTAATAATCAGAAATTCAAGGATTCTACTTTAGTAAGCTACCAATGGTGACCGCAGGAAAGAATAGCTCCAACGACTTTTTACCTGTTAGAAATGGCCTGGAAGAGGGAAATCTGTCAAGGGAATACTATTGTTCAGCTGAAAAGCCATGAGCTCATGTGAGAAGTTTGCAATGTGACATATACGTAGATTAGCATGAAAATCATGGTCTTGCCCACTTTTTTAGCAGTTTGCCTCTTACCCCGGCTGTGTGTGTGTGCAAGAGTGCTTGCTCTTGCACACTGTGCTCATCTGATGGGTCAAACTGCATGTGGCAGAGGAATTCTTGACCTCCTGAGTGCTCTGGTTTGTTCCTGTTTTAAAGCAGCCTGTTAAAATCAGCTCAAAGGAGGGGCAGTCAGATTGAAAGATGCATTCAAGAGGAGTCATATCTGCCGCCAAAATATTTCCAGGAACTGAAGATGAAAACCCGATGGCAAAAGACTGCTGCAGCTGGAGAAGATGATTTTAACTTTAGATATATTTCTTATGGCTCATAAGAGTGGGATCAGTGTTGAGAATCTACTACTGGCAAGGAGAAGGCAGGGAGAGAACATTTTAATTATAAACATATTTATTAACAAGGAGTGCAGAGACTTGATAGGGAGAAAGAGAGTTTTCATTTTTAACATGTGTATTATGAATCATGAATGATACTAGGGTTACAAACAGGAATCTGCCTGGAGGCAGAGGGCAGAAGAGATTATTTTTATTAAACATATTGAGCCAATTTCTGTCCTCTGATATATGCACGCAGCTTCCATTGAACTCCATGGGAGGCCTACACTTGCATTGCAGGGAATAATTGTACTCTGCATGTTCCATACATATTAATCATAATTAAAAATAAAGTTCAAGGCAGGGCTGAGGGGTATGTGGTTGAGGCAGGGTTAGGGCCAATGTAATCTACTTTATCAATATACATTTCCTAAGGTGCCTTGTATCTTGGCAGGCGATAAAATAAAGATGTAATTCATATGATATGAATATACGCTGATACATGTTGTGTAATATTTCCTGTTATAACACCAGTTACAATCCTTTTTGTTAATTGTAAAAGATTTTTAGAAGATTTTTAAAGGATGGTTAAAGCAGAACAAAGGTTTAAAAATCCTGTGAACACCATGAGTGTTCCAGCATGATGATTACAGAAATGCAGGCATAGCCCCTAATGTAACAAAAATTAAACAATTAAATGAAACTGTAATGATTATTATCATTGCATTTCTATCTAAAGTGTTAACTTGTAGCCCTGTTTTATATTATGTCTTTTGGACTGGGAATTTTCCTCTGCATTCCTGAGGAATCTTATTTCCATGCTGTGAGACTAAGTTGTCCTTTGTGATTTTCTTTATGTGAATTTTACACAGTTTCACTAACTTTGTGGATTCACTCGTTACATTTATGCTTGAATATTTGCTAATTTGCTTGCCATCTGTCAGGTTATTTTGTTATATGTTTTGTATATCTTATTTTAAAGCTTGTGGTCTAGTCCATTATCTTGAGAAGCGGGCCTTCTTCCCAGTCTCTCATCAAGCCACTGCCATCCTCATAAGTTATACCTGAGTGCTCAGACTCTGTTTTCATCTGTCCAGTGCTTGCTAAACTCAGGCCTCACCTTTCTTGATACTTCTACTCAAATTAGAGAGCTTTTAACACCTCATGGCCCTGAACTGAGTACTTTAAACCACCTCCTATAAGTAACTATCAAGACTATTCAATAATTTGCATTTGTGATCCACAGATTATGAGATCTGTCAGACAGAAAGTTGGTTTTTGTCTTAAGCTGCTCCTGCTGATAGGTTTGGAAGACTTCACTCTGTCCTTGTTTGTCAGCTAAGAAAACTAACATATTTACTTAATTACTTTCTGTTTTGAGGACTACATATTCCAAGCTAACTATTCTGACCAAGATTAAAAGATAGATTCCTGTTTACTCAGTCTGTCTCTTCTTTCTTTCTGTATGTGGTTAAATATTAATGTGAAGTAATCTGAGGAAATACTGGCTCCTCCTTTTTTTGTCCACCTCTTTCAGGGCATAGAAAAATTAGCATCTTGATTGTGAGCACCTTTGGGATTCAGTGAGATCCCAGGTGTCAGGTAAGAAAATCTGTTCTAGGCTGAGTGCAACTTTCTCTTGTCCTTCCAATGAGCAGCTTTCTTTCATAGGATGTTTAGGTCTCTGTGTAATGCCCCATGACTCTGTGTGAAGTACTTAGAGATAAGAGTGAAATTATGTCTTTCCCATAGACTTCATCAAGATATAACGTTTTGCTTTGTCTGAAAAGAGAAGGAATATCTAGACAGCATGTGAAGAGAAAAGGACCTTCTTCCCTGACAAAGCAGGTAAGAGGATCAAGACAACAATCTCTTCTTCCTAAATGCTTCCTGCACCTGGTTACATATGCCATCTAGGACAGCTTCAAGTGAAAGGAACTGCACTGTGCTTTTTTTTTAGGATGCAGGAGCTGAGACATTAGTAGAATCATGTGCGTTACGGTACATTTTCTGCAGTTTAATTCAGATCTTAAAGCTACTAATTTTAAAAGTTTTTCTTTGCAGAAAAGCCTTAGAATTTGCACAGTGTTCTGGATGGAGATTCAACCACACACCTTCATCAAGGCAGTTTCTGGGTTGCTGTGAGTTCTGAAGCCTGCTTGAAATTTTTCATTCAGGTCACAGATGCCAAATGAGGTTTCTTTAATAAGTGATATATACATATATATGCATATATATTTCCAAATACCTTGATTAAACAAATTAAATGCATAACAGACAGAACTGAGAAATACCTTACATAGTTCTTCTGTGAAGAAGTTACTAAGCTTGCTTAAAATTAGGTAGGAAAAGCTCAGGTTTCAGGGAAGAAAGAATAAAAACATTAACTGCTTTAGAAATTATTGTTGCATGTTATAGACAAAGCAAAGCATCCAAAAAACATTGAAACCAGAACAACAGGATATGCCACTGACCTGACCTTAGACTATGCATTGTGTCTGTATTGGATAGGGACTTCGATAAAGCTAAATATGCAGAGGAAGAGAAGTCAGAAACTAACAGGATATTTTCTTTCGACACTTGGCCCTCCCTCACTAAACAATTTCTGCCCATGTTACAAACTCTCATAGATTATACTAACTTGTACAATACGGGTAAAACCATAGCTCTATTTGACGCCTACATCAGTAAGGATATAATGATTATTCATTATATTCTAATTAGCAAAGATTGGAGATGTTGCATCATTTGACATAAAAGATGTGTCAAAATAGAGACTTTTTTTTTTTTCCCTTGTAGGAAGAATAATAGGAAACATACTTTATATTAATGAAGACTCTAAAATAGTTTAAATTATTATTTATTTGCCATTTAACAACAACCATTTATGCATCTAAAATACTAATTTAACTCTATAAACCTATATTTTTAGGTCTTGCTATGGTTACAAAATCTTGAGGCTCCTATGGTTACTTGATGGAGAGCACAAAGTGGTCATGGAGGTCTCTCATCTGTTTTCCCTCTGCCACCTCCTCCCCATGTGTTTTACGATCAACTGTTTAGGGACTATTTCTGAGTCTATGGGTATGTAATACATAATCTGAGCAGTCTAACTTCCCTTGCATTCTTACATGTATGTGTATCATTATTCCATAACTGTATCTAGCCTGGTCATAACATACCTTGTTGCTTTTTAAGGCTCCACCCTTTCCACTCTTAGGCCTACTCTTAATTTTTTTTTTGCTCTTTGGGTCCTGGCTAGCAGACAGCTCACATGGGTGACCTGAGTGTGGAGCTAGTGAGCTTACTGCAGTGAGTGAGAGGTGGATTGGAGCCCTTAGATGGCAGGGAGATGACAGTCCGGTTCTCTCGCTTTCTTAACAGGCATTGCTTGGTGGAAGAGAAGTACTCCTGTTGTCACCACTCTAGTGACTGTTCAGCTGGCTGGTGAACTGAATTGCCAAGAAGAACAAAGACTGCTGGTGTAAACAGAGATGATTTCAGGGTTGTGGCTTTGTGGCTTATGGGACACTAAGAAAATGTGGTCATGTTATCTAAAAAATCTGGATCATGCTAAAAGGAGAGGGGCTTGGGTTTTAGAACTTTGGCTCTCCAGTGCAGTATTTTCCTTATAACTATTTCATTCAGCATGGACAGATTTTCTTCCTAAGCAAAGTTCTCAGCCTAACGAAGGTTTCAAGTGAAGAGTACGGTTCCTCACAAAATACTGAATAACATGAGTTCAGCTTGAATCAAGTTTTCTGTCTTTTGTTTCTGGATCCACAAGATTTAGCAGTGACCTTGGCCTCCATAGGGCCAAGTATAAGCAAGAGCCTTTCTGCATACCAATTCATAGTAGTAACTCTAAACATCAAGCGTTATCACTGCTAGAAGCAGACACTGTCTGCAAAAAAATGCCATTAAATCCAGAAAATGTAGTCACTTAGAAGACCATTAGCTGACAAGTAAAATCTCTGAAGAGAATTAGTTCTGTTCTAGCTCAAACCAGGACAATCCATAATAACTCTTAGTATAGATGTAGTCCAGTAGTGAAGTCAGGAAAGCTGTGTGTGTTTAAACAAGGATATTTGCTGGTTCAGATCTGTAATTTAATGTGTTCATATTTACAAGTTTTTTTTGTCTGGAAGATGATAAGTAGATTAATGCTTTGGTAATGCTATCTGACAATTTGCTAAGCATACCCAGATGCTTACTTAATAATAGATAATGCCATATCATGTAGAAAAAATATTTAACAATCATTTAATTAATGGCCATTAAAGAAAATAACTAACAACAACTGAAGGTCATTTATCTAGGTCTTTCAAAATATATATTTTTTATCACACAGAACATAGGAAAACAGCATGTATAATCTGGATTGTCCTTGCACTGAAGTGGTTTTCCCACTTTTTATAAAGTTCTTTCAGGGTGCTAAAAAGGAGGTTAAACTACGTTAACTTGTTCACCATGTTGCTATTAGAGGTACTTACCCAGAATGCTTCTGAGTTGTCATTGGCATGAAAATCACTTTTCTTCAAAGCCACTTGCAGGTTGCAACTGAAATACTCCCTGTGTAAACAGTTTGAAATTTTTATGCTAGATTGAAAATCCATACCAAATTTCAGTACTTTCTGGAGATTAACTCAAATGCTTTATGAAGTAGATATGAGGAAATATGCAATTTTTAAAATTCCAATTTACCCAAATGTTCTGACATTTGTGAGCTGTTACCAAAAATGTTACTTTGCTTTAGCTGTTAAGCATTAGAAATAAGATAAAGTTGCAACAAAAAAAATTTGCATTGTTCAATTTAATTAACCAGTAACTGTAAGGGTAATATGAACAGGTTCAACCTGAATTCTGAAGTGTGTAATGTCTGCAATTGTAATCCACTTATAAACCTTAAATGTGTATACTTTAAACATTTTGTACAACTGCAGTGATGATTTCATCATTTCAAGTGACAGCATTTTTTATAATAGGGATACAACATGGCTGAGTCATATATTAGACTGCAGACTTAACAGAAGCCCTTCATAATGTTTCACTGAGCAAATCTCAGGAGATGGTCATGCTAGTATATACAGGCTGTTTGGAATGTGGTGATATCTATGCTGTACTTACCTTCATAATTTCTTAGATTTAAAAGAAGTGTTTATTATAATTTGTTCTGAAAATTGGGAAGTTAGACTTTCACATGAAGACTTGGATAACAGTCTCTTATTGTTAGAAGGAAGATGAATTATTTACTTGCCATATAGAGAAGAGACTAGCATTATTTGATCTAAATTATATTTAAAGCATATTTAGATGGGGTTACAATGATCAGCTAAAAAAACTTTATACCTATATTGACATTAGAGAATATTGCACATCATCACCAACCGAGGCATAAATCTTTAACCCAGCCTGACTCAAGTTTGACTGCCAGCTCCATGTGTATCTAAATATATAATTAACACCCATAAGATTATTCTAGAAAGTGTTCATTCTGAAGCAGAAGTATATGCACAGTTATGTGAAACAGATGCTTGTCTATGTATTTGAATGCTAGAAATTTGGGGTTCTGATGCTGCAAATATTTATGCTCATTGTTAACTTTGTTGATCTGTATTCATGTTGTACTCAGCAAGCCTGGGTGTAAATTTAAAGCTAGACATATACACGGTGAGCAAGGTCCAAGCAGTGCAAAGTTAGAAACAGAAATGTTTATTAATAGAATGGATTATGTCCTTTGGGAATGACTGATAACTAAATGAGGAAAGAGGAGACTGTTTTAAGAAGTAGACGTTAAGAAAGAATTGGATAGAGGAAAGAGGCATTTGCTGGATAAGCACAGAGAGGTACCCGACCATAACAGCACTAAAGGGGGAGAGAGAGAATGGGAGACAGAGAAGTGGAGAGGGAAGAGGTGCATGTCATCTGCACACACGTTTGCAATAACTGCTTAGCTTTCCTGTTCTATATCCAAACCAATATATGTAGCAGACACTTCCTAAACTTGCAAGAATCATCTCATTTTCAGGAACTCTGTGTCTGGTATTAATATCTGCAGTATTTATCAAAAGTTTATTTAAGATCTCATCTATAACTATATTATAAGGATGATTATTTGTTCAGATAGGGTTCCCACAAAACTCATTATATTCAACAGAAGGGTAAAAGATAATTGCATCAGTTTTCAAATCTCAGCCCTTCACGTTTTCATGCTCCTAGCTTACCATTTTGTCTAAAAATCATGGTGATACATTTTTCCATCCCAACTGCAGTATTTAGTTGTTACAGTCAAATCAAGGGATTGGATATGTACTAGAAAAAAGTTAATAGGCTAGTTTATTTTTCAAGTAGTTCACTGCAAAGTGAAAATGTCTATGTCAGGTGGGATGAGAGGGAGAAGTAGTGTTTTCCAGTTTAAATCTATTGTCATAAGAATCCTGCCCCCAGGAGTTCTTCTATTACACAGAGAATTAGTAAACAAATTTTAAAAATAAATAGGGATAATAGATAATTGTCTGTAAGAGACAACTGATGTAATACTGCAGTATCATTTTTCTATTCTACCCTAGATAGTTATGGGATATGGGCTAAAATCCTGCCTTCACTGAAGTAAATGGCAAAGCTCCAACTGTTATTCCTTTGATGTGGAGATTTATATGAAATACAGTATTTTTAAGTGACCTGAAGTCTTGATTTGGACTATTTGTAAGAATCTAAAGTGGCACAGAATAAATTGTTGCCATTCTTGCAATTTATCCAACTTAAGGTGCTGCCTTTTAGTTTCAACTTCTATATGCCTGCATTTTTTATACCATATTTTCATAAATAATATTTAATCTGGGGTAAGCAAAATCAAATAACAATAACAGAAAAAAAAGACAGTCTGATTATTAATACTGTAAAAAGTTTTCTTTTAACTAAAGTGATGTTTTTATAAAGGTTTTCTTTTATTCCTCTGACATATGTTTTTCACTTCCTCTTTGAATTTTAACTTCACACTTCTGAGCATGATAAATGATCACACTGAAAATACTGTCTGATTGTATGAAAGTATTACCAAATGCAGATGGGAAGCAGACATCAATCTCTTAAGATTTGAAATAAAAGCTAGAATTAAAAAATTCTATCATTAAGTAGAATTATTTCAAGCCCCTTATACCAAAAGAAGAAAAGCTCTGGCATAGTTCAGTCCAAATTGCTGAAGGGCATTTTCTGTGCCTTACATGACCTACTTTTTAAAACCACAAGCCTTTAAAATGTCAGAATTAGTACATTTATCTGTCTTAGCATTTTATAATATTGAGGCACTGCAGAAGATTAAAATCTCCTCTACTTGCACTAACTTATCCCAAAACCAAGTATACAGAATAAACAAAGCAATATAAAAGTAAAATTTCTAAAAGCTGTTGTTCTTAAACTTTATATATAGAATGCTGTAAAATATTTCTGTAATACAATTAGTCTGCAGTGTAATTAATCTTCTGTCTTCCTTTGTTAAGACTACTTTTAGACACCTGTTACCATAGAACAATCTGATCTTTAGGAAAGAATTTGAATAACAAAGTATAGACTAGCAGCAGCACTTCACTCTTACATGCATAGCAGCATATCTTTCCAGAGTCAGTTAAAACTGAAGTTTTAACCTCTGTGCAGTGTAAGAAGATAAGATATGTCTTCAATTTTGTGGATATAGGCTGTGAATAAGAACATGACTGTCAGTCTCTCTTAAAATAAATATTTCCCATATTTTCCATCAAAAAATAGAATTGTTTTAAAAAAAATCTTTCTTCCTGAGCCTTTTATTTATTTTTCAAATGTTGTATACAGTGGCAAATCCCTCTTAGGTCAGGGTCATTTTTGGAGAAACATTTGAAGAGTGAAGGGTTGATGCATCTTCCTTGCCTCTTTTGTGGAGCTGGAACAAGTGACTTTCCTTTGCTATTGCCATTTCATGAAACCTTGTCCTGAAAGGTAACTGAAGTCTTCCATAGCTCTCAGTAACTGAAGCCCTAATAGAAATCCACCAGGATTTCTCTACAGCCCTTGTTTCTAAGGTTTGCCAGAAATCAACAGAAAATATTAAAATGCATGACACATAATTGAAATGTGACATATTTTAGTCTTAAGAGATTGAAAAAATATTTTTAAAGTATCTTCATGTTCTGTACGCCCGAAAAGGAATTCTGAAGAAATGGAACTTTATAATGCAGGAGGATAGTACTCTTGAGTGTATTACCTGTATTACCAGCAGCTTGGAACTCAATGCACTCGCTATCTCAGCATGAATCTCCATCACTTTAGGTAATGAAGCAAGATTTAAGCAGTAAGGGGCTACTAGACAGGAATATCATGCACATAAGGGTTTTCAAATAGTGGTACCTTCTTGAAGAATGAAACCATGTTCTTTCTGACATGCTCACTCAAGGGCCTGTTCTGTTGTTAAGAAAGTTGTTGGAGAGTTGGAGACAAGATGCTTACATGTAACTGTTTCACAGGTTTCTGCCTGAATGGCAAGGGTAGGCATTTGGGTCTGCATCTGGGACCTGTGCCTTACCACCAGAACTGAGTTCTGGGAGAGAGCTCAGAGCGGTATAACTGAAGGTAATGCCAACATTACCTTTAACAGCCTTTCTGTGACACTTGAAGTGCAATGATCACAATAGCACAGGCCTTAATTTTGTCTGCAGCTGGGGGGGAAGCTATTCAGCGAACGGAACTCAAATTGTTGCTGCACCTATACAGCTGTAAATTTTTGAGTCAGGTAGTTCAAAACTAGTTTAAGCATGCTTATAGGGTCTTCAATAATTTACCTGGATTGTAAAGTAAATGCAACTCACAATGATGTGTTCTGGTACTCCTCTTGAATATGTCTCATACCAGTAGAGAAAAAAACCCACAGAGTCCCTGTTGTCTGATCTGCCTTGTTACTGTTTACAGTGGCCTGATAACATTACTAGTGTGTGACTAGATAAATGAAAAAATTCCCAGTTTTGGTAAATTTATGGACAGAGAAAATCTGTAGCAAAGCAAAGCTGTTGGCAGATTTGTACAAGTTTGAGCTGAAGCCTGTGCAGCTTCATTTATTTCACAGATGTGGGAAGCTGTGGATGCAATGGAGTATGCAAGAAACAGCAAATGGGAACAGACATAAAAAAATCCAGAACCTATAGCTCTCATTCCTCAGCTTTAACTGCTAAATAAGAATCTACTCTACCAAGCAATCAAAGCTTTCAGAAGGTGAATGTGCAATGGAATTATCTTGGAATTTAACTACTAAATACCCTTCTACTGAAAGGGACTACAATGCTGGTGACATGTGACTCTGATGACTGTTGATCTTCTGGTCTTAAGTGTGTTATCTGATGGTGAAAGTATTCTGGGTCCTGTGCCCAGAGGATATTAATGGAACAAGTAGTCTGGTCTAGACAATCTCTACAGTGCATAATAAGGATCTCTGGCCTATAAAAATCCAAGCTGACTGCAAAATAACTAAAAAGAGAATAATCTATAAACTAACCCATCCTACCTATAAGCTTTTGATTTATTTAAGACAGTTGTAGAGGTATGCAGAATTGCAATGATTTGTCTATAAAATGGAAATCATACCCACAGAGATTTTATAGACCTGGTTTATATCTCAAATTCTAAAGTTCTGTTTTCTTTTCCTGGGATAAATTAACTGATGAATTGTTTGTATTGTGCATGAGGTTTTGTTTTCTTGTCCTGAGAAAATGCATTATTTTCAGACTATGTAAATTTTCATAAATTTTTCACTCTTAGTAAAGGAAAAAAGTTTCTATTACCTTTCTGTAAAAATGGTGTTTCAAATCTGGTCATAGGTCATTAATAAAATGGTCTTCCTACCCCAAAAAAATAATAAAAGAAAAAAAAAAACCAAACAGGAAGTGCCATATCCTTCTTCCCAGAAAAAAAGCAATAGTCCAAAACCTGCTTTATACTTTGTCTGAAATGCTCATAATTTAAACTGAAAGAATGAGGGGTTAGTCTTTTTCTGCATAAGCAGTTTATTTTATTTTATCTTAGAATAGAATACCTTCAAGATCATCAAGTCCAACTGTTAACCTAACATTACCAAGCTCACCACTAAACCATGTCCCTAAGTGTCACCTCTACACATATTTGAAATACCTCCAGGGATGGTGACTTAACCACTAGTTTAAAGCTCTTTCAGTGAGCCCTGCTAACTCCTGTGCAATTACCCTTTCCCCCTTTTTCCATCACTACCTTGTGTGTCACCAGCAGGCTTGGTGTTATGTAAACCAACCCACAATCAAAAAAAACAGTTTGATAAAATCCTTTTCCTACCATAAGGTGAGCTAGACCTCAACAATCCAGATCCGCTTTTTATTACTCTGTGTGGATAATTAGACTTCAAACTAATCATTAGCTAAATTATAAGCTCTGCCCATGTTGTGACACAAATCCTAGTGGGGCCGGGGCCTGTAATCCCATAATTGGTGTAACAAAATGAAATGCACACACAAAGCACATGGAGTTGCTTTACATTTTCTGACTTTTTCTGCTCTCTTCATTAATGTATAGGTTCTTTTTTCCTGGACTACAGAGCAAAATATGCTATATCAGCAATCAATGAGAGTTTCAAACAGGAATGTTTCCAAGGAGACCCTACCGGCTTGGCTCTGGCATGACTTTTGTTCTTATGAAAGCTAATCCCCTGCACTGAATAAATGAAATTTTTAAAAGTGTAACTTGTAATTGTAGTTAAATATTTTCCATATGTTAGTAAAATTTACTAAAATATTTAAATATAGTGGAGAATATTCTTGTAATTCTGTGGCTCAGGTCTGTAGTTTCTCACATTCTCACCGAGATTCCTGGTGTGAGAACTGTAATTTAAAAAACTTCCCTCTTTCCTGGAATTTCAGGGGGATAACGGTTATTCAGGACCATGCCAGCTGCAGCAACTAGGGATGGGAGGTTGATTTTCACTGTGCCACAAGCAAACTTCACCTGCATAAGGAGGCTCTCTTAACTTTTTTCTTGGATTTCTTTTAAATTTCTGAACAAGATAAGATAAAATCAGTGGCCACAGGAAACTTCTTCAGTTGTAGAGACTCTGTAAGGTCAATATGAACTACAGGAACAAAATGTTGACTTAGCACTTGCAACATGAAGTGTGAAAATCCACAGCTAAATTTAAAAGAAGAAGAAGCAGCCTCAAGGAATTATTTTTAAAACAATGACATTTTTTAGCAGCATCTGTGAATTATACTTCACTGATTTGTGGTTCATTATTTCAAAGGTGAAAGGTGTTTAGTTTTGTTTTTAAGATATCGATTGATTAACTAACCCCTGCTCCCCAAGCTAGTTAGGAAAAAAAAAAAGAAAAGAAAAAGGCCTGTTTTCTGTGGGAACCAAGAATATTAAATTCCAAAAGAAGAAAGGTTAAAGATTAAGAAAGGGATAACTGAAGCCAGTGATTTGCCATGCTTTGCTGGTGTCTGGGAAGCCTTATTTTTGCCCTCAGCTGGTCTCCAAGCATTTTGAAAGTAAGTGCTGACTCACCACCCTAATATTTTTTAATCACATCAGACTGCATTTGTCAACAAATACTAGGTAACTTATTATAGACTGACATTGTGAGACAATGGTTTCTTTGTTAACTTTGTTTTTTGGAACTTGTCTTTGCATTGCATCTGAAAAAAAAAACCCAAACAGCAACTCTTTTTTTGTTAAATTGTTTCATGGCCTCTTCTGCAGTAACTCAGTCTTGGCCATGTCCTCTGCATGTCCAAAGTACCTTTCATGTTGCCAGTACACAGTAGCTTTACCTTCCCAGAGATTGCAATGATGTGATTTCACTCTCAGTGTGTTAATGGAATGCTAATGGAGTGCTAGTATTCAATTTCCAGAAACCAGAGTGAAATACATTAGGTTTTGCAATGAAGACATGAACACTACACATTTAAATTAGATTACAATTGTTGCTCTACTTACCTAGAGAAAATGAAATAAGGAAAAATCTGACTATATAGTTACATGTGTCTTAATTTGTATAGAGAGAGGACTGAGGTTCTTAGACAAGTCCTCGAAAATATGTCATGGTACTAAGTGCTGTAAAAAATGCACCTGAAAAATAGTTCTTTATGCCATAAAGTTTTAGGTCACAACTGATTCCTTACATATACTTTATTTTTTATATGCCTATATGTTTCATAATATATACAAAACCCAATATCACGTTCTATTTGGCTTACATATATTAAGAGAGCAAAAACCCAAGAAGCAAGCAATTTTCCTTCCATAGTGACATTATATTTCTTCTTTCCTTCTGTGAGGCTATATTGCTCTTACACTATTCATTAACTTAGATACAAAGGTGTCACATGTCAGATATGTGCCAAACTGCTAATATTTAATTAGTTTGTTTTCTCCCCAGTACAATTACTTCTTTGGTGAAAAACATACTTGTGGATGGAAGAACCAATGTATGTTATAGTATGGGTTATAGAGAACAAATGAAAAAAGACCCAATTTGTGACAAAGATCTGGCTTATTCTTTTTCTTAATTTTTAGAGCGTTTTGTAAACACTGTTCAGCATGAGCTAAAACATCAGCGTGTTATCAGTGCTTTTTTTGCCATAAATCCAAAACACAGCACCACACAAACTGCTATGGGGAAAATTTACTCTATCCCAGCTGAAATCAGCACACTATCTCCCTAGTTTATTTCATACCTTTGAAATATTTTCCTCTTGAGTTATGCCATGAATTTAACATCTTTTCTTTCACACATCTGGGAAATGTTAGAATACAGCTAAGTAAACATGCCGATTATCTTAAATGTTTCTATGAGTAGTAATTTTCAGAAACTAGCTCGTAGGACAATGGTTTGTAAAAGTTCAATCACTTATATCTGTCTTAAACACAGAGACCAAGAAGAAAAAGGTAAAAGAGTTTAAATTTAAATAAAATAATAATAATTAGAGAAGAATAGTTCAAACTGGTATATCAAGATTCCTGACTTGTGATGTAAAGGAACATTCAAAACAAAAAAATAAATCCTGCATTTATAAGAAGGAAAATGAAATGTCAAGTCAAAAAAGGGCAAAAATCCAGGAGAAAGGGACAAGAGCCAAAAGGCTGAAATCTTGTGCAAAAATAATAAATCTTCATCTGAAACATCACATTTGTCGGTATTAAAGAAGCCCAACTTATTTAGTGGTCTAGATCTATTTTTCTTGAATTCCTTTCTTTTCATTAATGAACTGTCACCCAATCATTCTTCCTCGGTATCCTTTATCTATAATAAATTTATGTTTGTTTTTTTTTCTAAATCATAATAAAAATCTAATAGAAAAGTAACAAAAGTAATCGATGTGGGATCTTAGGATAATTTTTTGTACAAGGATAATTCCTTATTTATAGTTACAATTTTGAAAACATTTTGAAATACATAAACAGTTGTAATTCCCTTAGAAAATTGGACTTGAACTCCCTTAGCTAAAACCAGAAATGTTTTTCTTATATTTGCAGAATACTTGAATTCCCATTTTATCTAAATAGAATTTTATTCATCCTCCTCTGCGCAAACCAAAACCCTAAATGCTCAGGTATGTAAGAAAGAAGATACGATGTAACTGGCTTCTAAAATTGAAAAAAAAAAAACCAACAACAAACAACCCCAAACCCCAGTCTTATGCATGTAATTAGAAACACAATTTACAAATCTTTTGAACAGGAGGAAGTAGGAGAGCCATAAAAAATTTATAAAAGCCTTTTTAAATCAATGAGAACTATTGCTAATGAGTCAAGAGTATAAAGGTTATACTGATAATTCCAAAAAACCCACATATGAGAGAATCAGGAAGGACCACAGTCACAATCCAGCAGAAAGAAGGCATGATACAATGATTATGTGATTGAAATATCATGCCAGCTGTATTTGGCTTGAAAACAAAGCAGTGATGATCGAGGACTGGATACTCTACAACTATTACTGTGTTTTTAAAAAGGATTAATGAGTCCTATGAAGTCTTTCTGACAGCATGCAGAACACCATACTCCTCAGTCGTCATAGTCAGTCTGGGATTATCACAGCTGTTAGTGATTTTTTTACAATTTTCCTCCACAGCAAAACACCTCACTAGTGACCCATAGTTCTCGTTTCCACTTGAACATACAGTGAAAACTCATCTTTCCACTGTAGCTATATCATTTGGTCTACAGCTAGCAAATGACACAGCAGGTGGCTTGCTCTGCATTTTTGTATTTTCCAGCAATTAATTCTTTACTAAATATTTAAAGTTTAAAAGGTGGCTTAGAATGGTTTTTCACTCTGTATTTTGGAAGGAGAAGGAATTGCTCCCTCACTGTACTCTCCAAGAACTCTGTTCCAGGTCAAACGGGAGAATTTTTCCATTCGTTCAGAATCAATTGCTTCACAGCAACAGCAGTTCCTTCAGGTGCTTTCTTTTTTTAAAGAGAAGTAACTATGACTGAATTTTGTCCTGAATCCTGTTGACATGACTTAGACATGTTCTAAGAATATGCACAAGGTTGAAGCATTTGGAAGACAAATACCTGGTCTCTGGAGCCTATTTATGCTTAGATACAATCTATGCCCTGGATCGGTCACAAACAGCTTCACAGCTGAAATGCCGAGACATTAGCAGGATGTTCCTGTGGCTGAAGGATTTTAAAGATGCCAGCTGAGGCATGTTGGGAATTTGCTTCTCAAGTAAGGCAGTAACTAAGCTAATTCAAGTTTGGATTTAAATTCACGTCCCTCTCCATGTGCCTAATACCCATTCTGGACCTATCTTCTGGTCACTAATGCTGTATTCCATAGTGATCACCCAGCTGTTAATGGGAGCACTGCTCCAAAGAAGCTGTGGAGGAACTGAGCATACAATGAAACCCTGCTCCCTTTCAAAGTAATGTAGAGGTTCAACTAGAGTTTCAGTAAGACTTTGGATTCATTCTACGTTCATCAGTTTTTTCTTGACAGATGGAATGAAGTTACAATTCATCCTTCAAAGTAGCATATGACTGGCCTAAAGTATCATATTAAAGTCCATATGTAAAGGCTATTTTTAAGAGCTTTCTGCAGAACAATTAACAATGTTTTCATGTTTTCATGTTTTAAGAAAGAATATGCAAAATATACTCCTTGTTTAATTGAGATGGGCATGAAAATTGAAGTTTTTCTTAAAAAGAATTGATAAATATCCATGTTTTCTAGGGGCTCACTAGTTCATCACAAAATCCTGTACAAACAGAGCAAAACAGAAGACTTAAAGTTTTTTTTCCCCCATTTGGAAAGTTATAAACCAGTATTCCCTTATATGTAACTTTTTCTCCTATAAGGGAAGAAAAATCGGTAGTTTCCCTTACTACTTCTCCACTGATGAAATTTCCTCAGTGTCTTATTTTTGGTTCCAGGACTACTCTGTGAAATATTGTGATGACCTAAAATTACAAAGGCAGCCTCACTGCTTTTATTATTTATATTTTTCAGGTGTGTAAAAGATTCATGAATAACAATTCACAAATTTTCTTCCTAGTGTCTACACTAGGAAGTGGTAAGAAAAAAAAAGTCCACGAGAAACTACAAGTGTACACAAAGACCTAAAAACCAATTGGTACTATAGTCCCAAAGAAACTAGAACTCTTTGCCAATGCTGTCTCCAGGTGTTCTATTGCATCTTTTTAACTGCTGAAAAAAACCACCAGAACATTTTCTGTTTTCCACATAAGGCAACAATAACCCCAGGAATTTTAAGATCTTTTTGGGCTTTTGATTGTGCGATGAGCATTCAGTATGAATCCTTATGCTCTTCATGCTAAAATTAGAAGAGTAACAGATTTTTCTAATTTTTCAATTGTGTAATAAATTATTGAAGACAGCTTTATACAGTGCATTAGTTTTTCATCAGTTTATCATGAGCAAAATGCAATGCACAAATGCTTGTAATTCATTGGGCTTCACAGTTATTCAAATGGAATGAAATCATATCTCTGATAGGTATATGATACACATATAAACATAGATAAGGACAAATCTTTCATGTAAGTGTCTCAATCTTTTTTTTTTTTTTCCTGTACAGACTACTATAACATGAAGCAAATGGGCTCAATATTATCAACCTTTATCCAAGTGTAGTACTTTACACCTTTGTGGTGAGCTTTACAAGTTTACCAAGGTACTTCGAAGTCTAAAATTTGTGATCAGAATTCATTGTGCACTTTTGCAAATTCAACCCAAAAACTATTTACAGAGAATTGCTGATATTGAAGAGAATAGATTTTGCAATGGTGTAATGAGTTCAAATTGCTTTCTTTCTAATGTGATAGTGAATACTGAAATAAGCTCTTTGTTATGTTTCAATTTATATTGCCTTTAACATATGTATGTTGTCAGAAAGCATGAGAAAATACTTCTGAGAAGTAAAATGTTTAATGTTTTCCAGCAAAATAAGTTCAGATTATGGAACACCATGTCAATAGGTTTTATCTTCAAGAACTGTATGAGTAGAGTTAAATTTTTATTTTATTAATTTTGTGTCTTGCAACACACAAAAAAACTCTTTCTAGAAATATTTGTTGCTGTGTAATGTTTAACTTCCTTCTGTAAATGAGATTGGACAACAACTAGAGCTAAGGCTGAGAACTGAGTCTGTACCTGACTGAAACAGCTGCTTCCTAACCAATGCTGTAAGAACACGCATTAAATCATATTTTGGAGGCACTTTCCCCTTATTTAAAACAAACAAACACAGAACTCAAGCAGTAGGCATTTATTTACAGAAAACCAAACCAAATCAAAACCTACAGGCATATTGAATGGAACTTGAAGAGGAGGCACATCTAGAGAGTGTTGTGGAAAAAAATCCTTCCTAAACATCCTCCAAGTCATGGATATCTACAGCACAGATCTACCACCATTATTTAATTTGCTGTTGGTAAATGCACTATTGGGAAAGGAGAGTGAACTATTAGAGATTAACAGCATCTTTTTTCACTTGAGTCAGTTTACTAGCTTCGAATAAATGGAGACAGGGCTCATGCTTGTTTTGAAAAGTCTCTCATTTCTGTTGGTTACCATAGTCTAATTCAGCTGCAGAAAATATTTTATGTGATAATGTAAATATAAATTATGAATAGAATTTTTTTAAATGGGCAGAATATGCTGACTGGGCAGTAAAGCGAGGCTATGGTCTAGTGGTTAGGGAGATGTTGGGATGAAGGTTGGACTTGATGATCTCAGAGGTCCTTTCCAACCATAATGATTCTATGATTCTAAACCACCACTACTTAGTTTCCTGTTACGCAGTTACTTACATTTATCAGAACTGTAAAATAAGTCTAGACAAAACTCTAATTTCAGAGTATTACTAATTTTCAGCTAATTTTGAGACAGTCTGGTCACATTTTTAGAGAACCTGGCCAATCTATTGTTTTAGGTGGTGATAACAGAAATCCTTACTGGGCTTGATTTACAGCTGCATAAAATTTTGGCAGTATTCATAATGCTTCACTTTGAGTCTTGGGGCTTATTCAACCCAGAATTCAAATTTAACCACAAACTTATGAATTTTTATGAAAACAAACTGAGAAAACATCAGAAAAGATCCCAGTACGTTGGGATAGCATGTAAGAGATAGCATGTCTCATTACTCATTTCCTTTTGTCTTTTCTCCATTCTACACTGTGTGTAAACACCCCTTAAGATAGCTGCAATAAATCCTCTCAAGTTTTGCGAAATGAAGAGAGCTAAGTCACAGTCTTATGTTATTTGAGCTGCTCATATAGATGATTAAAACAAAGAAATGAAAAATAATATTTAGGGTTTTTTTGACTTCTACTGGAAAACAACTGCTGTTTCCAAGTCTTAGTTATTTCTCCTTTCCCATTTCTACCTCCTTTTTCCTTTTTCTCCCTACTTCCCTTTTTGTCACTGTTAATGAAAAGGAGAAATGAAAAGAGGAAGGCATGTAAGCTCTCAAATCTAGCGATTTTAGTAAAATAAGCATTTCTTTGAAACACTTTCAGACATCTCCAGACTTTTGGGGAGTCAGCTTGAACTTTCAACAAAGTTTTCAATTGTCAAAGAATTGTCAAATCTTCTCTTCAAGGGCTAGCAAACACATGAGAATATGACTTCAAGTGTAAGGGTATTTTTAAATGGACAACGTAAGAAAAAGTTTATAGTGGACCTACAGTATCATGGAGACATGATGACAGAAATCTTAAGCCAAACAAAAGAAAATAGAATATCTATGATAGATTGCCAAAACATAATAGAACAATTCCTCTATTTCACAAAATTTATGTGTAGATGGCCTTAAAGAATAGACCAACTTGAAATACAGGAGTTGAAAATGTGAGTATTTCTCAGTGTTTTTCTTGGTTGCAGTTAGAAAAGGTGATAAATTTGATGAGAATGAGTAATGTTATGACATTTACCTTTTAAATAGCTTTCTTCTATGATTCTTTAGTTTCTTGGTGTTGAAATAAATGGCATGAGGATAAGATTAGGGGACCCACTGAATTTCTGGCAAATGCCATGAATGCAAGGTCAGAGAACTGTACTTTTGCAGGCTTTCCACTGTGGAATTTTTTGGAGTCTCAGCTTTTCTGAATGCGTGTATGTATGGCCCATGTTGTGGCACTTGCTCCTGGGCACCTCACTGCACCTGCTGCTGCGCGATCCAGGTGGGGCTTGAAAGCAAGTCTTAGTGCTAGGGTAAGAGGGGAACTTCCACGAGACAGTGGTAGGCTCTGCCTGTGATAAAATGATTCATTGAGTCTAATATAACTCTGACATCACAGTCTAGCCTGACCTGACCATCCTAGTTTTCCACCACTTGTGGCTAAAATATTGGCCTACAGAGCACACTTGGGCCTCACACTCTGAACTCCCTTTTCATAGCACATTACACACCATGTTCAAATAACCATCAGGTCTGCGTACCAGAGAGCACTGCCAGTATAAACAGTTACACATCTTTGATGAATAGTGAGGAAGTCTTCCTGACTGTGCTGTGAAAAGAAGTTATTATGGAGAAGCAGCATTCTGGTCAGTTTTATAGGTCTCCGCTGGGAGTCTCTCCTAAATACCTGACACACCTGAACTGGGGAGATTTGCACACAAATCACTTTGCTGGTGAGCCTGAACTAATACTGTATAGTAGTACAGAAATAAAGAGCTTGACTATTTCAGGAACGAAACAGCATGTGAAGAACATTTTCAGCTTTCTCTTGGTGAATGGCTTTTTTATACATATGTGGGTCAATATGTGCAGAAGACACTTATCAAAGCATGCAATGGGATGCTGTGGAGCACTAGCTACTCTTTGAGTGGTGGTGTTTGTCCATGCATTATTAAAAGGATTATATGTGTACAGGTTTGTCTGGAGAAGTAGCATAATCACATTTTGCAATGGAAATGTTTGGTTATATATGGGGGAAGTGCTCTTCTGGCTGGTAAAATACTGTAGACAGAGAAGGTGAATCTAATTCTGGTTGGTACAGTATTACTTCTGTGCAAACATTGCCCTTAGTTTTGCAGCTTAATGCTTTAAACAGTTTGCACAGGTAAAAAGAACTGGCATGGTATGTCAAATATCACTCATCACTTTTTTGAAAACTAACTGATGAGTTCTTTGAAATACATTCAGCAAGCCAGTCTCTTCTGTGTAGGAATAGTCACACACAGATAAAAAAGTTTTATAAGCTTCTACTCCTTGATGATCCTATTTTTTTGGAGACCATGACCAATCCTTCTTCAGAAGGGGAATCCTAGAACTGTGCAAAGCCCAGGAGATCATAAGAACACATCAAACTGAGACTACCATGCAAACTGATCTTTTGTTCCCAATTCTATTGTTACTCAAAACATTGCAGGCCTCTAAAGTCTATTCACTTCCTTTCCCTCTTATTGCTGAAGGTGTTATCACTTTATTTTCTTAAAATGGTCCAGAGCTGGAAAGGTAACTTTACTGAACAAATCTACAGAGTCCTTTATTAGAAAAAATAATTTCCATATTAATCAACCATATGTTGCACAAATTTTATTTTCTCTTAAGATAACATTACTTTTTTGTCTTAATATATTGTTAATTTTTATCTCAGAACATACTGATAGGCTTTGAGGACTGGCTTTGACTTTGGTTCCTAAGAAGGAAGGAAAGGAACTGAGAAGGGCAATGAGTTTCAACTGGGATAAAGCATGACATTTCACTTTCTTTGAGAGTCAATCACTGTAAGAGAACACTTGTCCCAAGCATACAAGCTGCTTTGATTTAGGCATCTAGTGGTTCTTTGTGGCTATCTTAGTCCTTCCAGTCTTTCCATTGACAATTAGAAATGACCATCATTTTTCTGGTTTTATTTCTTGCTAACATTTTCTCTCATCTGTTGTACATTTAAGTAAAGGCTATTCTCACAACTTTCTCATGGGAAGCTAAAATCCTTGATGTGTTTTCTGAATATATGACACTGTTTTGAAGAAATTGATAACCACAAATTTAAACACGAAATTCTGATTTTACCACCTGTAATGAATTAAAGCTTTTTGAAGATAAGAAAAATATAGTGAAGAGACCAATAACTTTAATGATTAAGGTTTAAAATGCTCCTTTACCACAGTCTTACCATTTTAAATAATCGATTAACTTTAACTGATTAAATTCCTCATACAGATGATAAAAGCAGTAGTATAATCAGAGAGTAACTATAATAAAAGATTTTGTAGTCTTCTTGATATTACAGCAGAGAAGGTGATAAAAAGTCTGATCTGAATAGAAAAAATGCACATATTTGCTGAATATTGGGAAATAAATCCTATCTCTTCTTTCTTTATCCAGTTACTAGTATGATAAAAATCTGTTGTAGTAATACCCTTACTACACGGATTTTGACAGAGATATCAATATGGCTGGAGATTGTATAAGGAAAGCAAAATCAAGTACATAATATCTGTATCAGCCACTGCAATTAGAAACAGGTCTCTACTTCTGTATTCCATGAGATACAGAAGAATGACTTTGGCAAATTTTCCATAATTAATGGTAAATTTTAATATTTAATATCCAAAAAACCATTTATTTACTGCTTTAGTTCCTATAGAGAAGAAGCATCTTAGAATCATAGAATATATTG
>VZZY01017161.1:0-16738 GCA_013400335.1 Eurystomus gularis
GGGGTACACCTTCTTTGACTTTCAAAAGCAATAAGAATAATCAATCACAACAAAAGCTTCCATGCAAGAAGTTAACAAAATAAAGCACGACCCTCCAACTCTGAAAGACACAGCTAAGAAGGGAACGTGAGATTTAGGGAACTGGGATTTAGGTGTTCACTGGTGTGCCATTTGTGTAAATTCCCATTACAGTCCATCAAGAGAGATCCAGTCAGTAAAGCTGACAGGGACCTGAAAGCAATTCCACTCCCTGTGGTACACACCAAGGTCCAGACTTAACTTGCCTATTTCAGAGATCTGGTGCCATATAAGATGCCATAGGCCACTGAAACATCCACACAGGAGCTGACAAATATGCCACAAGCCTTGCAGGATAACTATGATTTTCTGGAACTAGGCAGATTATGCTCAAATCTCAAATGCCATTAGTTTTAGATAGTTCATGAAACTGAGTTCAGTCCCTAATGGCTGGCCTACTAAATTAAACTCTAGGCTCTACTGATTACATTGGCAGCTTGGACACACAGTACACATGAAGAACGCTAAATTAAAGTATCCTAATCTCAAAAGTATAATGGAGCAGGTAAATATCAAATGTGCACTCATCATTTTTTTCAACATACGCACTACAAAACAGATAGAAGGTGGCAGGTTAAAATAAACAAAAAGCAATATATCATGTTATATTTAACTAAGTACAGACATCCTGTCACAGGACTCTGTAACACCAAAAGATCACATGGATTCAAAAAGAGATTGGACAAATGTATCAAAGAAAAATACAGTCAGGGCTATTAAGTACTAAGATATTTTGGCAGTCTCTGGAAAACTTGCACAGATCACTGAGGGCAAGGAGAATACTTTATACAGGTACACTAGAGGCATGCCCTATTCCTGTAACTCTCTGGGCACCAGCAGAGATAAGCTACTGTCTGAGATGGACCTCTGCATTGTTGTGCTGGTTCAGCCATCATCATTTTATGCTGCCATCAGTTGCCTGATCACACAGGCCAACACTGAACTCACCAACATCCCCTCACAAGTCTTCTTTCAGACAGTCCTGCCATAGGTTCCTGTGAGCCCAGCTCCTCCACTGCCCACTATGGTGCCAGCTTTGCCTGCTGGACACAGTGGACAAAGATGGCTCCCTCAGTGGCCCCTCACATGGAAGGACACCACTGAGAGAGCTCAGCAAGATGCAACCAGCCCCAACAGAAGCCACACTCAACAGGAAACTCTTCCAGCTACTTGGCTCCTGGTTAATACAGCCCTGGCCTCACCCACCACCCCAACCATGACCACCTGGGTGAGGGCAGAGCCACAGAGACACAGGTGGGCCAGGTTCTGCCTCTGGAACATGAAGCCAATAGAAAAACCAAAACATTCTGCTGCGCTGTGACTCATTCACAGGTCAACTCCAGCTCAGGGCCCACAACTTAGGCCCTAGCACTTCAAGCATACAGTGTTTTTTAAAAGAAATTTTTCTTTCTGTTTCTCTCCTCCCTTTCAAAGTGTTATAATGGGAGCCCAAATCAATGTCTTATTATGTAATTAAAGATCTACATAATAAGACACATCATAACACCCCACTATTACTCACATACCCTTGTAATTTTTACTTAATAGAAAATGAATACAGCTACTACTCACATTCCCATTTCAGGAAGACATTCTTATTAAGCATATGCATATTAAGTATATGCTAGACACCTCCTGAGATTGTATCAATGATCACAAACCCAAGAAATTTTAACCACCATTTATCGGCAGAAAGTCAGGAAGCAGTCTGGAAAATTTAAATTGCTCTGAATAAACAGAGCAGGTCTCTGAGCAACCTAATATAGTTGAAGATGTCTCAGCTCATTGCAAGGGAGTTGGACTAGCTGACATTTAAGGGCCCCTTAGCATTCTATGATTCTACGATAACGTTTATGCTAATTCTTAATTATTTTTTTTTAACTTTTATGCATTAAAATTTAAAGCTTTAAACCTCAAAAGGCTCTGACAGCCTCATGTTTACATCGTGAACAATGACTGCACTGGATGCCCAAGGGGCACTTGTCACTACTTGGATGTGACAGTGCTTCCTGGCCACACTCTGGGGGCATTCACACACCTGCCTGCACAAGCAGGCAGGGAGGCCATGCTCTTCTCCAGCACACACTCCTCATCCCAAAACCAGGGGCCAGGGACCGTAAGGTGCATTGACATGGGTGCAGTGGCAATGCACTGTAGTTGCATTGCAATGTTCTGTACTTTTGAGACAATTCAATATTTTAATGAAACACTGAGGTGTATCAGCATCTTAGTACAAACATTTAAACATTGTAAAAACATTTAAAAAGCATCAGCTGTAGTTCTTAACAGCTCTGCTCTTGAATTCTAGTGGTTCTCTCTTCCTCAGTGAAAAATGCAAAATATTCAACTGTAATCTATTTACACCTAAAAGTAACTCTTATATAATCCCCTAAATGTCACAACCAAATGCTGTAGCTTCCAAAGATAATTAAAACAGAAGACTTCACTAGTAGTAATTTGTTTTAAGTTAAAACTGTGTTTAAGTGCCTAAAGGCCAAGTTATACAAAGTTCTGAATGATAACTGCATTAAAAAGGTACAACCTTCAGATTAATTTCGCTGAGGTCATTAACTTCAGAAAAAAATCCCTATTTGAAAACAGTCAGTTTGTAGTTTCTTTATTAAGTGAAGGCAGCACTTCCTCAGTAATAAGTAATAAGAAAAAATTCCACTGCCTCTGAGGCCTTTGGAAGACAAGTGAATATACATTAAGTAAAATGCCAAGTCTGAACCTGCACAGCCGAGCCGGAGCTGTGGTGCCCGACTGGGAGGCAGGAAAAATTAACTCAAGTCTTGAACTGGACTAACTATATTCAGACACTTCCTGATGGCTTTAAGCACAAGCAAAAGTAACTTGCATGTCCATCTATTCCTTCTCAAAGCACAGGTTAAGTGGTCTTCAGCACCAGACAGAGGCAGTCAGGTTGTGTACGGGCAGGAAAAACAAGTGAATTCTTACAGTGAGACAGCTGTGTTTAAGATCTGACTGTAGAGATGGCAACAGAGGTAGTTCTACCTCAGTGTAACAGCTGTTTTAATAAAACATAATAAAAACCAACTTTTACCTAACGAAGATGTGACTAAAGAACAGGATACTTTATGGAAAAAAATACTTTATATATGAAGTGCTAAATAGCCTAAATACACAGCTTTAGAATATTTAAGTGAGAATGTCTTAAGCTGAGTTGGCATTGACTTCCAACTTGAGTACAATTTTCTCAGTTGCAAAATATTGGCATCTACATACAGGTTAAAGAAAATGTTAGGTGAGAGGTACAGTTACAGTGTCACTGCAGAGGGCACTTATATACAGCATCCATGAAGAAAAGACAGAACACGAAAAACCTATAACCTTACAATTTTCTTTTTAATATATAAACATTAACTAAGATTCCTTGAAAAAGTAACTTGAATTTAGTATATAGTTTCCATTACAAAGTAGCTTTGAGTTGTCGATTACTAAGGCTGTCAGATTTTCTGTAAACTTGGTAGAGTCAGTGACAAATTTGTATGGTAAGAAGGTAATTCCAATACAGTGACATAATTCTTATGCCTTGAATTAATTTCAGTTATGATTTCTAGCCCTACAAATAACAAGATTCTGGCTTACTTCCTCATAGAAATAGTGGCTTTAACAGCGGCTTTGATTACTTGATTAACACAATTATATGACATTGCACACAGATTTTATGATCCAGAAGTTCCCTTTTAGTTCTGTGAAGAAAACGCAGTGATGATAAGTTAAGAGAAATCTTAGTCTGCACATTTCTGTCAGCTGGTAGGCAAAAATAATGCTAGCTTTGAAGTCTTGATAGAAAATTGTCCATAAAAGTCATGAAAATAAACACATCATCAAGTAAAGTACATGGGGCTATTGATAGCTGACTTTGTTAGTCTTGATAGTACATAATATAAGCAGCTTTATAAAAAGATTCTTTCTCTTCGCCTACATGGAAACCAGTTTTTCTTTTCCTTGCCTAAAGGAAAAATGTTGTTTTTCCAAAAGCATGATCCTAGTTTTTATGCTGTTCCATTTTGCTTCATTTCTGTAGAACACTGAATACCTCTCTAGAGAACTGAGATCAAAAAGCCTCAAGCACACAGGAGAGCTCTGCTAGCATAACAACTAACTGCATCAGCTGAGCCACTCTAAGCACTGGTTACTGAGTACTGTTAACACATCACAGTAAATAAGGTCAATAAACTTAGCTTAGACTATGCGAAAAAGCAACATATTTCAACTAGAAACATGAGCAGATAACAGGAGTGTTCCATTAAAATTGCTCAGCTAATAGGTGCTTCCAGAGTAAGCCATCAGAATTTGATCATATTTCATTCCTACACCTATCAGCCATTTTTTTACATGGCAAATCAAACGGGAAAGGTTAAAAGATCTAATATACAGCACTGCTGTAAACACTGGAGTGGTGTAAGCAGACCATGCCCTCACACACATACCAGGCCACTTGCTAACTCTTCTGTAAATTTCCACCCGCAGAGTGAAGCTAATGGAATTAAATATGAGTGTGGAGCTCATACATTTCTGGGCAGAAGTCAGACATCCTTCCTTAAATAACTAATGAAAGTGGGTTTTGCTTATCTGGCTGATTTTATGCTGAAGCTTATTAAATAATGTTCATATTTTCTATCCTGCTGAGGGGCAATAAACCTCCTGGTGACTAGTGGTGATAAGCAGCCAGAGCGTGTAACGTTTTCAACTGCTCCACATAGAGTCATTAAGGAACATCTGCCTGTGATGCTGCTTCCAGAAGAGGAACAAACTTGCTCCCCTTTTACATTTATTTTCCCTGAAGGAAAAAAGGGTTCTTAATTGTGTTTTACCAGCAATTAACTTTTCCCTGCACTGGCACTCTCCTCCTCTGTTAAGACTTCTAGTATCCAACACACATACACACACAAAATTCTTGCCAGACTGCTTGAGTTTTTGACTAACAATCTACTTGACCAGAAATACCACAATTTAAAATGTGCTTCTTACAACAAGGCTCTCAAATTCCCAATACAGAGTAAGATGTACCCCTAGAGAAAAAGCTTCAGTGTAACTGTCTACTCCTGCTAAAAAATTTCTTCTTTGGGACCCAGGAATTAATCTCTAAAACGGAAATGGACTGGTTGTGACTTAGGTAGCTCTCTGATCACCAGGTAACATCACCATCCCAGCGATGTTACCATCCCACCCTATTATTATAGGCTTAGTTCTAGAACTGCTGCCCAGAACTGCAGGTTTGGGGTAAGCCCCATTGGCAGAGGTTTGAAAAGATGCCTGAAGAACATGGATCTCTGCAATGTATCTAATCCCTGCCAGTCCTGCCCGCTGGCTTTTCAACAAAAGCTGACCCTTTGTCCTCAGCACTCTTCTTCATGAGCTCACTTGCATTTCTCATTCTATCTCAAGGAAAAAAGAACTGTCCTGAGGATCCATTAGCACATGAAAATCTTGTAATAGCCAAGGGATGTTAGCAATCTGTAGCTTGAGGCAGCAAGGAATGACACCCGAAGTGTCTTACAAAAGTCACTGTGCATTTTAAACAGCACAGTTTTGCTAAACTGATCAGAAACACAAAGAACCGGCAAGCACAAACACTAGGCCAAGGGGCCAATGTCTGATGGAAAAGTCTGAACTTAATTACTGGTACATGCACTTCAAATGCCTATTAATTTGAATGCACTAGTGTTGGAGAAAGGTACCTACCAACCAAATGTGTGATTCGTATATGTGAACGACAGCTACAGATGGACATTCACATTTGCAAGCAGAATGTTTCTGTTTCAACTTCTGTAAGTTCATAAATCAAAGCACAGCTCATCTGCAAATAGCTGCAACGTTAGCCAATTTTAAGGTCAAAATTCAGAAGGCTCAGACAGCTCCTGTCCAAACTCACTAATCTTACCAGGCCTTTTAAACTTTTTACCTGCATTAATGGGAACAAGTTTGCACTTTTTAATATACCCTTTAAAAATAAAATTAAAAAAAAATTTAAAAAATACATCTATTTCAAGTAAAATGTGGTTGTCCCACATATTCAGCTGAGGCTTTCAAAGCAAGACCTAAACTATACAATTAATAACAAAACCCTGCCATCTTTTCATTAGTCTACTGCAAATGTAGGCAGACAAGACGTCTAATTGTAAACAAGGATCTGTGGCCACTTCTGCCTTGAGATGCAAAGCCCACCTTACTTTTGTGGAAAGAGAGGGGAAAAGCAGATGAGGAAGCCTGACTGAGCTTACAAATCACAGAATCACAGAATCGTTATGGTTGGAAAGGACCTCCAGGGTCATCAAGTCCAACCTTCTCCTAGCATCACTCTAACCGCTACACCACTACACCAAATCCTCTCTAACCACTACACCATATCCTCAAGCACTGCATCTATTCGTTCTTTAAACACCTCCAGGGATGGTGACTCCACCACCTCTCTGGGCAGTCCGTTCCAGTGCCTAACTACCCTCTCAGTGAAGAATTTCTTCCTAATATCTAATCTAAACCTCCCCTGATGCAACTTGAGGCCATTTCCCCTCGTCCTATCATTACTAATTTGAGAGAAGAGACCAACACCAGCCTCGCTACAACCTCCTTTTAGGTAGTTGTAGAGCTCACTGGGAGAGCTCAATGTGGATAAACAATTTATGTTCTACATATCAACATGGAAAAAGTCAATCTTTGTGAGAAGGGCCAGGCATCTAAAACTACCCATAAATGGAATACAAAAAGCAGTAATTTGCTGCCCAAAGCAAACAAAATGTTTCTAAAGATTCGTATTTTTGCTTCTACAGCCAAAAAGGTGAAGAACATAAAAATGCATGATTGAAGGTATGAAAACTTCTCTACCTCTCCAAAAGTAGACATAGCAGGGCAGTAGAATTGGAGCAGCTTTCAGGATTCCCTGCACTAACCCATGTCTGACAATGTAATTGGCACTTCATGCAAGGATGGAAACTTGACCACCTCACCCAGTTTGGTTCTGCTGTTGATGCCTTTGCACACCCCTCCTTTGCCCCTGAGAGCAGGAGGAGGCCACTACTGACTGCGTAGCAAAGAAACAGACTGTAAGTCAAGCTCTGTACCCTACATCTAATTTCAACATTTTGTATTCATTTCTCCTGGCACAAAGCAGAGTGGATGAGTAACTAGATCATTATGCCCCATCAGTGAAAATCTAACATCACTGGGACAAGAAGCTGCAGCTGTCTAACAAGACACAGCAGTATTGCCTACCACCTCAGAAAGGGGAAAGGAAAGATGGAAAGCACTACAGGCTTTTTAAACTTAGGAGGGATTTTGTTATCATTATCTCAACTGTAACATAGCCAAGAAAACAGTGACTTGAAAGGGAGCTCTCAAAGTTCCAAGTCCAAAATGATTACAACAAATTTCTCATATAGCCATTTTTCAGGTAATCTGGTCTCAGATTTTGCATCTCAGATGTTTGGTCTTGGTACAGCATTAGTCTACCCAGAATTTAGAAGGGAAAGCTTATGATTAAATTCCAGTTCTGCCATGAGTTCTCTGTAAGTGTAGTGTTATTGCAGAGAAAATTGGTTCTTAAAGGCCACATTCTAAAACAAAATGATTTGCTTTTCAGAAGTACTTTCTGAGCTTCAGGTATAAATAATATTTATTTCAGATGACTGAAAAGTATCCAGAGAGGAAATTCTATTAAAAGTAAAGAAATAACGCAACTCGCATTTTGACAATAGAAATTTAGCAACAGGATCTGAAAAAACCCCACTGCAATAAAATTTCGCCATGATCCTTTGCACTGAGGTGATTCAATTTTCCCCTTTTTGCTGCTAAAATAGCAGAACTTTCTTCCCTTAACCCAAAGACAAGCTTTATGAAGTAACAGAAGAGTTTTCAGAAAGGAGTAAGATTTTTTTTCCTCGAAATTTAGTTGAGATTAGAGAGACTTTTAAAAGAATCACTTTATATCTAAGGAAGGCACAGAAATCTCTACAGAAAATTAGTTTAGCTTGAGAGTTGAAAATTTTGAACACGGGTTTCTTTGCACAGATCTCATCAATATGCTTTAAGTCTGCTGTTGAGGAAGAGAGGAAGCTGGTGATTCCTCAGCTCCTGGTAGTTGTGAAGTATAATCTACCAATTAATAGAGACTCATCTATTGCTTTTCTACTAGAAAAGCTAATACTGTGATTTTGTTTTGAGTGATACTTATGGACAAATTTTACTTGGTGTGCAAAATTGACCAAATATAGCAACTAGGTACCAGACAAAAAACCAAGGGAACAACTCAGGACATCTTAATCTAATTTACAGTCATCTTTCCTGTATATTTCACTGTGGCTACAGGATCAGGAATGTTATCAATAAACAGAAAGTGCTTCTCTCTAAGAATTTTTACAGACTTTATTGCTTAAACATATGGGTTCAAAATAATAATAAAATTTGATGTTTATTTGGATAATTTTCTTCCAATTACTACAGAATGAAAATGTACCTTGAAGAGTAATGTGTGCATTCATGGGTAAAAAGCAGGGATCAGGTTGTGTACAAATACTATTATACAAGCATCCAACCAAAGCATCGGTAAAGTCGGTATTGGTATAGTACAGTAAGTATAATATAGCAAGTATCTGTGGAAATACAGGTAGCACTGTGTATGTATTCATGACATACATTCATCTAATGATGTCTGTGTGTGATAAAGTAATGGCAGTGTAACTAGTAAGCCATTCTAACTTGAACATATTTCCTATTGTTTGACCTGCATTTTTAGCCAGTGCTTTTTCCTTGACAGTGGTTTTCTTTACTAAAATGTCTTTACCAATTGCAGTGAGGTTACAGAACACATAAAAGCTGGATTAGTAAACAAGGATAGGAAATAGGTGTCTCTCACTGACAAAGATGCACCATAAAAATGGCTTAAAAGATAACTGCCAGCTCCTACAGATTTTCTCTTATTCAGTAACATAGTGTGGAAAATTTTCAAAATACTTTGTCGTATAGCTCGGTATTGACCAAAAGTTTTGCTACAGTACACTACGTAATTTAGTCCTGCCTCTTTTCCAACTCCCATCTTTCACGAATGTTACTTAAAGTATCTCTAGTTATACACACCAGGAACAACTCAGTACAAGACAACAAGTCATATTGTACTTCCCTAGCACAGGTCGGCTACAGCTTTGCAACAATATTACTCGAGAACCTATAAAACGCAAATTAATTGCTGCCTTCGTAATTCAGGAAAAAAAAGCGGATACCGTCAATCCCTCCGTGCTGCACACAGACAAACCCATGTCTTCGCTGAGCTCTTCTCGCTATTGTCGCACACTAATTAGAGCGGTTAAATGCGAGCCGCCGACCGTCAGCCACAAAGGCAATCCTCTAAGGCTGCTCCGTAGCACCCGCGGGGAACTCTTGGAAAGGAAGTTTGTGCACACCGATGTTTTCAGCAACCGCCTCCTAAGAGAGGACCGGTTTCCCTTCCCTCCTCTCAGGCAGGGGCCGGCAGAGGAGGTAGCTCCGAGCCAGGGCAGCCTCACCTCCCTGGGCAAGCTGCAACAGCGAGACTTACCTTGGTGAGCTGGGCAATCTTCTTGCACATTTTCACGTGCATTTCCTGATTGCATTCCTCTGCCGAGCTGCTGCGAGCGGCTTTAGATCCATTGCAAGTCCCGGGCTGATGAGTCTTGTTTATGCCAGAGGCCATTAAGCTTGAATTTTACTCGAGTGTGTCTGTGAACGCTCCGGTTGCGCGCTCCTGTCCCTGCTGCTGGCCTCCCCCGGCGCGCTGCACGGCCTCAGCCCCCCAGCACTGGAGGAACTTCAGCCCCAAACAGGGCAAGCGCCCGCCGCCGCCGCTCTCCCTTCTGTGCAGATGTCCCAGTCCTTCAGCAGAACGCCCAGGCGAGGAGGCAGAGAACAGCATGTGCAGATATCCTGACTGGGATTTTTTTTTCCCTCCCCTTCTCTTCAAATGGTTGAGCTTCCGCCAGGAGAAGATGCCAGCGGCTGGATGCTACGAGCTCCCCACAGGAGACGCTGAGCCAGCCATGCAGGCAGCAGCACAGGCGTTGCTGGGGATCTGTTATACAGATCGTCTGCAGATTAAATCGTAGCCTTCTTGGGCTGCCAGTGCATTGCAGAAGTCATCGAAGAAGACGGTGTTGGCACCCTTCATAAGCTCCGTTATTTTGGCGATCCCCTCTAAGTCCTATGGACCAGCAAAGTGATGAAAAAAACCTTGTTCCATTTTTGCTGCTGCGCTGAAAGCAGCGTGGAGCAGTTCTTCCAGCTCAGAGGCGCAGCTGAGCCCAGGAGCCGTGTCCAGGACCTGGCCCACCTGCCTTGTCCAAAGAGACTGGGCAGCTACTTACCCCTCACTTCCACTAAAGGCATTGGAAAGGTGTCAGAACAAAACTGACAACATTACAGGTGGGCTTTTTGGCTTTGGTTTTGTTTTAATCTGAAAACCGCTCCTCTCTTCAAAGAAAGCAGACTTGTACATGTAAAAATAAATAAAAGGACAGAAGAGGTAGGAAAAAAGGGGCACAAACCAGGCAAGCTATTAAGATAACGGGATTTTTGAAGAACGATGCTTCAGTAAAGCATTATGCAAGAAGAACATGGTTAGTGGACACGTTTAAACAAGCCTAGAGAAAAAGGAAGAAGAAGGTAAATAAGGGTTAAGTTAGAGAGGCAGAGAAGAGTAAAAAGGAGAAATAACAGGTAAGAGAAGCTGAGAGTTGCTCAACACCCCTTTGACCTGTCCCTGCAGCTGGTACAAGAGACCCCATGGAGCAGGATGAGGGTCCCATCCCAGCTCGCACTGCCTTGCAGCCAGCCAGAGGCGCCGGAGGCTGCTCCTGCCCCACGGCAGCTTTCCTGTCTCCCCTCCTGGCAGTACTTTGTCCTTTGGCAAGAAGCTTCCACCTTGCTAGTGGTGGATTTGAAAAAGCGCTTCCTCAGGACTATCAGAATTGGGAAGGAGAATCATCCAGTGTCAGCTAAGGGCAGGGCAAAAGGAAAAATGGAAAATCCTCAGGGAAAGAGGGAAATCCTCAGTGAGGGTAAGAAGAGATAAAGCACTTTAAGAATAAACACTCCAATAAGGAAAAGGGACAGAAGAAGAATGCCTGCAGGCAGTGGGGAGGAGTGAGAAGTTGAAAAAAGAAAATGCCTTAGGACAGAGAAACCAAACCCTTTAATTGCTGGTAGAAGAGGAAGGACTTTTAAATCTCCAGAGGTGAAGAGACTCTTTACTCCAGGAGTAAGAGGATACGGAGACTGACTGAGAAACACAGTGCAGGAGAAGGGAAAGGCCAGGAAGGAAATGAAGATGGTCACACTTGCTGGGAAATGCTAAGCAGAGAAGACGAGTTCAGCCCTGAGAGAACATTAATAAGAAAAGGTAAGAAACAGAGCCTTGCACACAGGAGTGACTCAGTACAGTTTCTTCACTCACTGGTATTAGTGCCCAAGCTGCCGCTGCCTGTGAGGGAAACTTTTTCCATGACTAGGGCATAAGGACCTGCCATTGTCAGCTAGCTGGTATCTGATAAGACATGTACTCACACTTCAGTTTAACTCGGTTACGGTTTTAATGTCTTCTCTTCAATTTGAGAAAAATCAATTTAAGAAAAAAGTGTAGGAACTTAATTATATGGAAAATTTTGATAAAATTGACAAGCTTATTAGGGCGATTAATAGAACACAAAGGGCTAGAGCAATTTCCTAGTACCTTGTTTCCTCAGAAAAAGGACAAAATTGAATGAGAATAAAAAGCAAATTGAGAAAAATGCAAAAGGCTTTAAAAGTACTTACAGTAAGTTACCTGTGTTATGTTTCTACTACACAGATGGGAGCATTCATGGTTTTTCTACTGAACAGCAGAGGACACACTGGACCGGAATGCACGGCTGGACAGGCTTGAGACACTCAGGTAGGCATAGCCAGCACAGAGCTTCAGGTGCACTGGGAAAGGAATAAACCACTGAGATATTTTCAAGCAGGCTGTTTATCTATTTCAGGGTTTAGGAGGGAAAAACTTGAGGCTTTGGTACAAGATGGTCTTACAAACATAATTTGTCACTGGTAAAGTATTCTGAGTCCAGACAAGACTTGTCAGTCAATACTTCAAACACCGGAAAAGCTTCCATCAGATCTCATGAAACAGAAAATGCAACCACAGAACAAGTTCATAAGTGACCCAAGTTCATTAGTTTTACTAGTCAAAAAACCCACATGGTGTAAATAACAGAATTTCAGCAGATAATGCCAGAGTTTTTCACTTAGAATTTGACCTATTTTTTTCTTATAATCGATCTAGGGATCCCCTGTAGCTGGGATGACAAAGCGAGGACATCACAAAGCATAATTTAAGGCTGTATAATTTAAACGGGTTTTGTGAGAACCACATGGAACACATAAGTAGATTACAGAATGTTCATGATCTTGGGACAATATACGGCAAAGACAGTTTAAAATCAAACTTAAAAGTCTAAACAAAAAACACGCTTCTGCTTGATTTATTATTGCTGCATTAGTTCTAAGTAAATTATGAGACAAGATGGTCATGTCACTACAGTCTTTGTAAGTCTATGACTAACCACACACAGGTTTTCAGCTTTACTGCTCAGATGCATAAACTAGCTTGCTTTTTATTAAAAAAAAACCAAGTAATGTATGAATAAAAGACTAAAAGCCTTTGATTTTTGGTACCTCCTGCTTGTTCAATATACTTGACTAGCTACTATTAAAAGATCCACACACCCCGAATTCCAAGATATAAAGAAGGTATTTCTGTTGCAAATGATTCATGCCTAAGTTTGTGCCTTTAACTTACTATAAACAGTTCTGCCAAAACACAATTAATACAGAACCAAGTTCTTCCACACTTTGTCTGAATACCAGTACTACTGGTCAATTCAAATTTATTTATTTTTAATACAGAAGGGCAAAGTTCAACTGATCCTCTAGATTACATTCTACTGCTGTTTTGCAGTCCAATCAAACTTACATTTGAAAATGGTAGGTCAATACAATTAGTCACTAACTGTCGCATCATGTTTCAAATGACAAAGCATATCAATAAAATGGATTTAAAACTTCTCAAGTTAGCATCTCAACAAAGGAAGATGCATCCCTAAGTAAGATGGTAATTTAATTTATAAATCACTATCCTCATTACTGATCTCCACTTAAATTCATTTTGGCCACAGAGTAGCTTTTTGACTCCAGAATACAGAATTCAGGGACTCTTTTTTTCCATCTTACAGGAAAGAAAAAGAAAAAAAGGAAATAAGGATAAAGTAGTCAAAAAGCTCATAAGAGCAGCTATCCTGTTCACCTAATTCACTATCCTATTTTCAATAAAGCTTGTTTTGGGAAAAAAATAAAGAGGAAAAGTATAAAAAAAAAAGGACAAGTATAAAGTGGTTCTGCAACTGGTAAATCTTGGGTAATTACATATCTTATATATAATGATATATATATAACTACTTTGCATTCTTCATTTCTTCCCACCTCATAAAGCAAACAGGATTTGAGTTCAAAATCACCTGAAGCGCTACTGATTTCCTAACTGACTGAAAACAGTAACTATTAAAAAATGTTTATACAATTTTCTAGCGGACTTACATACACACAAGTTTTGGAGGAATGTGGTGAACAGAATCTCTGACTACTACATAATGATGGCCTGATTATGGATTAAATATTGCTTGTATTTTTAATATGGAAACTGGAACCAACCAGATGCATCAGTTCTAAAAGCCCTTGAAGACCTACTACATAGGTTAGTAACAACTTTCCTTTTTTTAACCTATTTTTTTTACCCAGTGACCTACATCAAAAATCACCACAAAGCGACTGGCACGCAGCGAACTTGGCTTACCCTGTGGCACTGGGTATTTGCTCGCACAACAGGACGGACAAAGGAAAGAGAAAGGATCTAGAACAGTGGGTCAAAAGTAGAGAGATGACCAGAAGCAGACATAGCAGATGAGGTCACTATTTCAAAGGACAAGGAAAAAAGCTTGTGTTGTTAAAGCACACTTCCCTCCAGAGCCTGAAGCACCATCCAAGCTTCTGAGTTTCATCCTTCCTTTCTTTTTCAGATAGAACTGTGAAACCCGCTGGCCATGACCTCTGGGCCTGTACTCACTGTACCTATCCCTCAGGAAGTAGCTGGTCCTTACTGAGCCCTCTGTATCAGCTCAGAAAAGGACTGATAGCCCAGGGCAGAGCTGAAATGGGGTTCCTGGGCCCACAGGCAAGGGGTGTGGATGGAGGCCCCAGGTGAGGCTGGTCAGGGGCCATTAAGGCTTATTAGTGCAGTCAAGGCCCTGAAACATCATCTGTAAAAACTGCAACAGCAAACACCTCTATATCAGTTGAACAAAGTATCTGGTATTGGAGGGAGATTGATACACTCTCCATGGAGCAAAGTCTAAACAGACAACAGTTGTGATCCTACTTCAGCATGTTATATACCCATACATGAAATACTAATTACAATATTGGGAATCTGGATTCCTGCAGCATATTTACCCTGAAAGCCAGTATGTCTAATGGGGTTAAACTTCAACTGGTCCTAATGGAAGCCTGACTTCTATATCTACCTAGAAATACAAACTCTGGCAGATATATTTAAAGCAGATCGGAAGAAATAAATCTCACATCCTGGATGAAATCCAGCATAAGGGACTGCAAGGTATTCCCCAGGGAAAATCCAGGGAAAATCCTCATCTGTAGATCTGAGATGCAGGTAGGCACAAATGGGCTGCCACATGTGTGAACTGAAATTAAGTTTGCATTATTAGTTTCACTTAGAAGTTCTGGGTTTTTAAAGCCACGAGAATCACAAAGTTTTACCTGCTCTTCTCTTCCCGTTTCTATCATCTTCTCCACAGACAGACTCCTATAGCAGAAAAAAACCACTAGATTAATTGTCCAGTAAAAACATCTTAAACAGAAAGATGGTTACACGTTGCATCCTCCTAGAAATTATAATCTTACAAAAAACCCAACTCATCAAGGATTTGCTGTTGATTAGAGTGTTTTTGTAGAGTGACTAACTCTCCAGCATAAAATAAAAACTTTTAGGAAAAAAGTTAACATGTAAGATTCTATGTTACTATTGTACTTGTGCATGTAGAATTCATTTCCTGCTCTCTAGGAGCAGAAGGGAATTAGGCCAGATCCACATGTTTTAAAAGTTAACACAAAATAGAAGCAACTCACCTTTAAAATGCAGGTATCTATTTTAGAAATACACAAATGTATGATAGTATAATATGTCAGGAAAAAAAACCAAACAACTCTGCCACACGTATAAATGATTTTAAAATTTATTTTTATCTATAAAATAGAACACTTTTTCTCCTGCTGCTGCCCTGCCTTATCCAGATACAGTTCATGTACCCCATAATCCTTGACACAATTGTGAAGTGAAAATCATTCCATTATTTTGTTGATAAAACCTTGCTTCTTCAAGCAAGCACTGGGAAGAGTCAGATCTGGAACAAGACTGACCCCTAGTGTTTACCTATTTTATTTGTTAGCTTGGTTTTTTTCCTTCGAAAGCCAAAAATGATCCTTTCCAGCATGGGTTCGTTCTATTTGACCTACAGTAATTTGATGGTATGTTATCTATCCTTACTAATGTCACGACTTGAGGTAATCAGACACCTTTAAACACACATAGATGTCAAATACCTTAAGTTTCTAGTGTCCACAGTTGACTACTTTGTTCACATTTATGAATGCTGTCTATAATGCTGTAATTAAGATATGCTCAGAATGTTTCCCCTCTGCTAATCACCCCCTGCCTTGCTTCCCATTAAATATCAATCCATGTCTCATAGTATGTTCTGTAACCCACAATGTCTCTGGAGTTTGAGCTTAGTTCTCTTTCCTGTTTTTACTGAGATACAGAATTTATTACTATTCTCAAGGTAGAGGATTTCTGCGAAAACATTAAGTTCACAACAAGCACTTGAAAATTTGGGGAAAATACCCACTAGTAAGTCTGGAAGGAACACAAATATGCATTCCAACAAGTCGGTTATTCAGACCATCCATCTTTTCAATGTCCCCTTACAGCTGCCACAAAACAGGAGGATCTTTCATTAGCAGACACAGAGCCTGCAAGTTGCTTAGGTAGTTCACACAGGGAATTAACCAGTTACTTAGCCAGTTACCTAGTAAACATAATCTCCTTTGTTACCTAAATCTTTAAAATAGGCTAAAGTGAAGTTTAAAATAGGCAAACATATATTGCTCTAGATACATTAGCTGAGCATCTTTTTGTCCCATTGGATGACCATTGTCCAAAGGGTTATTACTTTTAGACACAGGCTGGCTTTGGTCTAAGTCGTTCATTTATAAAACGCAACTATTCTAATTTTCACGGATGATCACATCTGGAGACGACCCTGGGAGAGCAGCTGAGGGCAGTATCACAGCTTGACAGCCTCAATTCAACTGATTTGCACCAACATACGTTCTGGAAATCCTCCTGCCCGACGCTTCTCCTCAGCCGCAGGCAGGCTGACACCGAGTCTGCCTTTCAGCAGCCGCTGCTGCCGTGAGCACGCCTTACGGGGGCGGCGGCACCGGCAAACCCGGCTGCCAGCGCCGGCCCAGGCTAAGATGGCGGCGCGCCGCTCCCCGCCCA
>VZZY01017161.1:17174-41295 GCA_013400335.1 Eurystomus gularis
CGGCGGGGAGGAGCGGTGAGCCGCCGGCTGAGGGGACTGCGAGGGCGCTGGGGGCCTCTCCGGCCCTGGTTCCCCTAGAACAAGCGCTGAGGCCAGCATGCCTAAGAGCAGCCCTGCGGCTTAAAAAGAAACAACCCACACGCTAAAGTATTGTACACAGCTGTCTCCTGCGAACATAGATGTACGAACAGTCTACGGCAGGGACTAATGATGCTGGAAGGTGCTTGGAGACCCCAGAAGTAGGTGTGACACAGGGTAATAACGAATGAGGGTGTCGATTGCCCTCCTGAAACCTGCTAGGAGGTAAATGTGAACTCCAGAATAGAGCCCAGCGGTCGAGATATATAGCTGCTGTGGAGTTAAAGCAAAAAATTCAGTGAAGAGTCCACAACAACGGGTGTGCCTAACTGGTGGCTTTAGTGCTTTAAACATTTAAATGGAAGCTGTCAGTTATAAACCCATTTATTTTGTGTGGTACTAGGTTTTGAAAGATGAACGGAGTAGTTACTATTCGTTGTGGTTTGGTTTTTTTTTCAGATGGAAAATAAGGAAGATTTTCATGAAAAATTCATTCATTTTCTTAAGTACGCTATGATAATCTACAGGCGGGAACCAGCAGTGGAACAAGTGATCAATTTTGTGGCTAGATTTGTTACTTCATTTTATCAAATGGAGGAGGAGGATGGTGATGAGAGAGAAGATAATTTGCTTCTGAATTACGTGTTTAACTTTCTGTTTGAGGTACAGTAACACTTATTGAAGCTTTAACAAAGAGAAACTTCATCCAGTGGGGAAAACTTGCTGGTTCTTGAGGTGATACCTACAAACTAGAACTTAAGAAGTAAAAGCAAGACAAAGCTAGTGCTTTAGGAGGAACACCCCATCCCCCCCAAAACCACCATACCCACCCAATAATCCAACAACCAGATTTCAGAAGTTAGATCTGTGAGAAATATGAACTGTTTTCTTATTTGGCTGCCAGATGTGTCATTATAGCCTTTAGTATGGGTGCAGTTATAAGTATGAAATCGTGGAAGTGCTGTGGAAATTAATTTACGCCATTTATTTGATAAGTAAAAATATTAAAAGGTCTTTCATACGAGTATAGTTGGCATATGCATTATTCCTTTCTGCTTATTGCGAGTCTTACGTAGAAAGAAGATAAACAGTTCTAATGGCATGAAAACACAAGTAGAGTTAAGTTTTCTTAAACTAGTTTAATGTAAATTATGCGAAGTGCCACTGATATAGGTGATGAGCCATAACTGTTTTTCAGTTCTGTGTCTTTTTAAGCTTAATAAAAATAAATTGAGAAAGGCTTTTGAAATACAGAAGTGCATGTTTCATATACTAATAGAATGTTAACTACTTGAATGTGCATATTAATAGCCTTATGTTGGAAATGAGAAAGATTATAAGAATACTTTTTTTTTTCTTTCCTGAAGTCTCACAATGCAAACAGTCATGCAGTTAGGTTTCGAACGTGTCAGCTTGTTAACAAGATTTTGGGAAATATGCCAGAGAATGCCCAGATTGATGATGACTTATTTGATAAAATTAATGAAGCTATGCTGATCAGACTTAAAGATAAATTTTCGAATGTGAGAATTCAAGCTGTCTTGGCACTGTCAAGACTTCAAGATCCTAAGGATGAAAACTGTCCTGTTGTTAATAGTAAGTAGTAGGTTTTTTCTTTTTATTTAAGAATATTTGTTGATTTACATTACTTTGAAACATTTCTAAACTTCTTTTTTCAAGTATTGATTAAACAAATCCCAGAGGATATTCTTACAATAATTTGTAAACTGTGGAACTCTTTGCCAGAGGAGGTTGTGCATGCAAGAGTTGTGTACAAGGGGGAAAGACAGAACTACTTGAAGGAGAGATCTGCTTGGATTAAATGACAGGCAAATCATATCGGGCTCAGGCTGCTCTATGAACTGAATGTAGCTGAAGGCTGGTGAGAGTAATGGTGTGTTTGGAGTTGGGGTGGAGAAATACATGCTTGCTGAGTTCTTACACTCTAAGGACCCTTTTGTACTATTAATGGAATTACATTTGTACGAAACCACTCAGAGGAATAGAGATGATAATAGAAAAACTAATTTTATCTCGTTATGAGTGTCAGCCCTATCAGAGCCAAACTGGTTACTGATGTTGTTGACCTATGATTTTTTTTGGCTTAAAATTTTTTTTTGTTTGTTTGCTTTTGTGTTGGTATTTTTTGTTGTTTGTTTGTTTTTCCGAGGTCTCATTGTATTCATGGATCACTTTCTTTAAGACATCAGCAGGTCTGGAAACCAGGTTTCTTGATGCTGTCTTTCTGTCATTTTTGGGTTTGTGCATGATATGATTCTTGGCTAAGTCTCTACTTCCACTGCCTCAAGGTAGAAAGACTGTAGGTTTGTACCAGCACAGCTGTTATGTAAATTGAGCCTCGATTAAACTTTACATGCTGTCTGTTGTGAATAATACATTGAGGGGGTTTTTGTTGTTAAGGTACCTTCCTTGAAATTATTTTTTAAGTATTTGTTTATAAGTTGCTTACTTAGGAACATAAATTTCATAGTCAACCACTGTTTCACAGAGCAAGAAGATGAATTTAAGTGTTCTCTTATTAAATTATTTATGTTGCTGCTTTTAATTTTGAAGGAGGGTCAAGCATATAACAAGCATCATGTGAGAGATTTACTATTTGAGTTTTAGTAGGCTTAATGGAGATTGCAGTTTTCCATTTATAGGAAAGTTTGAAGTTCCACCTCAAAGGTAATGAGCATGAAAAGCTGGTGAATAGAGGTCTGAAGAAGCCAAGACTTGGAATTTGTTTTTGTTTTTTTTTTGTTCAGTAAATGACAAAGTGGTTATTTATAGGTGGGATCTAGAGCAGCAAATTTCAGAGTTAACTGAAGATCCTACTTATGCTTGCAAATATTAACTTTGTAGTTGAATTTCTTTTGAGAGCATAGCTCAGCATACAATTGCCCTAAACTGTTCCCTAAATTTTTATGAGCTGTGCAGGGACAAAGGAGGGGTTTTAATTACTGATAGCTAATGATTTTTTTTTTTACTATTTTCCTGTTTCCTCTACTGTTTCAAACTCTTACAAAAATATTATAACTATTTTACCTTCAGTTTACAACACATTGCTTGAAAATGATTCAAATTCAGAAGTGAGGCGTGCAGTGCTGTCATGTATTGCTCCGTCAGCAAGAACTTTGCCAAAAATTGTAGGCCGCACTATGGATGTAAAGGAAGCTGTCAGGAAGATGGCATATGAGGTAAATTGGATCACTTAATATTAATTTCAAAGACCGACTTAGGAAAAAGGCTTTAAATCTTTTATTAAATGTCACTGGTTAGGCACTAAGAACAGTTAAATAATTTATTTTCACTTACCAGAATATTGAGGGGGAGTAACTTAATCCAAGTTTTCAAGTTAAAACCCCTGAACTTGACTGCAGAACTTGCTTGATAGAAATTACTTGTGTGATAGAACTCAGCTCTTCAGGATCAGACAGTAAAAGTATAAATTATATATGCAATCTGTTTTCTATCTGTGCATTTTGTGATGTTTGTGAAGCAATTTTTCTTCTACATTACATAACAGATAAGTAAAGTTAGGATCACAACAATACTAGTGTAAAAAACCCCATATTTTTGATATTCCAATTTTGAGAAGTATCAGGCATTGCTTATGTTTACGTGTAGAGGTAAGGGCAAGAAGGTATGTTAACATGTATATTTCTTGTGCAGGCTTCTTAGGCAAGATCTGCAAACAAAATATTCAGTTTTTTCAGGCAGAATGATTTTCTGCTTTTTCTTAACTTAGACTAAATTTGTTTGTTTTTTTTTAAACTGAATTTCTGTGTTAGAATTTAAGAAAAGTACGTCAGTCTTTTAATTGCAAGTATTCATTGCTCTTGGAGCTTTAAAGAGAGAGAACAGTTTTCATACCCAGGTATTGCATTCAAGTGAAGCTGCCAAGCTTCTGAGCTATTTATTACCTTTATTCTTACTTTATTTTATTTTACATTTTCTTCCATATGCAAGAATCTGCTTTTTAATGTGTTGGTACAGTGCTGATGGTATAAGTACTACAGACTTACGATTTCTGTGAATGGATAAAACGAAGAGTTTAAAACCACACATGGTTTATGAATTCAATTGTTAGAATTTGTAGAAATTTATTTTTTATGTTTTAATTTTTTAAGGTTTTGGCAGAAAAAGTTCACATGAGAGCTCTCTCAATAGCACAAAGAGTAAAATTGTTGCAGCAAGGACTTAATGACAGATCTGGTAAGAGATCATCTTTCTTAACATCTTAATACAAATGTTTGAGAGAATACTTTCTAATGTTTTGGGGATGATTTATGTGAAAGCTGTGACGCCAATCGTGAGGAGCTCAGAGGGAGTCATGAGGTACCAGGAAATGTTTAAGCACAAGACACTCTGCTTGCTGCTTTGTTTGTTCAGTCCCCTTATATAGTGGACAAACCACAAAAGGATTGCACTTAAAAAAAATTGAAAGCCAGTGAGCTCTGAAATAGGACCAAATGCTATTAAAATTTAAAAGCAACAATGTAACTAAACACAGAAGTAGGAAAACATATTTATTTAATTTTAATTACAGATATTTTTGTAACTAATATATTTAAAAAAATAAATATAAGTGTTATCAGTTTATTTGAACATGTTTCCTGTGTGCTTTTGGAAAGAAATCTTCTCAGCTGGTTACTTTTTCATTTAACACACTTGATTTTTTTTAATGCATTTTTGATTGACCCTCATTCATTTTTTTATGAAGCAGCTTTATTCTTGGTGATATCTTCTGTACTGCATCATGTTTATATAAAGAGCCATTCCGAAAGTACCCATAATTGTGTGTGGTGTTGTTGCCAAAACATCAAGTGCATCCAAGAGAGGCAATTTTGGCCTGCCTACATAGAACACAGCTTTTTTTCAGAAATAGCAGTTATACACATTAATTTCAGCTTGAAAGCTGCCAGTTTTACTAAGTGCTACTTTGTTATCCTCATGCTTTGTTTGGAAAGGCTGTACTAAGCTCTGCTGAATTTTACTCAGTTTACTCATGGATGATGAGGTGAATGCTGATTTTACTCAGCCTAGTTGTGTACTGCCTGTGAACTGTGACAAATGTGACCTATGTGGATATTCACTTAGAGAACAAGACAAAAGTTCTGTGTTTATTGGTAACTGGAGCTCTTAAAGGTGTGTCTTGTATGCATGGGGGTGGTTTTGTTGTTTTTTTTTTCAATCAACCTTTCTTTTTGACTAGTTGAGGATTATGTTGGTATGTTCTTGACAAAGAAAGAGAGGTCTATGGGGCCAGATTGGGATCCACCCGAAGGTATTGAAGGAGCTGGCAGAAGTGCTCACCAAGCCATTTACCATCATTATTAGCAGTTCTGGCTAACTGGGGAAGTCTCAGTTGGCTGGAGGTTAGCAAATGTGAAACCCATCTACAGGAAGGCCTGGAAGGAGGATCTGAGGAACTACAGGCCTCTTCTCAGCCTGACCTCAGTGCTGGGGAAACTTAGGGAGTAAATCATCCTGAGTGCCGTCACATGGTGCATATTGGACAACCAGATGATGAGGCCTAGTCAGCATGGGTTTATGAAAGGCAAGTCCTGCTTGACTAACCTGATCTTCCTGTATGACAAAGTGACCTGCTTAGTGGATGAGGAGAAAGCTGTAGATATTTTCTACCTAGACTTTAGTAAACCCTTTTATGCCATTTCCCCCAGCATTCTGGAGAAACTGGCTGCTCATGGCTTGGGCAGATGTACACTTTGCTGGATAAAAAATCAGCTGAATGGCTGGGCTCAAAGAGTAGTGGTGAATGGATTTAAACCCAGTTGGTGGCCAGTCACAAGTGGTGTTCCACAGGACTCACTACTGGGGCCAGTTCTGTTTAGCGTATCAATGATCTGGATGAGAGGATCAAGGGCACCCTCTGTAAGTTTGCAGGAGACACCAAGTTGGGTGGGTGTGTTGACCTGCTTGAAGGTAGAAATGCTCTACAGAGGGATCTGGACAGGTTGGATTGATGGTCTAAGGCCAATGATATGAGGGTCAACAAGGCCAAGTGCCAGATCCTGCACTTGGTTCAAAACAACCCTGTGTAATGCTACAGGCTTGGGGCTGAGTGACTGGAAAGCTGCCCAGCAGAAAGGGACCTGGGGGTACTGATCAACAGCCAGCTGAGTATGACCCAGCAGTGTGCCCAGGTGGCCAAGAAGGCCAATGGCATCCTGGCTTGTATCAGAAATAGTGTGGCCAGCAGGACTAGGGCAGTGATTGTCCCTCTGTATTTGGCACTGGTGAGGCCACAACTTGAATACTGTGTTCAGTTTTGGGTCCCTCACTATAAGAAAGACATTGAGGTGCTGGAGTGGGTCCAGAGAAGGGCAATGAAGCTGTTGAAGGGTCTAGAGCACTAGTCTTATGAGGAGCAGCTGAGGGAACTGGGATTGTTTAGCCTGGAGAAAAGGAGGCTGAGGGGAGACTTTATCACTGTCTACAACTACCAGAAAGGAGGTTGTAGTGAGGTGGTGGTCTGTCTGTTTTCTGTAGTAACAAGTGATAGAACCAGAGGAAATGGCCTCAAGTTGCACCAGGGGAGGTTTAGGTTGGACGTTAGGAAAAATTTATTCACAGAAAGGGTTGTCGAGCATTGGAACTGGCTGCCCAGGGAAGTGGTTGAGTCACCATCCCAGGAGGTCTTTAAAAGACATGTAGATGTGGCACTTAAGGACATGGTTTCGTGGTTGGCTTGGCTGTACTGGTTTAATGATTGGGCTCGATAATCTTGGGGGTCTTTTCCAGTCTAAATGATTCTTTGACTCTGCTACATTCACTACTTTATGCTTTTCTCATACGCTTGTATGAGAAGAATTGTAAGAATGTTTCTTATTCTTAGGACCTTAGTTTAGCTCTTGAAAGGCCTTTTTACAGCACTTGGAACTCTTGACTATATTTAAGTGCTCCCTTCATTTTAGGCTACATAGAAGAGGAAAGATGAATGTTGTCCCTGTGTGTGGACTTTTTTTCTCTTACACTGGAGAGAAATGTGGTCCTGAGACTATACTTGTATCGCTCCCTAGTTACTGTTTTTACTTCTACCAGGCTATAAGCCTTTCTACTTCCTTGCTTAAATCAACAGAGCTTCCCCACAGTATTTCCTTGCTCTAAAAGAGTTCATGGTTTGTAGATTTCTCTGGGTTGAGATGCTGTCTGTAGATGTAACCGTTTTTGGATGGGGGGGAGGGTTATTTCCTGTGGGGGGAAAAAAGTTGTTGTGTCAAAAATGTGGTAGTTCTCCATAGGTAGTTCTGTGTAACTGTTGAGTTTCTTTTCTTTCTTTTTTTTAAAGTAACGTTAAGTTCAACTGTATAATAAAGTCTTTCCAAAAAGCTTTCTGTAGAAAAATTATTTGTGAAAGAATGTTGAAAACTAGGTATTTTTTGACCTATAATATTTTAAACCATTTAAATTGCTGTATTATTAGATGCTGTTAAGGATGTAATGAAAAAGAAGCTGCTTCAAGCCTGGTTACGACTGACTGAAGGGGATATTTTAGAATTGCTCCATCGACTGGATGTGGAAAACTGCACAGAAGTGGCCAGTCCAGTACTAAATGCTGTGTTTTCGTTATCTCCACTTCCCGACTTTGTTCATAACTGTAAAAACCTTGACAGCAGGTATGGAGATCAGTTTTTGTTTCCAGGAGATGAATATTTTTTATAAGAACATTAATTTAAAGTTTATTTCTAAATGGGGAGCAGAGTAACTATTGCCTGTGACAAAAGACTGATATTGTGCAAGCCATGGTGTCTCCCTTGTGCTTGTGTACTTCAGTGATTTGGAAATGCTTTTTTCTTTAAGAGATCTGTGTTCACCAGCTGAAAAGGCTTGCGCCAGATAAGCAAGAGGAAAAAATGAAAAATGTCTTTGACTTCATGTTTTCCTGAACACCCACAAAATCACGCTCCTAGAATTTAAGAGGAGGCAGTAAATTGATCAATTAAACAAGCTTTTCTGAGTAACGACTTGGAATCTAATTTGTTTTATTTCCTGTTCTGTCTGTACAGCTTACAATAAAGACAGTGCTCTAGTTTACCCCCACAACTGTAATTCCTCCCTTCTTTTAATGCGTGGTACTGAAAAGCTCCTTTTCTCCCGTTTCTTCTCCCTCTCAGTAATGCTTCTGGTCTTTCTCACACATTCCTAGTCCTCTTTGCCTTCCCCCTTTCCTTTTTGCTGAGCTAGATGCAGTACAATTTGAGGCTGGTTTAGTTATCCATGAGCTGTTTGGAGAATGAATCAGAATGGAATTAATTGGCTTGTGTTTCAGCCTTCTTTTGGAGGTATTTTATGTGTACTAACAGAACTTGACAGAAGTTGGTATCTTAGAGGCTTCTTGTCCTGTGTGTAATGTTTGGTAGAATTTGACTAAGTGAGTTGCTAAGCTATGAAGAAGATGGCCTGATGAATATTAAGATCCATAAAGCAAAAATGAAGAGGGGAAGAAAAGAAAAAAAAATCAGAAATTGTAGGAAGTTGCTAAGGGAGGCGAAAAAGTGAGAAGAAACAGCATGAGTTAATTGAGGCAACCAGAGTGGAGTGATTTTTAAGTGATAGGAGTCTAATCTCAGATGATAAACTTAAAGGACAAATTGTCACTGATTAAAAAGTGATTTTAAAAGTCTTATTCTGTGTTTTGGAGGAAAATGTGTGATCTCATCATATGAAGTGTCTTGCATTCTAGTAGTAGCTTATGAAATCGGTAGATGCTACATACATTGCACTCCAAAGCTACAGATCTGGGCCCGTCTGGCTTTAAAAAGTGTCAATAATGGTGAAATAACTTTCTTACAGCCACTGGAAACTTGCCAACATCTCAAAGAAAAATGTATATAGCTACGGACTTGTCAGCCTGACTTTGATCCTGCATAAAATGAGGCTTCCATTCTGAAAGACTGGGCTGAGAATTATTTAAAGTAGATCTTTTAGATTAATGACTTTTTGAGAAGTGAGTGAAATTATGAAAAATATTAGGCTTCTTCTTGCGTGATATTTCTGACCACAGCTTGAGTGATGCGGTCTCATAAATGCTTAGATTTTTTTTTTAAAGTCTATGAATTCTGTTTCTTAAATTTACTTTTAAATAAAGACTTGTTAGATTAATGGGAAGCCATCAAGTGAGGTAGAATCAATGCACAATTTCATGCTCTGCTTCTGAAAACAAAGATTATATGCCATGGTTAACATGGAAAATACTACGATTATAGGAAGGAGTGGGAGTCCTAGGAGTGGTAAACGAAGGATGAGCTTACAAAGATGCTGAGAAGCAGTTCTATTACCTTTTGCATTTGGTATACTATGGTTGCTACTCGAATATTGTGTGAAGGTCTTTTATTTTTCAGCTTCTGTTCTTAATATTTTAATGCAGTTGTTGCATTTCTACAGATTAATGGAGTTCAGTTTTCCAGATTTTTTACAGCAGTAACAGTGTTTCATGGAGTTAAAGTACCTGTGTGGTTGCTGAAGGAGGTCTTAAGGGCTGAACAGAATTGTTCTGTGAACGGGTATGAACAGCCTTGATTTAAAATATTGAGAAGTGCAAAGTAGTGAGAGGCTCAGGGAGCTCCATGTCCTCACTTGAAGAGGAAGTTATTTTTGTCAGTCTTTTAAGTATTTCTGTGGGGAATACATTTGACAGGATTTTACTTTCATATTAGGAAGTAATCTGTTTCTGTGCATTTGTTGTCTTTGACCCCAAAATGATGATTTTATTTATTTTTTTTTTCTTAGAAAACTGATTCCACTGGAAGACTTAACAGCTGAGAATGTGTTATATTGGAGATGTCTTTGTGAATACCTAAAATCAAAAGGTGAAGAAGGGGAAGCTTTACTAGAAGAGATGTTGCCAGAAACATCTGTGTATGCAGATTATTTATTAAGGTACATTTCATTAAAAAATATTTTTCCACTAAAATAGATTACTTTATAAAATTAGATAATATTTCTTTTATTCAACTATTCAGATTTCCTCCAAAGCCAAAGTTGTGCTTGAACAGTGATTTAAAATTTTTTTCCCCCAAGAGAAGTGTTTTTTGAAAATGAAAGTTCATTCCTTTCTCTTTCCCCTGCCCAAGCAGGCATGCTTACCAAAAACTTATGTTTGAAGGCAGTGAGAACTGCTAAATGAGGCAATTACAGAACATATAACTGGGGCAGAGATGAATATTAAGTCAATCTTTAACAAAGTCTTTTTGGTCTCAGTGGTATACTTTAGTCTTACTATAAAATTTGAACAGAATTTGCTTGTGAGCATGGAGTTTGCAGAGAAATGCAAAATGTATAGTGAAGTTTCCTGAAATGATTATAAATCAAATCTGCTAAAAAATGCAGTTTTTTTGATAGATGTTTCCAATTAAAAATATGCATATGCTTTTCTCACTTCCATGGGTGTAGCATGCTAGTAGTATTCAGAGAAATCATTGCTACTTTTCAATGTGGAATGTGCTAACATTGTTTCATAAACATTTAATAAATGAAGCATCTGTGCTTCCTTAGTTTGAAATGTGGATTTGGTTGGGTGGGTGTAAATTTATTCTTTCGTAATTAATTTAAGAGTCCATAGAACATTTGTTCTCTAATTCTTTTTCATGTGATCTTACTCAAAATGCCTTCAGTTATCTTCCCCTCCAGGAAGAGACTGAGTAAGATTAATTAGATTTGCTAGTACTTGTTTGTAGTATCAACTGTTAAACTATTTTACAACCATTTCAGGTGTTCTTAAATAGTAGCTATATGCAAAGCTGTTGTACTAACTTTGAAGAAATTTAACAAGTTTCTAAACTTAATGAGCTGTTGCTGAAAAGTATCTGCATAGCTGTGGCGAAAATAAACATCTTTTTCACAGCTCATATCAATATTTGAATGTTATATCTTACATCATATTCAGTCATGAATTTTGCACACAATATGTTCCACACCAGATTTTCTGAATGTGCATGCTGTCATTGATGGATAAAATAACTCTAATAATAAAATACTTTAGAAAAATAAAGAAACAAAACAAACTGCTTACACTTTCCTTGCTATGTGGCTGAGTGTATCTGACAACAGATTGTTGTTCTTCCACTTGATCAGATAAAGTATTTAAAATTCACTGCACGGTTTAATGGTTTTCTTGTATTTTGTTTTGTAGGCAATATAACACTTCTGAACATGTAAAAGAATACATAGTATCTAAATATGCAGAAAAATACTAATTGTATATATGAAAAATGGGACTTATATGTTTATTTCTAAGATGCTGCCTTTATGCAGGGTACAGATCTGAAATCCCACATATAAGCAGAACTTGGCATTTTCTGTTTCTTACTGGTTTTGCATTCTCAAACAAGGGATTTTTTAAATGAAGTGCATTATTTTAAAAGTGTGCATTATTTGGTATAAATAATTTTCTGGAACTATTAATCTATGAAAAGGAGAAATCATTTTTAAGATTTGTAACTAAGGTAACCACCTATTTATACAGGACAGGAAAGTGATGGGGTTTGGGGTTTTTTGGGGGGTTGTGTTTAGGTTTTTTGATGTTGTGTGGTTTTTTCTAGTAGATTTTTTTTTTAACTTTCCAACAATAATTCTGCATGTAATTGTGTCTGTCCTATTTGGATTCAGTTATCTTAAAAATATGCCGGTTCTTACTGAAGAACAAAAAGAAGACTTCAATTGTTTTGAGAACCTGATGACAAAGGAATTTATAGGTCAGCAACTGATTCTTATCATAGACTGCATAGATACCACAGAAGAGGGAGGAAGGTAAACTTAAATATAAAATCTGTGTTGTTAGGCTTATGGCACTCATGCCTGTGGGCAGGCATAGTCTCTGTTGGGAAAATAACCTGATCAAACAGACAAAATACAATTCTAATGCCAGCTGGGGAAAAAAGGCACAGTCACTTTAATGGAATTGTTCCCAAAAGTGTGCCAAATATTGTCTGCTAACTTCTATGGAAAAATGAATCTTAATGCAGCTACAACATTGTTTGGGGAGAACAAATTATTTTCATAATGTGTTCTCAAGATTGTTACTTGAGAAGTTACAAGACTGTTCATTTGCAATGTGGTATATGAAAAATAGATACATGGATAATTTCTCAGCAGATGACTTTTAGTAAGTAGTCTTTGTGTTTCTTATGTTGTAAGTCCAGTCTGCTAAGGCCTAAAATGTTACAGATGTTTTAGATGCCAAACTAAATTGGACTGTGTTAACTGAGTCATTCCCTTCATTTGGACAGCCTTTTGATGTGAAGTAATAAGAGTGTATAAATCTGGAAGTTCATACCATCATACGTATTTTTATGAAAAATTGCAGTTATGATGGTACAAAGACAGCAATAATTTCAAACTTTTGGTGGAATGCGTTATCTGTATGCCAGGCTGGCAGGATAGTTTAACTTGTAATTTTTCTTTAGTTTCCAGCCAGATAATTTCTATGGAGGCATCTTGCAGTACTGATACTCTCTTTTCTGCTGATATGACCTTTCATTGGATAGTAATGACACCAGATTTAAAAAATCAGCATTTTCTAGTCAAGAGAAATGAGGTAAAATCAGGAAAAGGCAAACACTGCTAAGTAAGAAAATATTTTCAGCAGTTATAGCTGTAGAGAATTTTTTCATATAATGTATTGTAAAGTCTTTGCCATGTGAACTCAAAGTGGGTAAAATACTTCTATGTCTTCCACCTTATTGAATATGTAAACAGATTTTTTTTTTTTCTTTAATGCAGAAAGCATTTGTTTGTTACTTTACAAAAGATTCTTGTTCTACCTACAACTCCAACAGCCCTTATACCTCTGCTTGTGGAAAGATTACTCAGTATTGTTAAGGATGATGACAAAAGAATTCAAATTGTAAGTAATTCTAAAGGCTCATTGTTTCCTAGGCTTTACATTCCCTATATATTGAACAGCCTTTACGAAGCATTTAGACAAATACCAGTAGGTAAAATATTTTCAGTCTGGAAAAGTATTAATGTTCTGCCTTGCTCTCTCTGTTTTTTTTTTTTTATTTGTTTTGTTTTGTTTTGTTTTTTTTTTGGTTTTTTTTTTTGCATAGCTGTATTTTGCGGTTATCTAAAGATGTTTAACTTCAGAGATTTCACTGGTGTTGTAAATGTAATCCTCTCATTAGGGAATTATTACACTTCAACAGCCTGTTTCAGAATTCTATGTCATAGTAGATCAAAATAAAATTGACTAAAACATTCAAAATGAGGATAATATACATTTCCAGGTTTCAGATTTCTTTTCCATCCTTATAGCTGAGATAGGTACTAAAAAACCTTATAAGAAAAGTGTTTTATAAGGTAGAGTCTTTATATACAGCATAATTATTTAAACTCTGCTCCTGAAAAACAGACCCTTGATTTTGCTCAAGTATTCCAAGTGAACCCTGGACTGAAGGAGAGAGGCTACTTTTGGAAAACCTCAAACCAGTGGGTAAACTAGGAGGCAGGTTTGTCACGTGATTCCGATGGAAGATCTCTGGTAATCTTAGCATTATGGTACAACAGTAATAGTAACGTGTGCATTTCCATGATTCTAGTGAAATGCACTGATTCAATGCATCCTGTTGATTTAGTACAGCTTGAGTGGAAGTTAAACTGAAGTGATCCAATACAGGAGAAATGAAATTAAGACTTTCATGTCTCATTCAGTCTTTAGTTTTCCTGATGTTTCATCTCATTTTTCATTACATAATGGGTCTAGCTTTAAAGAAACCCCCTAACCAGCTGAAAAACTCTCAGCTCACTTCTGCTTTTAGTTGTGTGCATGTATTTGGCTGGAAATTAAATTGCTTATATGGCTTCTTACACTACATATGGTGGTTTATAGACCTTTAAATGATAGTGTTCTTAGTTGTATTTTGTTTGAAGTAGTGATGAAAAACCTTCCTCTTGTTACCAGTAGTTCTTTTTAAAACATGTGTTCAGCTCTAGAGGAGATGGTAACCGGGAACTGTTAGCATAGATACTGCTTAACTTATTCGTGGATATAGTCTTCTGTTTTCTTGCTTAACTGCCTAAATGGTAGAAAACACTAGGCTTCTTCAGCAGCACAGAGTCAGTTGGAGGCCTGTAGCTAGCGGTGTTCCCCAGGGGTCAGTGCTGGGACCAGTCTTGTTCAACATCTTCATTAATGACCTGGATGGAGAGATGGAGTGTATCCTCCGCAAGTTTGCTGATGGTACGAAGCTGGGAGGAGTGGCTGATACACCAGAAGGCTGTGCTGCCATTCAGTGAGACTTGGACAGGCTGGAGAGTTGGGTAGAGGGGAACCTCATGAAGTTCAACAAGGGCAAGTGTAGGGTCCTACACCTGGGGAGGAATAACCTAATGTACCAGTACAGATTAGGGGCTGACCTGCTGCAAAGCAGCTCTGTGAAGGATCTTGGAGTCCAGGTGGACAGTAAGTTAAGCATGAACCGGCAATGTGCCCTTGTGGCCAAGGAGGCCAATCGTATCCTGGGTTTCATCAAGAAAAGTGTTACAGGAGGTTGAGAGAGATTCTGCTTCCCCTCTACTCTGTCCTGGCAAGGCCACATCTGGAGTATTGTGTCCAGTTCTGGGCTCCCCAGTTCAAGAGTGAGAGGGAAATACTGCAGAGAGTCCAGCAGAGGGGTATGAGGATGATTAATGGACTGGAACATCTCTCTTACAAGGAAAGGTTGAGAGACCTGAGGCTGTTTAGCGTGGAGAAGAGAAGACTGAGAGGGGATTTTACCAGTGTTTATAAATATCTGAAAGGCAGGTGTCAAGATGATGTGGCCANGGTGTCGAGATGATGTGGCCAGTCTCTTTTCAGTGGTGCCCAGTGATAGGATGAGGGCAACAGGCACAAACTGGAACACAGGAAGTTCCACCACAACATGAGGAAAAACTTATTTCACGTGAAGGGGTGCTGGAACAGGCTGCCTAGAGAGGTTGTGGAGTCTCCTTCTCTGGACACTTTCAAAACCTGCCTGGATGTGATCCTGTGCAACCTGTTGTAGGGGAACCTGCTTTGTCATGGAGGTTGGACTAGGTGATCTCCAGAGGTCCCTTCCAACCCCTACCATTGTGTGATTCTGTGATTCATTGCTAGACTATGTATTGTCAAATTGAGGATTTATTTGCAGTGAATTAGCTGTTAAGGGAAACTGCAAAGATGTTCAATACTTTTTCAGAAGGATGGTATTTTAAATTGGGAAAAGTTTAAATGCTTAGTATCTGAAATGTGAGCTGAAATTAATGGCACCAATATACTGTTTGTAACAATAGATTGCAGAACTTATATCAGAAGTTCGTGAGCCAGTTGTTACAGTCAACCAGCCTGTGGATGATGCTGAAATGAGAAGGCGGGAGGTTAAGGTAAGCAGATTTTAGTTAACAAGAAAAATATTTTTTTAAGCATATCTACCTAGTAAGAGTTTTATATAGTAGTGTAGTATTGGCTAGTGCCAATAGTGTATTGGTGGGTAATGCTGTAAAGGTGATGATATTGTATTAATTTTCTCTTTACTTTGTATTTCAGTTGGCTGAAATAAAAATGAAAATTTTTGAAGCAAAAGATGCTTTGGAAGAATGCATTACTTTGCAGGATTTTAATAAAGCAGCTGTTTTAAAAGACACAATAACTGAGTTGGAACACAGAAAAAATGATCTGATAAAAGAAGCAGAGCAACCTGCAATTGAAGAAATGCCTGTGGAGAAGGTCTTTTGCCTTCCTGTATTCCCAAGTGGTGGTTGTGTTTTGATGTTTATTCATAGTTTTAAAAGAAAGTGTAGTTTGGCCTTGTTACCTAAATGTTTTTAAATTGAAAATGAACACTTATGGTATTAGTGTTCTCCTTCTACATATGTAGAAGCTGATGGTATGCTCTAGCGAAAAATGAATTGCAGTTAAACTACTTTTCTGTCTTTATGTAACTGAAGAAAATTCTAAAAGGATCTTGATTTTACTGCTTTTAAACTAAGTTTCATCATCATTTATTGGCAGATTTTGTTTAATATTCTTGCACAACAAATTGTAGTGGACAGGAAATGTTTATCTGGGTAGGGAAAAATTGACTAATGTCCCTATTCTCCTTATTGCCACCATTATTCATATTAATAATTTTTTTTTCTTTTTCCTGACCCACTTGAAGAATGATCCTGAAACACTGCTAAAGTGTCTGATGATGTGTTATGAGCTTCTGAAGATCATGTCCCTTTCTAAAGGAATTGGTCCAGCTGTTAAAGAAATCATTGAATCTCTGGTATGTAGGAATAAATACTGTTTACATTATAATAAAAATGGATACATCATAGCTGGCCCTTAGGTGCTGGCAGGATAGTTTGTGATTATTTCACAGTCACTTGGCTGTATCTGTAATGCTGTGTCTGGTGCTTTTAAAACTTCCCAGAACCTAATGTCTTGGAGATACGGTCCAGATATGCTGTTCTGAGCTCCTATGCCAGAACTGATTGTGGCAGAGAGATACTAAAGCAAAACAGGAATACGGTAAATATTTGACTAATGCATGACTGTGTTGGACAACGTTGAGTTATACTGTGCCAAGTGTGGTGCTTAGGCATCTACTTACTGCCCTTGCTGCTACTTTAATTACTTTGGATTTTCTATCAGCTGGTGTCATGAGATTTCTAATGAAGAACTTTGAAGATTTTTTTCTTTTGTATGTGTGTGTCTTTCTTTAGTAGTCAAAAGCTTTTCATCTAGGAAAGACTAGAACTCATATAGAGCTTTCCTTCATCCCTTCCATGTACAATGAAAGATGTTTGAGGGGATCTCCCTACACCTCCCTCTTTTTTTTTTTTTTTTTCCTTGGCACCTTTGAAGACCAAAATATTTCTGTATTAATAAAGCAATGGCATTATAGGCCTCTTATACTCTATGAGATATACTTGCTAGTTTTCATTGTCAAGAGTATGGATTTTAAGGTGAATGCTGCTAAATATCACACATTTTTACCTGTTACCAAGGGTACAAACAAAATGTGTCCTTGTGTGAGTGGTGCACCCATGTCTGAACACTGTACAATTCTTGTTGTCTAGATAGAAAGTTTATATTTGAATTGAAAATGGTCAAGAGAAGGGCAGCAAGGAAAAGGTATGGAATGGCTTCTGTAGTAGGAAGAATGGCTAAATAATTACCTCCTTGTAACCTGGAGAAGAGAGGACTTGGGGTAGGTTCTGAGAGAGGGCAGAAATTGTAAAACATGAATGTTATGGAGAAAGTGAATAAGGATTGGTCAATCACCCCATAAAGCTACCAACTAGTAAGCTCAAAATAAATTACGTGAGTTAATTCTTCACATAATATGTGATCTGTGGAATTCTTTGTCACGGGATGTGTGCACGGTGAGTGCTTGCATACATTTCAAAGAAGACTAAGCAAGTTCAAGATAAATATTATGGAATGATTAGGTACGTAGGAACAGCCTCCCAGCTCTGTGTCTCTTGGCTGCAAATTGTTGGGACCTTGACAAGTCTTGAGACGTATCTATTTGGTCTGTTGATACAGCGTTTTATAGGAAATTAGTTTTGATCTTTTTTGATTAGAAGGCAATGGGCTAGATGACCTGACTCAGTATGGGCGTTCTTAGAATTCAAACTGCAAAGAAAATTGCAATACCGCTTCAGATTAGCTTACATGTACTGGAACCACATCTGATTTCTTCCAGATGTGTAGAATTATTCTTAGAAATCCTAATTAGTGTTGGTGTGTCCCCCAGAAACCTTTTTCATTAATCTTCCTTTTAATTTTTGTATTTGTTGTTTATTCCACTTTTCCCTCTCCAAGATCTTGCTTTCATATTGTTCCTGCTGGATTTAATGCATTACATGATTTTGGATATCTTATTTGTTGCTGTTTGAACTCTTTAGTACATGCAAAAATTAAAATGATGCCGTTAGTAGCATTCACCTTGTATTTAATCTGACTTTTCTTTTGTGCGGATTTTTACCATTGACTTCTCAAAACTATTCCATGTGCGTGAAGTGGCATCTGTATTTTGCAGCTTGGAACTGGGGATTGTTTCTCTGCAAGAACGCTAATGTCTTTTATGTGGAAATGTGTAGGTTTTTTCTTGTGTGGTTTGGTTTTTTAATTTCACAATAAGTGGTCAAGTCAATTTTGTTTGAAAAGAGATATTTATGAAAAACCAACAGAAAGCAAAACACTTGTGATTTTGCCATTATTTTTTTGCTGATTTTAAACAGCATACTCAATCTGCTTGTGTTTATATCTAGATAAATAGAGTAGTTACCACTTTACAAACTAAATTATTTTTAGTTTCAGGGTAAGCACATTTCAGTAGTCAGTTTTTAAATTTCAGTTTATATATTTCAACTATAAAGTCTAATATCATTGTTTCCAGATACTTCCTGGCATAACAAACGTCCATCCAGCAGTGAGAAATATGGCGGTCCTGTGTTTGGGTTGCTGTGCCCTTCAGAACAAAGAATTTGCCCGACAACAGCTTGCGTTGCTGTTACAGGTAAAATGTCTGATGGGAAATGGAGTGATAGTCCCTGGGACTTAGTAAATAGAATTAGTCTGGTATCTGTCACAAGCTATCCTACACAGTTACATTATTTGAGAACCAGTGATTCCTGATTTCCTAAAGACCTGGACAGTGTGATTTCATGTAGGTTTTTTTTCTGCTGTCTAATATTATTGAACCTTACATTGTATCTTGGTAGTAGCATGCCTTTCCTTTGTCAGGTCATCTTAAAAGTTTGTAGGAATTCTTTATCTGCAGGCTCTCACTTTCACTTCTGAATCTGGGTGAAATCAGTCATGTACTTATGTTATTACAACACGGCAAAGAGAAGTGGTAGGATTCTGTGAGCCTGCCTTCCTTGGAAAACCAGACTAAAAATGTGACTGTGATTGTTTTTACGTTTCAGTTACATACTTAACTGTGATCTTGGGTGTCCAGTTTAATTTCGGAATTATTAATTTTGTATGGCTTAAGGAAGAGTTGCTCATTAGAGGATAAGGCAATATTCAAACCAGCAAATGATAGCATGGCCAAACACCTATGTATATGGAAATGCTGGATGCCATAATACCCACATCTCCCACCGTTTAGTAAATGGTCTGATGCTAAGCTATTTATATAAAAGATGACCCAACTGTTAACTTGTCAGACCCTGGCTGAGAGAGAAGTCTAGGTGGTCATTGTGCTTTCTTAAGAGCTTGCTTATGTGCACACTGAAGAGAGCTGACAGCAGATGCTGAGATTATATGCTTGGCTCAGACAAGATGATAGAGCTGTCAGTCACTGTAGCAGGAAAACTTTGGGTTCCTAGAAAGTAGTATATAGTAATGTTTTTAATTTGCCTTTAATTATGCCTCATTAAAAATCTGTTTAGGGAGGATTTCAGTTGTTTTAGCAACGTAGACTTTAGATTTAAGTGATTAATTTCTGTAGGTGCTAAACCCTGTGTTTTGTAGGCTGACATGAAAAGCCGGGTGTTGGGCTAAGCAGATGTAGGATCTCTAGGCTAACCCACGATGTATGGTTCTATTTGAATGTTAATTTGAGCTACAATACATATAGTAACCAATGCAACTTTGACTTTTATTACTATCTTGCTCCCCGCTGTCTTTTTACATACTGTTTAATTAAGCTATACAGTATTTCAGAGCGGGGATTGTCTTACATATCTTTTCTGTAGTGCCTAAACACTATGGAGCTACTTTAGACAAATAGACTTTCTGTTTGTCCGGTGTCTGTTCAGAAGCTGAACGATGAAATTTCTTCTCACACATACATGCTTATGCTGAATAAAATTCAGTTGTTTTTATGTAGTAGAAATTGCCTATATAACTTGAAAAATGATGTCCCAGACTGTATGACCAATTCAGATTTAAACTCATATCACACCTTCCTAAAGTCTGAAATTTGTCTCAAGTATTAGAAAAAGTTTCCAAAATTAAACAATCTTATTAAAGCAAATATCTTATTATGCTTAATGTTAACACTAGTGGACTACTGTAAGATGATGTATGTATTTTGCTTATTAAACATAGGTTTTACAAATAGATAATGTAAAGGTAAAGCTCAGTGCGTTAAAGGCAATCTTTGATCAACTCATACTGTTTGGGATTGAGCCATTTAAAGCCAGAAGAAACAATGACTCTCCAAGTGAAGATACACATAGGGGAACTGAAAATTGTGAGGAAGAAAGTAAAACACTAGAGGAGGAGGAAGAAGACAATGCTACGATTCACAACCTCCTGCAGCTTCTTTCTTCTTTATTAGACAGTGAGGTAAGAAATACTATAAAATTTGCCTTAGTTCTGTTTTGAAATGATTTTTGCAGAAGTTTTACCCTCACATTAGGTTATATGTGAATATCACATGATGTGTAATTGAAATTAATGGTCTGATGTTAAAATAGTTGTCCTAGAAAATGACCACAACTTTGTCACCAATGCAGACTAATGCTGCTCTTGAGCTAGCTTTGAATTCTGGGAAGGTGCAAATATTTGAATGTAGAGAATTGATTGGCAAAATAGAATGTAGATTATTATTATTATAAGGTGTTAGTAAAAAAAGCTGTGGTTGATGTGGAAGTGATCAATTCTTTCTTCAGTTCCCAGAGCTTAGGACAGAAGCTGCAGAAGGCATAGCCAAACTGATGTTCTCTGGGAGGCTGATTAGTGCCAAGCTTCTTTCTCGTCTTATTTTGTTGTGGTACAATCCTGTGACTGAAGAGGATACTCGGCTTAGACACTGCCTAGGAGTTTTCTTCCCTTTATTTGCTTATGCAAACAGGTATGGCCTTTGTAAATTATTATGTGAAAGTATATGTTAGTCTAGTAGCTTTAGGAACCTTTTTCGATCTTGCATAAGTAGAAATTGCACAAATGCAAATTAGACCTAAAGATCTAGTTCAACCTCCTCTGCATGTTACTTTTGAATGTACATAATCTCAGCCCATGACTCTTGTGAAGACTTTCCATTAATTGCCTCTTATCCCTGTGGCCTTCCACATTTTTTTTTTTTCTTTCCTAAGCCTATAATTGAAACTGTTCTTCAAGATACTGAATGAAAGATTAATTTAAAAAGTTGTGCTTTACTTATTTATGCGGTTGAGCACTACAGATAGACTTTGAAGTGCGACTAAAGTAGCTAGCAGGAATGCTTCAAACAAAAATAATTGGCGCCCAGCAGATATCAAAGCAGCAGGCTGGTTGGTTGTGGTTTGGATTTTGGTTTTGTTTTGCTTTTCAACCAATGAATACTCTGATGTAAAAACACAGCAGGTTCAAAGTCTCCTGTTTATTTTGGTAGTGGACAAAGGAGGTAGAGAGATTTTGTAAGAGGATAGGAGCTTAAATAGTAATTCTCATCTCCTTTCACTTGCTCAAAGAAAAAAAATGTTTAACTTTTCAGAGGCTGCTAGTGGTTTTAGCCAGTCTGAACTAGCTGAGTTTTCATCTACCTTTTTATGGTTAAGGTTTAATTCAGGTGTGTTATACATTACCTTGCCTATTTTTCCAAACCAAATAGAAATTGCCACATTAAGAGGAGTAGTTCAAAAGGAAGTTTGGAGAGAGGGGAAAAAAACCCAACCCTAGCAAATGTATTTTTGGACTTGTCAGAGGGAAAAAAAAAAAAAGAGAGAGAAAAATACCCAGTCTCCTCCAGAATGAGGTTTTCCTTACTTAAATTCTTTCAAAAATGAGTAACAGAAAAAACTGATCTCATATGCTTCCAGTATCTCTGATACTGAATAATGAATTTAAGCTTTTAACATTGATAATCTTCTATTTGTGAATGTCTTCTTCTAACCCTGTGAATCTTTTTTTTTTTTTCCTACCTAATGATTTTCCGTCTGAGTAATTCTGTGTATTTCAAAATCATTTGCAAATGAGGCAGCTCCTTCTTGCACCTCATAGATGATCTTTTTCTTGAAAAGAAAAACATGATGCATGCTTAAAAAAAATCATAAATTGTGGTAGAGAAGAAACATCCTAAACCTTACTCTGGTTCGTTGATTTGGAATCTCTGTTTTCCTATCTAAATTCATTAATATTCTGTCTCAAAACATTATCTGCATCCTGGACCACAGATGGTTAATTTTGAGTTGAATCATGGAGTGTCTTTGATTGCCAATACTGTATTTTCAGAAGAGAGTTACTAGTTACCATATGTAATTCAGAACGGTCTTTCAAAGTTGCCATTCAGAAAAGGGAAATTCATGTAATGAGTTTAGATGCAGCTGAGGTTCGTACCTAATTTTGGTACTGATCTCTCACAGAATTTTAAAATCCTATTTTTCTGGGTGCTGCTCTGTTTAACCTCTCCATCTGGTCACAGATATAATCAAGAGGATTAGTTTTTGAAATTAAATATTGGAACTCTGTGTGAGTTTAAAAAAAAAAAGTTGATGGTGACTTCTAGAAATATTCTGTCATGTCAATAGAGTGGCATGGCATACTAATAACAGTGACAGGACCCTGTAACCAGTGAACAATCCTTATTCATGGAATATTTTGCAAAGAGTAATAAATTCTCTGGCAGCCTAAGAGGAGGAAGTTCTGTCTTGTGCCTATATGCTACTAGACTTCAAAAAAAAAATAATTACAGGAAATAGTCTGAATGATACGTCAGTTATGCTTGAGCCAATCTAAAGCTTTAAAGCAGCTAAAAGGGAGAGTTCTTGCTTCCATTCTTTCTTGCCCCAGTTTTAGCGCTCAAAAGGTCTTTTAGTCAGCTGATTTGGCTCAATAATCCAGCAGCAAATAATCTGCTTTTTTGAAATTATTTACTTTTGTAGTTATTCGAGTTCAATTAGGAGGTTAACAAGTGTCAGAAAGAGAAGAGGCTTTGCTTCAACTTGTACCTTGTACTTTTTGACACCTTACCTCTTACATTGATTTGACCTGTCTTGTGGAACTACACTTTTAGACAACTTGCTGCAGAATCAAGTGCAACAGGATTTTTAGGCTGGCTTGGCAGGAGTTATTAACTCTTCTGAGAAAAGAAAGCACAAGTATTTCTTCCAAAAATCATGGTAACCACTGCATCTTTTTTTTTTTTTTTTGCCTAGCATCCTTGCTTTCTTACACAGTGAAAAGTATCCCCAAAGAAAAATGCTACTAGGAAGGAGGAATGAACAGAAAACCACTTAATCTAAATGAAAGATTTAAAGAAATGTATTTCTGTCCCTGAAGACAGAATATATCTGTATATATCAGGTTTTCAGTAGTAAGGATGAACTTTCAAACTGTTCAGAGATAGAACTTTCAAACTGGTCTGTAAGTGTTACTTAAAACTTACTTGAAATACTATGTGCTAAAACTTAAAAGAAGCTGGTTCTGTGAAGCAGTTCTGATACCTTGATCCTTCTGGCTGTCTGTACCAAAGTTGGCCGCTCCCATTTTGCTTTGATTGATGTATTGTAATGAGTCTGTGAACTTTCATCATAGAAGAGAAAACTTAACGGTGAATTAAGGTTTAATTTTGTCTCATTCTACTAATGTTTGCCTCAACTGAAACAGGTCTAACCAGGAATGCTTTGAAGAAGCTTATCTTCCGACTCTCCAGACACTGTTGAATGCTCCAGCAACTTCACCTTTGTCTGAAATAGACATCAGTAACGTCTCTGAACTGTTAGTGGATCTAACCAGGCCAAGTGGACTGAAACCTCAGTCTAAGTCTCAGGACTATCAGGTACAGTGTTTTAAACTGGAGAAAAACAGTATTTGTGTCTAGAGATTAAGAACTGACCCCCTTCACTATCTAGCTGACCACCCCTGCTAGCTGTCTGGGCCTCTCTGAGATTCCTAGTATCAGAAGGTGGATTAAGTGACTGTCTGTTCAGGTAATGAAATCATAGAATCATTGAATGTTCTAGGCTGGAAGGGACCTCTAGAGGTTATCTGATCCAACCTCCCTACAAGAGTAGGGACATCTCTACCTAGGTCAGGTTGCTCAGAGCCCCATCAAGCCTGACCTTGAATGACTCCAGGGATGGGGCCTCCAAAACCTCTCTGGGCAGCCCATTCCAGTGATCTATCACCCTT
>VZZY01017161.1:41411-61797 GCA_013400335.1 Eurystomus gularis
TGCTGGGGGCTCCAGAACTGGATGCAATACTCCAGGTGAGGTCTCACCAGGGCAGAGTAGAGGGGCAGAATCACCTCTCTTGATCTGCTGGCCACAGTTCTTTTGATGCAGCCCAGGATGTGATTGCCCTTCTGGGCTGCCTTTGCACACTGGTGGCTCATATCCAGTTTTTCATCCACCGCACTCCCAAGTCCCTCTCCACAGGGCTGCTCTCCAGTATGTCCTCTCCCAGCCCATACTGATAATGCTGGTTGCCCCAGCCCAGGTGCAGGACCCTGCACTTGGCCTTGTTGAACCTCATAAGGTTCATCTGGGCCCACCTTTCCAGCCTGTCCAGGTCCCTCTGGATGGCATCCCATCCCTCAGGTGTATCAACTGCACCCCCCAGCTTGGTATCATCCACAGAGTTGCTGAAGGTGCCCTCAATGCCACTGTCAATACCATTAATGAATATATTAAACAGCCTTTTAGCCTGACTCCCCACCCCTTCAATTTCCTCTCCCTCTTACAATTAAAAATACTAGTAGGAACTTGCACCATGGCTAGTTGTCTTTATTGGGATTTTTAGAAATCTGTTGGTGTATGTACTCAAAATGCAGCATTTTAGGAAAATGTTTATTCTGTAAAATTAGTCATTAGCTGCTTAAATCAGAATGATCACATTGCTGTCTTTGTAAATAATTTCTAGTGAAATTTCTGTTATCTTATTTATTTTCCTTACAGGAATTAACCGTGCATGATAGTTTAGCAATGAAAATTTGCAATGAAATCTTGATGGACCCAGCTGCACCAGAAGTTCGTATTTACACAAAAGCTTTAAATTCACTAGAACTCAGTAGTTCTTCAACAGAGAATCTTCTGGTTCTGCTCAATGAGATTCTAGAGGTAGTACCTAAATAACATGGTTCTTACTTTTTTAATCATTAGCAATCAAATATTCTGATGTGCTAAAAAGTGAAGTGCCTTTTGTTTACTATGACAATGTGACCAATTTCTCTTAACCGGTCTTTGAAAATTAGTTTTTGATGAGTTGTTTATAAAAATCTGAGCTGATATCACTGTACAATTTACGTATTCCACCACAGACAGTAAAAGCAGCATGAAACAGTGTGCCCAACTTCATACATTTCAGTCCAGTAAGTTGTTTTGATAAGTGTGTAGTCAGTTTTTTAATGTTAAAATAAGATTCAATATTAAGTCTTTTACAGTTTGAGTGGCTTATCTTTAGTTAATTATTAACAGCTGAAATGTTACACCTAAACTTACGATGTAGCTAAAATCATTAGGCAACATGAAAAGGGTGTTTGATTTAAGTTGAAGTAGGAAAGGAGTACAAGAGTGGTGTGAAAGTAAAGTTGTTTATGTTTATGTTTTTATTATTATGGAAAAAAAGTAACATTTGATAAAGGAAGACAATGGTATATAGAAGTGTTGAAAAGAATGCTGATCTACTGTGGATATATCATCTGGAGGTAACTGTGCTTCAGGACTTAGTTGGAATGGTCCAGTTGCTTTAATGTTTTTTTAGGTTTCCTTAAAAAAAAAATAAAAAATTTAGGGTTTTGGTGCCTGGTGATGGAGAAAGTGTTTTTCCTTTTAACTTGTCTGATCATCTTCATGTCACACATTGTGTCCTATGTGCAGTAAATTTTAAATTTACCCACTAATAGGATTAGTTAATGGATAAAAGAAATAGTTGTAAAATTAAGTAGAATTTATCATTGAATGTCTCCTCCAGAAAGTGAAAGATAAACTGTGTCAAAGAGCTATTGAGAAGATCAAGATGAACTTGACCAAAGATCCTAATGCGTGCAAAGACCACTGTGAAAGGACCGAGGAAACGGGCTTCTCTGAAAGGACTCAGGAAACTGACCCTGCATTATCTGAAAATACTGTTCAGAATGAAGAAGGTAATTCAGGAGAGGTGTCGTTTAGTAGCAGGTACACAACTGAGTGACACTGTAGCTCATGCTCATCTTAAGGATGTTCAGCTGATACAACAGGTCCCTTATAATTTCAGTGTCCTCAAATGGAAAGTCACTGTTTCCACACTTGCAATCCTCTGACTCAGAGGAGCAGGTGACCCCAGGTCTATCAGAATTATTAGTCTGAGGCAAAAAAAAAGTGAATACTTCTGCTTTTTCTTCATCCGTATTGGTCAGGTGACCATCTTCGACAAGTATTGATCCAATGTTTTCTTTAGACCTCCTCTTGCTATTAATGTTCTTTAAAAAGCCCTTCTTGCTCTATGACACAGCACTGACCAGTTTCAACTCTAATTGAGCTTTGGCTTTTTCGTCCATGCATGCACGAACCACAGCTCTGTAATCTTCCTGCAAAGCCTGACCTTGCCTCCAGAGGTTGTACAATTTCTTTCTCTTGAGCTCCGTGAGGAGTTCCCCGTTCAGCCAAGCTGGTCTCCGGCCCCGCTTGCTTGTCTGACAACACAATGGCAGGGGCTAAACCGTTGTCAGGAACAGTTACATGTGATTGATCAGTGTTGGGGCAGGGTTAGAGCTGAGTGACATTTTAACCTTCCTTCCAGCCTTACAATCCAATTTCTAGTTTAAGGAGAAAGTGAGGTTAAAATTGTGTGGCTTTTTTATATAACAGCCAAAACTGATAAATTAAAAGTTGATTATCTATGACTTCTGCATGTTTAACAGGAATTAATAAGAAAAACTTTCTGTTTAACAGAAAATAATAAAGGTGCTCTTCAGACTCCAGCTAACGAAGCTAAGAGCAAAACAGCAGCAAAATTGAAGTCCACGAGAAACAAAACTGGCAAAGGTATGCGCTCGCTTTTTCTGGCTACAACAGTAGACATTTTTAATAAAATAATTTCATACGAATATTTTCTGACCATATAGATAAACTGATTCGGCCTTCGTAGTCCATTGTAGTTTTAAAAATTTTAAAGTAGTCTGTTTTGTGGAAATTTTTGTGCTATTGGCTTATCCTGAGAACACAGGTTTAAAAGAAGAAAGCAAAGGCTGGCTACAGGATTTCAAGATAATTTGGCCACCGTCATTTACCAGTTGTTGTTGTTTCCGCTTTGTCACCACTTTCTGTGTGGTGACAGCATATTTATGTTTCAATGCAATGTCACACTCTGAAGAAAGATACAAAACTAGTTTAAGGAAAGAAATAGTATAAAACAATATGAAAAGAGACTTTCTGCTTATACTTAGGACAACGGAAAGCAGCAGCAGAAGTGAGGTCTGTGAGCAGAAGGAAAGCTGGCACATCTGACAAATGCAGCAGTGACAGGTAAATCCTTCTCTCTCCACCATCAAAGCCCTGGTATCTGTTCTAGCAAGGCAGGTTAATTCCAATGTTTTTCCTTCTTGAAACCTGCATCTTTAATATCCTCTATTCCTAATACACAGATAAATATTTAAGAAAAAAATTTTCTTTAAATGAGTACTTTTGAAACAATAGCACGTTTGATGGCTTCACATTTTATTTTATCAGTGCCTAAAAGCCTGTAATGCTCTTGTTTTGTTTGTTTTTTAACATACCTTTTGTGCGTAGAGTTAACATACATCCTAGCCAACAGAAGTTAGATCTTTGGCTTATGTTATTATTCTTCTTCCAATCACTTTCTGCTTTTTAAATAATTGTTCTTCGGAGGAATCAAAATTTTAACTTTAATTCTTTTTTCCCCTCCACATTTTTGTTGCTTTTCAACATGTATCTGAAAAGCTTCTAGAAATGATTGATAAGTGACTATATGCAATGATCTTGTAGGATACAAGCATTAAAATGACACTGTCTTTGTAATTTTCAGCTGCGCTTGCTCCTTCTCGAGCAAGTAATCCGCGGACTTTAGGGTGACCAGGGTCAATCAGGCCTGTTTGCCTGTTTGGTGTTTCCTTTGATGCCGCATATCTTTTGGGGATTTTTCTTATTTTGCAACTGCTAACACTTGATTATCTTTACTGCTGTGTCACTTGGAAAACATTAGTATATTCTTCTCAAAAAATAAAAAGTTTATAATTATTAAGAAGTACTTTTCCTCTTGAAGACCGTGTTTCAAGTTTAATATACAAAGGCTTCAGTTTGCTTAGTCTTTTTGTCCTTACTTTCAAATATTCTTCATTTCAGTGATGATGAAATTCCAGAATCTGTCCCGATGTCAAGTGCAAGGCCTTCAAGACGAGCAAAAACAGTGGCACTTGAAAAAACAAGAATGAATCTTTCGAGACTTTTGAGCAGGGAGTCGGATGAATGAAGACAAAAGGAGAGAAAGTGGCCTTTGCTAATGCTGGTAGTTAACATCAGTCCTGAAAAATAAGATTTGTTTTGTTGCTAGTCATATTTAACATTTTTTATATTATGATCATTTATAATTCTAGATATTTCTAGGAACTTTAAATTTTTTTAAAAGTAGATGCTTTTGGTGATTTTCCTGGTATGAAGTCTATCATTCATGTAATAAAAACATATTGAAATATTACCTGAACAAAACTTGGATATTTTTTTTTCCCCTGTACTTTATAGAGAAGAATGTTTTTTATCTGCAAATGCTGTTGGTGGTAAGTACTTAACAGTTAAAGCTGTTTTGATATTTAACATTATTCAGAGAGAATTTTTCACCTGGAGCAGTTGCTTGTGATGGCAGCAGTTTTGAATGCCTCTATGATCTTCATGTATTAGCCTGTGCTCCTGCTGACCAGGTTTTATTGTTCACATTATTGTAAAATAGAATTAATCTTAATTGTGACTTCTGCTTCCTGCAGATACATGTCCACTTTAAGGTCAAAATGGTAAAACTGAGTTACTGATTGTACAAACCCAAGCCTGGAAGTCTGCTACTGATCTTGACCTTGTTATATAAAATCAGTAATGTGGTTTTAGAAAACCACAAAGATAGTTGTAGTACAAAATGAGATCTGATAAGGAAAGGAATATTTGAGTACAGAAAGGAAAAAAATGAACTATTTTATAAGGCTTGTGTACTATCTTTTTTAAAATGGCGTCCAGCTGTGATCTCTTTGTAGCTTTGAAGTTCACAGTTTTTTCTAACAACCTGTCTAGGAAGAGTCATGAGTTTTACACAGACTATTGAAGATTAACTTTAAACTGGACATAGGTAGTCACTGGTACTGGCCAGACTCACTCTGGAAACGCTAGGTTTTGTTTTGGAAACACTGTCAATAATGTCTCTCTTTGTTACAATATAGATGGTTTCCGAGGCAGTCAGAGGAAACTCAAATCGCTTGCCCAACATGCATCTCAACTACTGATGCCAAATGTAGCTTTCTAAGGAACTTGCATTTAAAATAGGTGAATATACTGTAAATGATCTCTGGCAATTCTCAGTACTGGCTTAGGGATGCAAGCGAGAAGCAGTGTTCCCAAAGTGTAGTGCCCCCACAATAATGCTGTTTTCAAGCTTGCATATAGAAAACAGACAGGATTGTGTTGCTCTTCCTTCCTTCCAGTTTTTGTTGGAAGCTTGTCAAACCACAAAATGCCATGACACACTTTTCTGCTGATATTTGCTATTCAGAAGCTTATATAACTGTGATGAATCTTCTTCATAATTTTAAACAGAATTTTGAAATCCCAAGCTCCCTCTCTTGATAATTCTTTCTTTCAAATCCACAGTTTGTGTTCTAACTTGAGTTTGCGTACATGCAACCACTTGAGATCAGTCTGTCCCCTTGGGTGCTGCCTGAACACAGGTCAAAAGGTTGAAGTCTGTATTTCAGTTTTTCTCAGCTGATTGCCAGTCATTGCTCCCCGTGTGCTTTAAAGGTCAGTGTTTTGGGTTTTTTTAAATTTAAGTTACAAGTTCACTCTCACCTTCACTCTTCTGTGAGTGGTTTGCTCTTCTGCCACTAACACGCTTCCAATGACTGCTGCTAGCCCACTCTTATTTCTGGTTAAAAGGAGTTTCTAGGCAAAGCAGGAGCAATGCAAATTTATAAAGGCTTCTCCAGGAATGCCTTCCTGAAAAAAATGAAGATCTTCAGTTTTGCCATCTTGCTGTTCAGTTGTGCCTTGCCACACATGCAGGTTCTAGCTCTGGCATCTCTTAGGAATGTTGTACTGTAAAAAATCAGGTTTCCCTGAAGTCACTTTTCCATCAGTGGATGTCTCTGTTCTGGATACAGCTTTGCTGGTGTGTGCTAATAAAAGACAGACACTGACAAACTGGAATAAGTGCAGTGGAGGCCCCCAAACTGGTCGGGGGCTGGAGTGCTTGCCCTAGGGGGAGAGGCTGAGGGAGCTGGGCTTGTTCAGCCTGCAGGTGGTGGGAGGACCCCCAGTTACCTACGACAAATCTGTTGAGGAAATGGAACCCAGATCTTTGTTGCGTATGATGGGAAGATGAAAACCAGTGGACATAAGGTGAAGCTCAGACCAGTATATAAGGAGAAAAAGGCAGTGGAACAGGTTGAGAACAGTTGGAACAGACTACCCAGAGAGGCTGTGCAGACTCTGTCCCAGGAGGTTTTTAAGCCCTGAACAACCTGCTCTGACCTCACAGCTGGCCTGCCTTTGAGCAGGCTGTAGAACTATGGAATTCCTGAAGTGGTTCTACACCTGTTTGTGATCCTCTTTAAGGCTAGAAACTTAACCAGGAACTTGCATGAGATTTCCAGCCCCCCTCTGGTCTCTTCCCCTGCCCTCCTCCATGTCAAAGGAAGGGTTTTCTATGTAATAGAAAATGTGGTCAAATGCTCTTGCAAAATTACTTAATCTTTTGAGGAGGGATGGCTGCTTAATTGCAGGTAGGATGATCAGGTGTGTTGTACTTTCTCCAATCTGATTATTAGCAATAATCAAGGTTTAAATGTATGTAACTGACTTACTGAGAAAGTTGCATATGGTAGCAATAGAGTCTACCCAAAAGTGATAAGGAGCCAAGTCTGGAAGTTTCTGACCACCTGCAGTGAAAAAAATCTTGGCTTGGTACACTTTACTCTTTCTAGCTAAAATGTTGATTTTTATTCAATTCTAAGGGTTGAAAGTACGTAACTTCCTGGCTGTGTAATTAAGGGATAAAATTTTAATCCCTAAAACATTCTGACTGATTTAAAACCAGCCTCTTTGTCACTCTGAACAAACTACTGGGCATCCTCTCCCTTTTTGCTGGTTAAACACCACAGGGTATCAAACATGAGCCACACTAGACCTAGACTCTGTTCCACATTAAATAATGATAAAATAGCAGTGATCATTTGTTGTCAGACTTAAAATGGATCCCATGTTTATTTCTATACTAGTTTTTCTTTCTTAAAACTGGTTTTGTGATTATTTTGTCTAATCAGTCTCTTCAGACTACAAACTAAGACTTGATAAGTCTCTTCCGGGTGGTCGCTATCTCAAGATGAAGGGTGAGTGCAGCACCAAGAACATTTCTTTTTCTAATTTTGTTTATTGTCCAACTTGAAGTGGTTGGTGAGTTTGGGTTATACCTCTGACTCCCATCTGAAAACTTTAGAACTCATAAGCCAATTGAAATTTAGTATGACACAAAGGAAGGGATCACAGTTCTTAAAAGTTAAGAGACAGCTGTCTGGAGATGAGTGAGACATGTCCAAAACAGAAAGGTTCTGGTATTTACTTGGTCTTTGAAATGAGAAAACCCATGTAGCATCTTTTCCTTCAGGCACACGAACCAGGCACTGGCTACATTAGTTCCAGTGCTTGTAGGACTGTTTTTATGTCCTTATTTGGGGAGCCCTGACTCCTTACTGTTCCTTGTGCTGTGGTGGGGCTCCACTGAAGCAAACTTCAGTCTCTCTTCCCCCAGGAAGTTCAATTATCTTTTTAGCTTTCTTGCCCCATAGAATCCAAGTGCATGAAACAGTTGAGATTTCAGAACAGCCCTCTAGACAGTGCAGTGTGATGATGAATGTTCATTCTTTCAGTCATGTTCTGCACGCTCTGACGCTTCAGTGACTCAATATCCTTGTGAGACTTACCAGAATGCAAAACAATCTTTATTTCTGTCACTGGATAGCACCTGCAAACCAAGAAACTTCTGTAAAGAAGAACTGCAGCTTCACTTGAAGTAAGGCGATAATTTTAAGTGAATCTTTGAACCCTTTGTTTTATACAATACAGTGTCTTCCAAGGAAATTTCATTCTGGAAAATCAGTTCTTGGCAAGTAACAGACAGACAACTTATTAAGAAATTGAATTAAGAAACCTCCACTCTAGCTATTGAATGTATGACTCCAGAAAAGAGAAATGTATCATATGGTTTTATTCTAACACTTTTGTTATAGCTCTATTAATAGTAAAGTTTTGATGAATGAAGTACATGAACCTTGCTAAAGCTGATCTAAGCATGGAATGTCTACAATGTAGTCAGCTACAACCATTTACTACTACTGCGAGTAGAGTTTAAAAATTTGATGTTTACATTGAATTTCCAAAGTACACCGGGGGGAAAAAATGAAATAGGAAGAGCATTTACATCCATTTTAATTGGTGGCAGGCATAAATTCATAAAACAAAAGGGGAAGAAAGACCATTTAGCAGAAACCTCAAAAAGTGCAGATACAGACTTGTTGAATGACAATCTTTCAAGAGATTCTCCTGCAGGCTTGGCCTTTCTTTTGGACATTACGGTCATTAAACACTGTCACACAGAAGTTCTCAAGATCAATGAAGATGAAAGCATCTGCAGAAACAAACTGCTTGTTCGATACATTTCAATCCGTTTGCAAAGGAGATCTCAGATAATTCACCTTTTTCTTTTTACTGCTTTGCTTCGAGGTAGTCGGTCTCCACCTGTTACAGATCCATTTGAATTGTTATTACCATAAATCTTTACATGGTGACTTATGCCACAAATTACATAATATATTAACTTTCGTGCACAAAAATAAAATTGGGAAATAATAATTAAAGAACATAGAAAAATCACAATACTATTAAAGGGGAACATCTGATTCTGATATAAATTTGTACTGCAAGAATTTCATGATGGTAGATGTGAAACTTTTATATTTAAAAAAAAGAAAGTACATCGAAATGAATAATGCTAGTAGTAATATAAAGCCAAATCACACAAGATAATTTCAAGATCAACGTAATAAATGCTTATTATTCAGCAGAAAAAAAAAATCAGGAACAATGTACAAAATAATAGTGCAAGAACAGCTGCAATCTATTTGTTCTCATCAGTTGTGAGATTTTGGTTAAAAACTTTACAGCTGGCGAGAGATGCTGCTGAAAAACTCAGATTCCACTCAGTGGGCTGATTAAGGCACATCTTTATGGACTTCAAATGTTCATTTTCTGTGTTCATGTCTATTGAATTCTGCGGCTCCGAGACTTTCACTTGTAGTGTGCTGTGAGAAGAGAACCAGGGATGGGAGAGGGAAAAAAAGGAGAAAAAGTTTAGTATAGTTTCCTCTTGCCCTGCAAAGCAGCAAACTCATAAGAGGCAAGATGAGGTGGTGGCAGATAGCATCTAGTGTCGAGGGGTTTTGTTGTTTTACTGCGCTATGTTCCAGAAACAGTGAGAGCAGAACCTGACGGTGCTGTGCTCTCCAGGTGGTGGAAGGAGATGGGGCTTGTCTGCGTTGAAAGCTGCGGTGCTGTGAGTTCGCTGCCCCAGGCCAGTCTCCGGTGAGCGCGGGTCTTTGCACGGGCAGAGGTGTGCTCGGCGCGCTCGCCATCCTGGCTGCCTGTCCCACTGACCGCTCTGAAGCCATCCAGCAGGAGCTCGGCAAAAATCTGGGGTTGGGTTTTTTTCCTGACATTGTTAATTTAGTACAACCATTAAAAGATGAATACATAGATGGCTTTTATTTTGTTTCAAATCTAGGAAAATAAGTAATACAGGAAGGGAAAGAAACCCAGCCTTTTGGTGGGGATCACTAAAAAGACAAGGACATAAGTGTGGATTAAATTATGCTCTCATTGTTGCCTTATGGAACCATATAATAGTTTGGGTTGGGAAGGACTTTTTACAGGTCATCTAGTCCAACACCCCTGCAGTAAGCAGGAATATCTTCAACTAGAGCAGGTTGCTCAGAGTCCTGTCCAACCTGACCTCAAATGTTTCCAAGGATGGGGCATCTACCACCTTTCCGGGCACCCTGTGCCAGTGTCTCACCACTCTCAGCGTAAGAAATTTCTTCCTTACTATATAAAGCACTGACTTTTGCACACTTAGAAGACAAGAAGGTAGAGTTTGGAAATCCTAATTTCACAGCCCTCCAAAGCTGCTCTTTTTAAAATTATATTTTTTACTGCCTACCTCCTCTAGCAATCTGTGTCCTATGTGCAAGTAATTGTTTCTCACTATCTTTCTCAAAGATTTCAAGAACTGCAAAAAATCACAGAAAGTTGGAAATATTTCTAATTACTGAGATACTAAATGTAAAGCTCAGTATTGTAATTAAGGGTAGGAGGTCATGATCATGCTCTGAAGTACCAGCACATCATTTCTCCTACTAAAGGGGTGTTTCAGCAGCAGGAATATCTCTTAATGACCTGTAAGTGCTGCATTTCAGGAAACCAGGTCCCTCACGGGCCTTAGCTGCAAATTGTCAAGGACTGACTCTGAAGTGAGGTGGTGAACAGTCTAGTTGAGGACATTCAGTAGTTATAAGACTACAACCTAAACCGTGTTAGCTTATTATTAGGCACTCAAATACTGTTGACAGACTTGGATTAAAGTTTTTCCAATGTCATGGCAAGAGGGAAAGACAGCTTGGGTAGCAGCTAAGGTGACAAGTCATTGTTATTTTTCACTGATCAGCTGAAATACAATTTTCATTCTTTTACATTTTTATGCAAGCTCCCTAGAAGGTTGTGTGTCTTTCTGACAGGTAATGAAACAGGCATTTCTAATTTACTAACCATAGTTCCTAACCCTCTCTAATGGGGGTGCTCCTCCCATGCACCATGGTTCCTTGTGGCCTCATCCTTCTGCCTCCATCTTTTGTGCTGTTTTTTCCTTGTGCCCTTTTCCTTCACTCTTGTCTGGCTTGCACACTCTCTTGGTGCTCTGTTCTTTTCCTTCCCATAGGAAATGGGGGCGTAGGTGACAAAGAAGACTTTAGTCAGCAAAATTACTTTCTTGAATTTGCAGCCTCTTCAGACTTGAACCTTTGCCCTCCCTTGCTGTGAGACAAGTCAAAGCCTTTTCTTCTGGCCGTGGGATTAGGTGTATATATGAGATGGTGTTAGGGCTGACCTCTTAAGTCTTGCAGCTTTCCTCACCCTACCAATTATGTGCTTCCCAGCCATGGCCAGGTAGCAAAACTTAAACTCTTAACAGAAGCAATCAACAGCTAAACTAAGCGATAAGGCTTTTCTTTTGGTCTGTTGTTTTTTTTGTTGGGTTTTTTTTTTTGGCAGTGGTGGTTGTTATCTGAAAGGAACGTAAGTGCCTTGAGAATCAAGAAATTGCAAACTATGAAGTAGTATATACCTGCAAAGTGCTTTAAAGAATGCTTTTAAAACTAATTTCTACTGTCTTTAAAGCAGTAGATAGACAAACCTCGTTTAATGCTGGCAAGTGCCAGACAGCAAAAGCTAAAGGCTCAGGTTTCTCTAGTGATTTGGCAGGTTACTGCTGTGTATGAACTAGGAATTGTACAAAGTCACTGTAGCCTGTTTTCCAAACACCACTGCTAGCAAGAATAGAGCGAGCTCTAGGATCTGGTGCAATGTGACCATAATTCCTTCCCATTTGCTTGGACTGCAAATGAAAACGCGGAGTGCTCTAATGCTACAAAACAGCATTTCCCAAGAGGCCGGCTCTCTGGCGGACTGTCCTGCTCCTTATCTTTTACTTTTTGTAAAGGTTTCTGTACAAGGTGTAAAAGGCAGGACTGAATTTGCAAAACTAGGACTGAAGTATATGCTGATAATTGCCATGCAGTAATTTGCCTCTTGCAGAATAACTCTAGGAAACTCGAGTTTGAATTTGCCTCTTGCAGAATAACTCTAGGAAACTCGAGTTTGCCATTTTAAGAGAATATATAAAAAAAGGAATAGAAAAATGTTAAATTAATGGGTTTTTTCTTTCAGTTCCCCAGTATGGGTAACATCAACATAAAAGCTCAAGTATTTTAGGAAATTTTACCTTGTTAAAAATAGAGTGGAAGATAATATGGTAAGAGATCTGCATTAATATATTCATTAACCAAGAAGAACCTAGTCTTTCATCTCACTTCTCATTCTTTTACCTGTAGTGATTTATTTTTCTAGCTGTTGATATAACAAGGTACAAAAAGGGTGTAATTAAATAGTATTTTTAAAGCAGAGAATGTAATTAAGGCATAAAATTAAATAGAAGCAGTTGAATTTCTCCAGCCAGACCCATCACTAGATTCTACTCTACATGTTATTCTGCTCTGCTTACAAAAAGTGCACTGTGCGTGAAGCATTCCTAGCGAGAGAAAGAGCTGCTTCATCCAGCAACCCTCCTGCCAGAAGACCTGCAGGTTACAGGCTGGTGCTACCAGAAGCCGTGAAGTCTGTTTCGGTAGAGCTTGGAATTAGGCTGCAAGAGTATCTCTCTACACCCTCCTGGAGTTCTCTACTACTGATGCTTGCATCAGTAAGAGGATGGAGCTCTTTTTAACTTCCTGGACAACAGCCATTGTTATATAATAGTCTCTAAAATGGTTAGAATTTCCAATTCTGGAACCATCTGTTCACTATTCCAGCAGTTGTAAGCTGTTTTGTTTTCATTCACTTATGATTGACTCAATCAGCTTCCAGGCACGTGACTTGGGGAAGTCGGCTTCAGATGCTTCTGTAACATGGAACATAAATTCCAGCTGTGGCATATTCAATGCTCCTGCTCTCACTGGTGAATTTGAAAACAGGGCAATGGTGCTAAAAGCCCCAGGAAAAAGAAGAAAAAGGTATTTTTAAAAAACCCTTTGTGTGATAAACACATGTCAAAAAGTTTTTTACTCTTCTCTGTCAGTGAGTATGTGTGAATTTGACACCTGTTGTATGAAAATGACAAATTTTTTAAAAAAACCCTGGCTACCTCAAGTCCATACATTTTCTGAGTTAATCTGTGTCTACAAGAAGTCAAGGCCATGCAGAGAAATTAGGAATAGGGACAAATGCCTCTTATCTGGTAGGTGACTCCTCAGCATTTCCTGTCAAAGCGATTACCATTAGATGTTGTGTGTTTCTGTGCTGAAAAATGACTGTGAAAGTATCACTGCAGAGTTACATTTCTCTAAATCTTTTGCAACCCTTAATTCATAGATAAAACGTCTCCTTCCCAACTAGCTGAGAGCTGGCTTAAACTGGTTTTTACCTTCCTGTCTGACAAAAATTCTGCAAACTGCACTTGTTAAACACCACCATCAATGATGTGCAAATTGATAGCTTGGAAAGCATAAGAGCATTCGTGATATATGGAACTGATTTGAGGTTTTTACAGAAAGCTTTCAAAAATACTGAGTTGAAAGAGTAAAACTTTACCAGCATAATTTTTTTTTTTCCTGCACAAACTGCTCAAACATTTCCCAGAAAGAGTGGAATATATTAGGTTAAAATCTATAGTAGCCTCAGCTTGCTCTCCAACACAGATTGATTTGATAATGCAACATACGTTGAAATTCAAGTAAACCAAACACGCAGTCAGATTTATTGTCTCTAAAATTTATACCCATCTTTCCACATTGCTAAAGTGCAACAACAAGAAATCTACAGAGAAATTTTATAATGTCTCATCTCCATTTATCAAATGGATTCTCATTGTAACAAGCAGCAGTATTTTTCAGCTGAGTGGATGGAATCCCATTTGGGAATGAGTGAGAGAAAGAAATGTTCTGGAAACAGATGGCATACTCAACGAGATCAAATCAAGCTGGGAAGATAGGCAATGTCCAGTGAGTCTTTTAAAAATTAGAGATAAGAAGTGGGTTTAACACCGCTGGAGTGCTAAGAGAAATAAAAGACTTCACAAGACGGGAGGTGAAATGGAGACAAAGAGACAGGGCATTAAGTCAGACCAGCCCTAGTCCCAGACTGAAATGATGGTGGAAAAGTTTATTTTGCCCCTCACACCAACTCAGAAGTGTTTTCTTGGTCTGAGGGGAAAAAAAGAAAAAAAGGTGAGAAGAAGAAAGGAAATAGGAATGAAACAGATATGAAAGATAACTCAAAGAAGGTAGTGGGAGTTTGCTGAGCACTTGTGGCACATCAGTGAAAGAGGATTACTTACTGATAGCTATTTCCTGAAGCTATACATTGAAATATCAACACACCACTCAAGCTTAAACTCAAAGAGAAAAAATTATGCAGCTGTGGATGTTTGTCGCACCTTTTACATTACTAATTCATCTTTAAAGAACACAGCACAACAGTAAAACCAAGCAGTGCGTGGAGACGTTTGGGGAACAGATGACAACAGTTTCAGAGTGCAGTCAAAGAAATAACATGACTTTCTCCCCCAAACCAGTCAGCTTTAGAAAATGTTCTCACTCCCTTAAATGTAACAGGTCATCGGCAACATAAAAGGTTTAAACTGCAACTTCACTGCGGAAATTTAGAACCAAAACATGTATTTCAAAAAAAAAGAAAGGAATTACTCAGACTTGTACAGCCATGGAAGTACAGAGCTCAGTTCTGATAGTTCCCCAAGATACAGGACGGATTTGAATGTGTGTTGACACGTTTAAATATAGACAGCATTCCTGTCCCCTCTTAAAGTTATAATTATTTAAAGCAGCCTGACTTACAAAGTTATTTAGAATTGTGGTCTTTTGGCATGTTTTGTGGTAATACAGATTATTTGGCACTCCACAGAAGGCACAGAGTTCTTAAAGAACAAGGAAGCAAAATACTAATGTAAGCCGTCGCTGGAATGGGCATGAAGAAGTGATAACATTTTAGGGCATAATTTACTAGTGACGATAGTATTAAATCTGTTAAAGAAAAAAATGCTCCTGTGATCTCAAATCGTTCATAGCATACTGTCTCCAAAGACTGGAAACAAAAAATAGCCAAGAATCTAACAGTTGAAAGGAAGCGTTATTAATTTTATGATGAACATAATTATGTTCTTAGCGCCTCGGCACCGCCACGAAACAAGCCTGCCTCTGATCCTCCCTTCCATGAAACGGCGTAATTTCTACACGTTATTAGAAGTTAGTAGCATGCAAACAAACTGAAAAAACCCTAAACACCTGTTCTCCAGATGTACTGTTGCATTTGCTTTAGAAACATACTAAACCAGAAAAAAGTTCTTGCTATTTTTATTCTACTTAATCATAATTAAGTGCTCATCATAATTGAATGAGGTACACTAAGGCTACGGCTTGGAGGTTCTGAACTACGTAAGCTGGCTTGGGCTGTTTCCAGAGGAAGCAGAATGCCACCGTCTCAGTACTGTGATAAATCTTGTCATTTGGGCTGGATTAATCTCAGCTCCTTAATTCATAATAGTTCTTTGACGTTACAAATAAAATTATGTTATGGAGGGAGATCATCTCAGAAATACGATGAGACAGTCCCTTGGTGGTTTACAACCCTCCAGACTTCTGAATTAAGGAAGGTCAAACAATAATTTGCAAGCAAGTCATTTCCTTTTCTGAGATTTCTACTACTTAAATATAATTTAAAAACAGCTGTGAGTAGTAAACTGATAAATATGAAATATCTCAACAACAAATATATGCAAAAGAATTTCTTCAAACACACATCTCTAGAACTTTAAACTAGAAAGGTAACAACAACCACCCCAGTTTTAAGAATGGATACCTTAACTATATGGCTTAATTTTTTACTTGCATTGTAAATAAATGTCTTCAATTTAAATAATAAATTATTGTTACTGAATGCTTTGAAATTTATGCTAAGTGCCTCCCAAAAAGCCACTGCTACCTAACTTTAATACTTTTCCCCTCAAAATTTAGCCGCCTCTCCAAAAGGAAAACATGATACACAGGTAAAAGAGCACCATCTAAGTGAGAATAAACTTTTTTTTTGCATTAAGAAAAATAGCATAAGACATTCTTACAGCTTCTAGACAAGAACTTTTCAGTGAGGCTTCCATTTCATATGCAGAAAAATAATCCATTATTTGAAGCAAATAATCGAGATTTCAATAGTCTGAAACAGACAGCTTTAAGGGCAAGACTGTGTCAGTAAAATATCGAGCATAATGTCTGCATATTTGTGCCGTCCACACCTCAGATAACAGGAACCTGTGTCAAGATCCACCTGAAAAGACAGATTTCCCTACACATCTTTTTTTTTTTAATGTATGCATGTACTTTAATATGAAATGTGAAAGTCTTATTATTCCAATTCCTAGCAGGACCACAATTTAGAAATATTCTACCCTGAGCTGCAAAGTGAAAACAAGGAATAAGAACACCTACATAAGACCTGCTGGAAAACCAGGAATGTACACACATTACTTACTAATGGCTTGACAACTGATACAATACATTCAAAACCAGGTAGACATGCATAAGCTTATGCTTTTGACAGGATTTTAAGTCCTAACCAAATGTTAAATTAAGGCCATTTCTACCGGTAGGCATGCAGTAAGAAAAGCAGGTCTAAAGTCAATCATCAGTGAAGAAAGAGCTACTGACAAGTTAAGATACCTGCCCCACTTACTTACAAATAAACCATGGTAAAAGACAGAAGCACGAGTTCCTTTCATGTATACCTAGAAGTGGAGACAGAAAGGAGCGCATGGTACCGAGTAGAGGATGGAGAGTAGGTGAGCTGGCACAGCCATCGAAAGAAAGGTTTGTGAAACTCCTTGTCTAAACTTAATTTGTGGTAGGGACCAATAAAGATGAATGCAGCAGACATAAGTCAGGTGAGTTTCTGCTGCTGAAAGAACAAATGAGACAGCAAAGTCTGTCAGATTGACAAAGCCAAACAAATACAGAAGAAAAGCCTAGGTCTCCTTAAAGCATGATGTTTCTCCCTAAAGATTTATATCCTCTTAATAGAGCAAGAGATACCGTTATTTGTACTCCAAGGAACACTGAAGAATAATCTAAGCACCCCTAACTGATGTCTAGAACATGAGAGAAATCAGCATCAGGAAAAGGCCTTCAGTTGTGAAGAAGGAATACAAAAAAAGAAATATAATTTCCAACAGCTACCAAATATTTGCCTACACTTGAAACAAAATTTCAGATACGTTAATAAGATTCAGCACTACTCTGTAAAGCCGTGCAAACAATTAGACTTTCTCCTGAAATACTTAAAGATAACAAAAACATTTCTATTAGGCTCAAATCTTGTTTAAACAATATCTTTAAGGCACAACTGTGTAATTAGAGCAAAACAAAAGGACGCTACTAGCAAAAGGATAAACAGGGAATAAATGTGGTATAATATTTGGCTTGAAAATCTGGAGAAAGTGTCAAATCATCAAGGGACTGACCACAACTATCTTTTGACTGAGTAAAAGAGGAATCAGGGAAGGAAAATCTACCCAAGAATACATGCAAACAACAGCCCAGTCATCTCATGCTATTGTAAATCTTCCCCTCTTGAACCAGAATCTGCATGTTTTGAATGTAACTAACTGAAGATTCTAACATAAGACACTCAACAAAAACGTGGTGAAAGAAAAAGCCTCACCACTGGCGTTAGCACGCGAATGGTAGAGGAATGCAAACGAAGGCACAGTACTCGGTACTCTGCCTCTATGAATTAAAGCATCTCTCTTGAACGCGAATACTTTCCCAGAGCTCAACATCAAAATGTGGAATTGTCTCAGTTTAATTATCTTGCTTTGTCATGGTCAGACGACACAAACACTTCATTTACAAGTAACATCACCACAGGCTGTGTTGGTGGACCTCTCTCCTTTTCTATCTAATATCAACTGAAGCTCTGCTTTAAGGCCATAAACTCCTAGCAGAAGAGAGGATTTTAGAAAGGATATGTACTTGTCATATTTTCAAAACTGCTAAACAGACCTGGGAAAACTATTATTTTTTCTTCTAGAAAAGGCTTAAGCAGAAGAGAGAAGCCTGTCTGTATTTATATGGTACAATCAGTTCCCTAAAGAAACCGGAAAAATTTAACCATTTCCTCAGGACTGAGGACAAATAGGAAAGCATGAGTTTGAGTTTCGCAGTTTTTGAGGAAATAAAAGAGATAACAATACTGAATAAAATGATGAAAAAAATTCCCTACTTACATATAAAAGTGAGTATATAAAAATCTCACACAAAAATGTAATGATCATGACACTAAACTACAGAAATTTCCTCACAGGTAAAGGAAAGACTTCAGAGTTGAGTTCCTTGAAAGAAGCCTACTTTTCAAAGAAGGAAAAGAAAAACTCCTTAGCTCAGAACCCTCAAAACAACATGAGGAACAGCACATCCTAAGGCAATAAATGACCACAGGTTAAAACACAACAGCACCCAAAATCCATGCACCTCACACTAGATCACATGAAGGGAGCAAAGGACAAGGAAGGAAAGACTGTACAATTGCATTTGGCAAGTGGAATTCCAGAGTGTAAAACCAGGTGGGGTATTAGACTGTGGTCTTAGAGCTGTGTTGTTGCAGTAAGGGGAACGAGGTAGAGACCATTAAGTTCATTAAATGAGTCACGATTTATTGTACATGTGTGGTCAACTATATATCAAGTCTACCTTTCTGCTTCTATACTGCATTTTCAAATGGCCCACTTACTGAGAACAGCCATTCATTTCAGTATTGTTCCTACACTTTTATATTAGTTTTCTTACTTTGTTTTATGACTGGCTGTGAAAAAGTAAATTCTGGTCTGGCAATTACAGTTATGACATTTTTTTATCTGCTTACTCTGCATCACAGGTGAAACACTTTGAAGCCAAGTAACATTCTGATGAAAAGTCTTTGTGAAAAGGGCTGAGACGTGGCTGTTGACAAGGATTTCTCAAAATCAACAGATTTAATGACTGTTACACTATGTCTCTTTTGCAGTTTGCCTAACCTAGTATTTTAAATTAGTTTCCAATTGTGCAGAATGTGCTCCTTCCTGAAAGAGAAAGCTGAAGAGTCTTGCTAAAACCAGTAATTTTTGTCACTAGATCGTTGATGTGAGACTAATGTCTTCCAAAGTAGCAGGAAAGTGATTCACAATCACTGTGGAGCCTTTTGGTTGCTGGATTGTGCTACCATAGGACAAATAAGCAACGATACTGCAATATTAATGCCAGACTAATAGAGATGTGTAAAAAGGGTTCGCAAAGTTTTCCCGTCCTAATTTTAAGAAAATATATAGTAACAGAAGTCAAGAAGTTTTGTCTGTTGTCATATTAAGATAGATGTTATTTTACATGCACAAAAGACCAATTAGCCTCATAAAAATACCAAGTTTTAATAGTTACATTTCTAACTCTTGCAGTCAACTTTGAAATGATTACAAAGATTAGCAAATTCTAATTTTATGTATTGCACTAACTTGATCTCATTAAGGCAGGATTTAAAAAGACCATTCAAATATAATGAAAAATTAAAAACGAAATTGATATTTATATTCTCTGCCAACAAATAAAACAGATTTTCTTCTAAACTCTAGACTACTTGAGGAAAAGCCAAATATAAGGGAGAAAATGAAAAAGTTCTTTTTTAGATGAAGGAAATATCCTAGTTTCAAGCAAGGGGAATCGATTTTTAAAAGCTTTTCTATGTGAATTCCCAGTCTGACACGAAGGGTAGGTAAACAGCTATGTTGTCACCACAGCATGCAGTACTGCCTGCTACTGTAGTAGGTCCACAGGCTCCTCTGCATCTGTGATAAATCTACACCCTCTGGCACAAATTTAAAAAATATTCAGTACATCGTAATTTCCTAAAATGGAGTCTTTTATAGTGTCCCATTTTATTGTTGGATAGTAGTTGTTCTTATTTTAGCTTGGCTCTCTCGAAGCCTTTTTGGATCTAGTTTGGCCAAGCCCAAAGCACGTCAATCTGGTCTTCAGTGTTAAAAGGAAACACACTGAACCACTCTCACGGAAAGAAAATATAAACACTCTCCTAAAAACATGCTTACATAATTTTCTTTGCCACCACAGAGAGTAATGTTTCAGTGTTGCTAAAGAAACGAAAATGGTCAGAACATAGATGTACCGTAAAAGGGAACTGCCCCTCAACACATCAAACGCATTGTTGAAGCAACAGTTCAGAAGTAAAGTAGTAACAAACCAACGTATCTACCATCCACCTTACCTGGAACAAACCAGGCAATATGAAAAAGCGATTAACTCTCTTCTGTTGCTACAATAACTGCATGGCTAGTTCTGGTTGCTTGATACTGCCTGAAGCTGTAAGAACTTAATTGCTTTTCTCCCGCTTGCACATTCTAAAAAAAACCTGAGTGTACATAAAAAATGTGATAACAACGTTCTGCCTACCTGCCACAATGCTTCACAATAAAACAGCATCACAACACCCCTTTCTT
>VZZY01017162.1:140-12691 GCA_013400335.1 Eurystomus gularis
GCCCCCCCCGTGCGTCTTCGTGCCAGCCGCCATTTCCACAAGCTGCCCCAGCGCTGCATCTGGGGCCGGCCAGCCGCGGGCTCGGTGCACCTCGAGAAGCACTGCTGAGCTCTTTCCTCCAGGTCTGCGCCTGGACAGCATCTAAACCAGCGCTGATATTGCTTGAGCCTTGCGCGAGGGTCCTGCCAGTGCTGTGCTTGCCCTCATGGCAGGAGTGCTGTGGGCCTCTGGGCCTGTGGCACGCTAGCCAGGGCATGTCCCCTGGTAGGATGTCAATTGAGGGAATTGCTGTCGGGTGGACAGACTGTCTGGGGGTGTGCCTGCTCCTGGCTGGCTTTCGCATCTACTGCAACTTGCACTGCACAAAAAGAGACTGAGCAGGTCGATGTTGAGCTGCCCCGTCCCCAATGAGATGTCACAGCCTCTCCGTTCAAGATCAGAGGTGTCCCAGCTGATCATGGGCTTGCTGCAGCCTGAAGATGATCCATTTTGCAGCCTGTTAAGTGCACGTTGTTGTGCTTCTCCGTTGGTTCCTCCTCTACCAGATCAGGATTAAGCTTTACATCCTTGCTGGCTTTGCTGCGCCTGCTACCGCCTGTTCCCTTTGGAGGTGGCAAGCCTCACCGCTGGCCAGTGACGTCGGCCGTGGCTGTGTCAGAGCACTGCCCTGCCCGCCTCCCCTCCTTCGTGGGAGATCCCCCGCCTGTCGCAGAACAACTGCATTATCCTCCTTCAAATCCCTCTTCTGCCGTGACGTCTGCAGAACACTTGACTGAGATTAGTCTGTCATGCGGAGGCTATTACCCCCCCCGCTGACCTGTGCTTCTCCTTCTGCGGCTGCTTTCCGCTTGTGTCTCTCCCCTGCTTGTGCAGCTGGTGGCGGTACGGGCACTGCTCCGGGGCCAGCACGCCTGGGGTTGTGGTGAAACCAGAGTTCTGGGAAGAATGTCAGACACAAGTTGTTCCTTGCTCTGTCTGCTCAGGCAATAACTTTTCTGTCACAGCTTTCTGGCCTGCACACTGCCCTTTCTGATAGTGTCTCCAGCACCTTCCACGTTTTCCTGAAAAGGACTTTTCACTGAATTCTCCTTATTATTTTGAGAGGTATCAATGAAGCTAAAGATTTAGTAACTTCTTGGCGCAATGTCCGGCTGTGGAGATGGCGAAGCCACAGGCTGAGTGTGAGAGGATTGGAGTTCTCCTGGGTGCATCACAAAGTCCTGCCTGGGCTGCTCTTCAGTCCCTGTTTTTTATTTAAAGCAATAATTAGTGCTTTTGTCCGAGGCAGACAGCTGTGTAGTGTCCTGAGCATGATCCCAGTGTTGTTCCTCAGGCCACAGTACACTTGGCCCCGGTGATGTGTGTTTCCTTCATGCCGCCCTGCTTGAATTTCCTGTTTCCTCCTCACTTGGCAGCAAGCGCCCTTGGATCAACACCAGTTTGCTGTGACAGCAAGTTGCAGACCGTTGTCCAAACAAGGAGCGGTGCTGCCTTGCCACAGCATTTGACATCAGTGAAGCACAACTGAAATAGCCTCCAGCTCTGTTGTCAGGTCTTCAGGAGGAAGCTGTAGTTTTGGCAGGAATTTGGAGTCAATTTTTGAGCAGAATCAGTTAGGAAGCTGGAAAATTGAACATAGCACTGGGGTAGATTTGAAGTGCTCAGGCTGCTTAGTGTTGAGGTGGCTTGATTATGGTGTTCTCAGTGCGTGTGCGGGGAGAGGGCTCAACAAAAGGCTGCTTTACCATGGGAAAATGAGATCTGGTTACCCAGAGCTGGGGCGTGTCAAACTGGAAATAAGCTGCAGATTTTACTGAGTTTACCGTTTATCTTGGGATGGGTTGGATGGGATTGCCTGAAGACTTTGTTTGGGTTTGAGGATATTTCTTCAAGAGATGTTTTGGTTTTACTTCAGAGATAAATCAGTGACAGGATTTTCTTCATGATGCTTCTAGCTTGGGTTATGCCCAGAATCCGACCCGATGTTTGCAAGTAGCCATGCCTGGGCTTAATGATTTAAGGTTCCTGCTTAAAAACGTGGGATGATTTCAGTTGCTGTAAGCTAACTGTCTTCTCTCTCCTTTTGAGGTGTCAAGGGTTGTTTTTCCAGTAATTTGGACCTTTTTGAAGCCCCCGCTTGCCTAATGCCATGAATATTGCAGTGAACAATGTGGAAGAGAAAGCTGTCCATTCCTGGTCAAGAATTTCCTCTGCAGGACAGAAAGTGCTGGAGGAAGCCCTCCGAGTCTTCAACCCGATGTCCAAGGACCTTTCGGACACAGAGACCCAGCTGGTGGCTTTCATTCAGGGCCTGAAGGAGGAGGGCTACCAGCCCACGATTCTGAGGAGTAAGGATGTGTACGGCTACAGCTCGTGCACGGCAGACACGCCGAGTCACACAAAAGAGAGCAGCCCGCGCAACGGCGCCGGCGTTGCGGAGTCCGCTAAGAGTCCTGCCAGAAACACCACAGCCATGGCAAAGGTGTCTGCTTCACCCACCAGCGTTGCGGTGAACTCTTCAAAAGTGTCTGCTCACCCCGTCTCTAAAGGAGATTCCACAAATCTCCTCTTGAGCTCCCTGAAGCAGACGAGATCTGGCACATCCAAGGCTGCGGCAGTGGGCTTCCCTGCGAGCATGTATCCTGACGTGTATCCAGCCATGAGGCTGTCGGTGGTTCTGGAAGCTCTGGTACCGCTGAAAACTACCGCATCCTGTTTGGAGTCCAAGTACACACGAGGGCGATTGGGGATCTCGTCCTCAGACCTTAAACTTCTCAAGGCTGCGAGTCCACCGAGGCAGTTTCCTTCACGCAAGACCACTAAAGTAACAGAAGGCAAGAGGCACAAGCGTTTGATAAAGAAAGCACCGGATCCTGCTGCCTTCACTTTAAACCTTGTGAAGGGACCAAAGGGTGGCGTGCTGCAGGAGAGCAATGCCTGCAAAGCCTCGGGAGTCCTCAACGGAAGAGTCACAGGCAGCTCGTCCCAGGGCTGCACCACACCTCCACAGCCCAAGACCTTAAAAATCGGAGTTAAGGAAGCTCTGGTGGGGAAAACAGAGTGGAAGGACAGCAGTACTTACCAGGAGAGCATTGGGCAGAAGAAGAGAAGAGCTACAGAGGCAAGAGAAGCACCGCAGAGGAAGAAAGCAAATACCATTCCTGTCCGAAATAAATCTCGACGAGCCCGAGGTACTTTGAACCTACTGAAATTCCGGGCCATCAAGGTGGGCAACTCTTCCTCTGATGATGAAGTGAGGAGGAGAGCACAGAAGATTCTTAGGGTCAACCTGTCCCCTGTGATCCGAATTCAGCCCTTGTCCCACTCTCACAGCGTCCCCTGAGTTTCTTCACTTGGTCACTTTTTTTTTGTAAGTAGGTAAATAAAAACCCGGCACCAGAGCACGGAGAAGTTTAAGAGCGGCTCTGGATCTCTGGTGCCTGGTGCCGATGTGCCGACTAACCTGCAGACGGAGCAGCCTGCTCCGGCGCTGTTTCTGCCTGTCTGCCACTGCGATGCTGGACTGGCTGCAGAAATCCAAAACCTGCTCGGGAATGCGGGACGGTGACTCGCCTGCAGCGAGCCGAGCAGGCTGGAGGGGTCGCTCCCCGCAGGCACTCTCATGCCGGGGGAGAACACGGGACTTTCTCATGACATTGATGCACTGTGATACCACTCTTTTTCAAGCTGTACATTTACTGGGTTTATTTTGATCAAATTTTATACTTTATTATCTATATATCTATATATCCATATACGTGCATATGGCCCAGGAATTGTGGGAAGATGCACTTCCTCCATCCCTTTGGGATTGGGTTTGATAGCTTTTGTTCCCCCTCCCCTTCAGCCAGTCTTTTGTTGAAAGGTGCCAGGATTTCTTTGTGATTCAGTGTTGTGACAGTCTGTTCTGGGCTCTCTGGAGCAGCTCAGAGGCAAGCAGAGCTAGAGCCACTTGTTTGTCTCCAGAAATGCCAAGCAATTTGGAGAATTACCAGCTGATAGTTTTAATCACGCTTTTGGTATTACCTCTGCCTAAGAGTGGGGGAGCGTTAGGGGGCTGTTGCCTGCAAGTCTGCCTGACGTCTCTAGGTGCCTCCTCCGTTCATTGGTAGCAGAAGCTCTGAACTCACGGTGGGGTTTGCCTCCAAAGAGCGATCCATCCTCTGGTGCCCGGTGCTGCTCTGCTCTCCTGTTTCCCAGGTGCAGACGCAGAACGTGAACTGTGTTAGAGCCAAAGGGCTGGAGTTGTTAACAGGAATTGTGCAGTCTCCTGCCCACCTGGTAACTGCTTTGCTGTTGCTGGATATTTTGGGAGCAGGTTTTAGGTGCTAGTAGAGAAGACCCAGGCTGTGTTTGAATGTATTAGATACATCCTGCCGGTCCTGGAGCTCAGTGGGATGTTTGAGCCTGAATTAAAGCAGAAAAGGGAAAGAGTTGAGAGAATATGTGCTAGTACTTAAACGCAGAGGGTTTCTTTCTGTTGGTTTGTGGGGGTGAAGCAGTAGGAAGGGAGTTTGGCACTGTGTTGTGATGGGTGACAGCTTTGCTGTGCTGTCTGGGATGTTGTGAGAAGGTGTGTGGCAGGTGTGAAAGCGCCCAGAGGGCAGGAAGCATAGTGACTGAGGGCCACGTTAGCCTTCCTGCGCCGGGGCACGCTGTTGGATGGGACCGCAAGCTGTGCACTGCAAGCTCCAGGAGAAACACTGCGTTGGAGTGGTAGGTGCTGCCACTGTCACCCAGGAGGAATGGTCTCCAATGAGATGATCTGTGTTGGGATACTGCAGAAGCAGAACCTGGCAGCTCAGGGAGAGGAAGCAGCGTGGGGATAGGCACAGGCACAGCTCTGTACACCGTATATGCTCAGATCTCTGCAGCAGTGGGGCCGGTAATCCACTCATTCTTTCACCAGCTCAAAATACCAGTTGTGTGACCTAGTAATCTCTCTGGACATTGGCTGAAGCGATGAGCTCCCCTGGGAAGCCCCAGCTCTTACGTTTCAGCCCCTCCCTAGCACTTGGCTGGATTTCAGCGCTTTGTAAAAGGGGTCACCGTCTGATCCCCAGCTCAGAGAGGAAAACCATGGCATGGAGAGGGGAGAGGAGGTTCATGAGGGATTGAGAGGGCAGGGAAGCTGGGTGTCCTGAGGCACAGCCAGGGCTCTCTTCCCTTGCCCAGGTAGAGCAGAGTGGAGAGTCTCCTTCAAGATGACTGCGGGCTCTGAATCACACACCTGGGTTCTGTGGGGTTTTACTCTGTCTAGCTGAGGGGTGTTAGAGATCATAACTAGAGACTGACCTGTGAATGCCGCTGGCTGGCCACAGGGGATGAGGAAATATTTTCTTCTGCTTCTGTGTTTTTAAAATGCTCTGGCAGAGAGTTTCCTGTCCTGACATGATGTTGAATGAGCAGAGACCCTCCATCACTGTTAACTGGCCAAAAATTGCTTTGTCCCTTTTGTTCCCACTCTTTCAGACCTTTCTCATTCCCATGCTCTCAAATGCCAGGTCTTGAAGTCTTGCACTGGAGTTTCTCTTTTTTGGCTGTTTCCTGAGGAGGGCTCTGAACTCCTGCCTGCAGTATCACTGCCTGACAGGCCACTCGGCTGCTTCCCCTCTTCCCAGCCCCTTATAAGGGCACGAAGAGCTGTCTCTGGAGCCTCTTCATGCAGAGCAGACATCCCAGCTGAGCGCCTGGCCTCCAGTGGGAAAAACAACCGTGCATCAACAGGCTGAATTTGGGCTGAGGTTGCTTTTCCTCCAGCCTGAGCAGGAAGCTGAGCACCTGAGGCCAGCTTATTGGGCCACATCCCTCTTCTTTGTTGTGTTTCTTCCCCTGCTGCACTGCTGCCTCTGCCTCCCCACCCTTTACCTTCACTTCTTACCTTTCACAGCTTGGGTCTTTGCCAGTCAAGGACTTGGCTTGTACTATTGCTTAACACATCCAGCAGAACATGCTGCCTTAGCGCTGCCATGCCTTTCCCAGCACCCAGTGCCAGGAGTACTGAGTGCTGCCAATGCTTGGTGGCGGTGGCTCACCCAGTGTCCTTCCCAGGCCACCAGCAAGAGGTCTTCTGCTCCACAGGGAGAGGCGAACATTAGAAATGCTTCTATGTCAATGAGGCTGCTGCCAGGAAAGTGAGCACCCCATAGCTCTCTGCTCAGGGACTTGCCTGTCATCAGCCCAGCCTCTCTCAGCTCCTCTGCACGTCTCCTAACAGGCCACAGGGCCCCTGAGCTGGATTCTCTGCCCTCCTGGTGTCTCCTCTTCCCCCTCGCAGGTGATTTGGGAACCTGGCTGGGAGGATTGCAGCTTGTTATTCACAGAGGGGCTTTACAGCACTCAGTGCTGATGTCAGCAACTGCTGCCTGTCCTCCAGTGCTGGCACACGTGGTGCCTGCTGCATAGTGGTGGTTGGCTCCACTGACCTTCATCTCGTGGCCAGGTTCAGGTGCTTCTGGAGTCCTGGGCCTTCGATACTGCTGTGCAGCAGGCTGCAGAAGGGCTACACTGTGGATGCTGCTGTCTGGTGTTTAGGGAATGAAGGGTTTGGTCAAACCAATCCCAATCTAACCAGAACTGTCCCTCCAGAGGTCCCTTCCACCCCATGTTATTCTGCACCAGCAGGGTAACAGTTGCCTTCCAGGGATCTGCACCACAGTAACTGGCAGGGCACACGGAAATGCGTTGCCTGGAGTGCCGTGGTCTCTGCTGAGAGTGCTGTACCAGGTTGTTCAGACCTGTTTCTGTATTAGTCACTTTGTATTCATCCAAGTGCCTAACCTGGCCTATGCTCTTCCTGGGCACCGTGACAGCCAAGAACTTTGGAGACTCTTGGGAATGCTTTTACCGCATGGATTTGTGTCACTGTCACTTCTAGAAATGATTCAGCCAGCGGTCAAAGGGCTGTTCTTCCAGCTGATTTTGTGGAAACCATTCCTCCTTTTATCCAGCTGCCAAGAAGCAAGAGTTTATGCTTTGCCTCCACCAGACACGGTCCTTGAGCTTCCTGTGGCTTCAGATATCCGTCAGTGAGGTCCGTGGGGAAAGCAGCTTGTCCGGCAGGCAGCTGAAGGGGAAGCTGACATCAGACAGCAGTTGAAATCACATTGATAATTGGTAGAAATACTCTGAAGCTCATATCCACTGTGATCAGATTTCACCATCTGCCACTACTTTTAGTTGGAGAAGTTTCTCTTTTGTCGCTTCCCTGCAAGCCATGAACCATGGTGCTGCTGCTTCCAAATTGTTTGCCTCCTCCCTGCAGAGCCAGCTTCCATAGTGATCCTTGTACAGAATTTCTTAAGCACTTTTCTGCAAAATAAGAAGGGATTATTTTGTTACTCCTGTTTTGTAGCCCACTCGTGGTATTTCAGACCGGGGGCATCACCCTTCCAGCCTGCAGCACTGGTATGCAGGGCCGGGAGGGCAGTGGGCTGAGACCCCTCATTGCCTGGTGTTCCCTTGCACAGAGCTCACCTCTTCGCCAGCTGGGAGCATTGCGGGGAAGTCAGGAACAGGACAGCATGGGTGGGTGGTGCTGTGCACCCAGCTCCACAGCCCTGCTCAGCAACTGCCCCTGCTCTGCCGCGTGTCCCCTGGCCCCCCTTGTACACCAGCAGCACTTCTCCACTGGTGGAGATGGTGAAAGTCCCCTGGCTCCAGCTGTAGCGGGGGGGTGGAGTGCTTTGGGTTTTGGGCTTGAGCACAGAATTTGGTCCTTTTCAGTTGTGATTTGTGCTGTGTCCATGGCCAGACCTTGCCAGCATGCGGGGGCTGCAGCCACTCCAGCTGCTCCCCCCTTGTGTCCAAGTTTCCGGCCCTGTCTGGGAGCTGGGCCTTTGGCCACGGCACAAGGGACGCGTGGGGACGGGGAGCAGGTTTGTCTCTTGGCTGCAGCTGTACAGCGTGATGCGAGCTGGGCAGCCTTCTGGGCAGGTTTGGGTGGGAGGATTGTTGTTTCAGCTGTGGTTGGTGGGGTCGTTGCCGAGTTGTGTGGAGCATCTGCCACTCAGGCAGGTTGGTTGCTCTGTGTGGGAGGGACCGTTCCTGTTTCAAAATGGCACTGGCCCATTAGCTCCTTTGGTCAGATAAAGACAGCTTTCCAGGAGGTGAGGTGGCCTGAGGAGAAGACAGCTGTTCTAGGGCACCTTGCAACTCCTCAGTGGTGCTGCAGCCTTTGGCTTTGCAAGCTGGGTGGGCTGGCATCACCCATGGAGAGGACAGCAGGGCAGGTTGCTCCCAGGCAGGCCCTCACATTGCAGACTCTCTGCTAGAGAGCACCACGCTCGGGTTTCCCTCCTCTCAACCTGCTCCTGCCCAGAGCTGGATGCTGTTAGGAAGGTGTCAGGTGCTTTGCTGGCTGGTGGAGTAGACAACTTGCCCCCGAAGGCAGGAGAGCCAGCCCTCATCACCAGGTCAGCCCCGAGTGTTGAGTGAAGCCTGTCTGTAGGTGTGACACTGCAAGCCCTCGTAGCTTGGCCAGCTGCTGCCTCCCAAGCTGTGGTGCTGAGGCCAGACCCCTCCGTTCGCTTAGAAAGACTGAGGAAGTCTGGTGAAAAAGCAAGAAGCTGGAATTAGGGGAAACCAAAGACGTCAGCAGTGCCTGGCCAGCCAGCTACTACTTCAGCTGCAGGAGGGGATCTGCAGGCAGAGGAGCCCGGTCCGTGGCATGCCACAGCACTGCCCGCGCTCTCCCTGCCCTGTCTGGCAGCACTGCGCAGGCACTGGTGCTGCAGGTGAGGGGGGCCCTTTTGGAGCGGGTGCACCTCCTAACCCTTCGTTTCCATCCTTCATTGGTCATGCAAACACCTTGCTGGGTGGCCGTGGGGAAGGCGAGCTGCTCCCCGGCTTGCAGAGACCCCCACCCTGTGCATGCTGACGTGTACCCCCTGGACCCCTCGCAGGGGGCTAGCCGTTCTCTGGTGAGCATCCAAAATACCTTCCCCTGCGGGGATGATTAGACCTTGCCCTGGGGAGTCCCTCAAAGGCCTTATTACTGTCTGAAACTCTCTCCTCCTTATTTTAATTAGCCCTCTCCATTCCTGTTGGTACAGGCAGCCCCTGTGAGAGTCCAGTGATTCCCACAGACCAGTCAGGCACGTGGTGCTGTTGTAAAAGAGAAGGTGCTGCAAAGCTACCCCCAGAAATACCTCTTCTCCCGCCCCTGCTCTGCTACGCTGCCCAGGCCTCTGACAGGACCAAAGGAGTTGGTGTTGGCAGTGGGGATGGCACCCATGTGTGTGTGACTCCGTTCCCTCCTCCCGAGTCGGAGTAGCGTTCCCTGGGCAGAGGCACAGCAGCCACGCTGAGGGACGCAGGGGCTCTGGGTGGGCACTGCCCGGCCCCTTGCACTCTTCTCTGCCAACTGTCGCCTCTAAGAGAGCCATCTCCATGCTGCAACATAACCCACCTGCTCCAGCTGGGACCGGTGCTGCCGGCTCAGCCGTGGGCATCCCCTGGTGCTCCGGGGTCCTGAGCGACAGCCGGGGACCAGCGACTGCAGCCTTCGAGTAACAAACTTTTGTAGGGTGAATTTACAACAACTGACCATCCTGTTCTTGAGTGAACTTTTTACCGTCTCATTTGTTTGTGTAGAATGTTTCCGAAGCTATATTAATATTTAATGTTTAATATGAGGCTGGGCTGCTCCACACTCAGTGTTGTGTATTTTGGAATGGCATTGTTTGGTCAAAAGGCAGCGTTAGTGTTATTCCACTCCTCGGAGGGAATGGGACAAAAACCAGACTGTCTTTTTTCTTAAATGAAGTGAACTTTTTGTTATGAAGTCCTAGCAGGTGTCCAGCCCTTCAGTAAAATGGTGCTCAGAACCGCCCAGCGTGTCCGGCTTTTCTTTGAGCCCCGCCAGACTGCTCCTCCCTGGGCTGCTGCTCCCGGCGCCGTGTCAGCTCCATGGAATGGTGCCTCCCGCCTGCCCAACTGCCACGTGGGGCACGCTCGGCTGGAGACCACCACCTCCTCTTCTCCCCAGATTCCGCCAGCAAGGCCTGGGGTTACCCAAGCCCCATTAAGGAATGCCTGGCTCCGGGTGGTGGGGGGAAGCTCTGCAGGCGAGTGTCACTGGTGCTGAACTGGTGTAAACTGGCATTAGTCTTCGTTCCAGATTAGTTTCTAGAAACGTGCCAGGCGCTCTGCCGGCTCCTGCCTGCCTGCCCTCCGGCTTCTCTCTGGATCTGCCCATTCTGCAGCTGAGACCCCGTGGACGCCTAATTCAACAGAAATGCCATTGTTTGCCTGTGCGCGATCCCGATCTGGTTTGTGCTGCAGGGCCATCGGTGTACTGACCCCGCGCTAACGGTGGTGGGACCGTGGCCCTGGGCAGGCGGCAACTCTGGTGCCAGAGCTCATTTCACAGGGAGGGAAGTGGTTAAGTGGTTCTCCTGCTCACTGAGGATGTTCAGGGAAGTGTTGGCCGCCCTGCTGAGCCCACTGAAGTCTGTCCAAGGGGGCTGGCCAGGCGTGAGAGGCTGCCTCAGGAGCTCGGGGCCTTGGCCGAGGCTTGGGGAGCCCCTCCTCTGCAGGCCCCAAAGCGGCAAGTGCCAGCCGAGGCCATGGGTGCCCAAAGGAGCAGAGGATGCTCAGCAGCTGTGACAGGCTGGTCACAGAGGCTGCAGCAGAGCTGCTGGCAGATCTCTGGCCAGTGGAGCTGTCTCAGGACACGTCATCTCCCCAGGCAGACATGGGCCACCCCTGTGAGTTTGGCTGTGGGGCAGGTGAGGCAATCGCAGCTTGAGGTGGTCAGAGCAGCCTTCAGGGGAGCCAGGAGGTGCACGGACATGGGCCAGGACATCTCGCTTGGCCCTCAGATACCACTGACGATCCCTCTTTCCCGCTTTTGATTTTCAAGGCCAGAGATCCTGTTACAGTTGTCTTTATCAGGCCACTTTGGATCTCCTCAGAGCAGATAAGGTTTGCTTGGCAAGATCCAAGTGACACAGACAGGCCAGCCAGCGCTAATGGCCCTTTATCAGCTCATCTCCTGCCAGCTCTCCTAGTCGAGGAGGTGGTAGTGCCTGGCCACCACCTTATGGTGCTGGAGCCTCTGGGTTTTCCCAGTGCCTGCTGAGAGCACGGCTGTGGGGAGCTGCCAGGGCTCTGCCCACAGCATCTCTTGCCCCACCAGGACAGGTGGGACCAGCCTGGGCTGAGTCGGGGTGTCCCTGGGAGCACAGGGTTTGGCAGCCCCATGACCAGCAGCCCAGGAGCTGCTGCTTTGTTCGCCCATGACCTTGCTCGCCGGCGGGCGGCCAGAGCATAGCCTTGGCATGGAGAGCACACAGCTCCTCTTCCTTCCTTTGGCCTTGGCTAATAAAAGGCACCATCCCTGCGTGACAGCAAGGTCTGAGTTGAGCCCAGCCCGGGTGTACAGCCCGTGTTCCCTGCAGGGCACCTGGGCTGCAGGCTCAGCACCCGGTCCAGCCACTCCCTGGGATCCCTGGCAGCACTGACCAGCACGGGGTGAGTGGGGCCCTGGTTCAGGGCACAATGGTGCCCACAGTGCCCGCATGGTGGGAGGAGTAGGATCCCCCCAGCACAGATGCCGGGGGAGCGCGGCTGGCTGGTACCGCTGCTGGAGACGTGCCCTGAACAGGCACAGACGGGCCCGCGTGGTGCAGGACGAGTCGCGGCCAGGCTGGCTGTCTCGGCGGCCCCACGTGCCACATGACCTGGCATGGCAGTGCAGCAGGGATGCCGTGCCAGCTCCCGGCCAGCCTGGGCATGGGGCACCGCCGTGCCATGCGTGGGCCACCGCCGGCTTGTACCTGGCTTCTGCCTCACCTTGGCTAAAGCTGGGTGCGGGCAGGTCCCTCCCCTCGCCTGGCACGGCTGCTGGAGGAGGAGACAGGCACCGGCTGCCCTCCTCCAGGAACAGCAGCAGGGCCCAGCTTGAGCCACCGGGACCAAGCTGGCTGACTCCACAGCCCACCCGGGCCACCAGCCACCTGCCCGGTGTCCTGGGCCCCACGGGCACAGGTAGGAGCCGGCATGGCGGCGGGGAGCCCCCGGGCCATGGCACAGCCCCAGGGCACGGCACAGCCCCTTGGCACACGGCACAGCCCCGGGGCACAAACTGGGTGCTGGCATCTGGCTCCAGGCAGCACATGAGGAGGTCGCGCACATGCGGGGTCCCTCGGGAAAGACAGGCTGGGTCTCACCACGCCTGAAGCGCGCTTCCTGGGGCTGGCGTGTGCCGGACTTTGCCCGAGGAGCTGTGGCGGTGGGGAGGGCCGGGTCCCTCGGGAGGGACGTGCCCAGCCAGCAGCATCCTGGTGGAGCAGGCACCCGCTGCAGCTCCACCCTGCAGCCAAGCCGTGCTGGTGCCTCCACCACGGGGCACCCCGAATGGGGCAGAACCTGGTGCCGTGGCCCCCCATGCAGCTGGTTCCCGGAGCATCGGGCGCCCATCCCGCAGTGCTGCCCCACACGTCTTGCTGCAAGTGGCGGAAGGCGCGTTCCTGCCGCGCTGTGCCGGGAGCCCGGGGAACGCGGCGCCGCTGCTCGCCGGCCCACGAGGCGCCCTTTTGTTCGCCGGC
>VZZY01017162.1:27587-38156 GCA_013400335.1 Eurystomus gularis
CAGCGCCCTCAGTCGCCCGCTGCCCCCAGGGCTGGGGGGGGCCCTGGCCCCCGACTCCCCCCAGGGCTGCGCCCGCGGCAGCTGCTACCCGGCCACGGGAGACCTGCTGGTGGGGCGAGCCCCCCGCCTGAGTGCCACCTCCACCTGCGGAATGCGCCGGCCCCAGCCCTACTGCATCGTCAGCCACCTCCAGGTGAGCGGGACGGGACCCAACGGGGACCGGGGGACCGGGCGGGGATGGAGGGGACGGGACGGGGACGGGGACACACACCGCCGAGCCCCCCGCTCGCAGGAGGAGAAGAAGTGCTTCGTCTGCGACTCGCGGCGACCCTACGATGCCCGCGCCAACCCCAACAGCCACCGCATCGAGAACGTGGTCACCACCTTCGCCCCCCGCCCCAAGAAAGCCTGGTGGCAGTCGGAGAACGGTGAGCGGCAGGCAGGGGCGGCAGGGCGTCCCGAGGGGCTCTCCTTTCCTTCCTCCCACGCTGAGGAAGTGTGACTCAGCCCGCGGCCACGGCCGCACCCCTGGACCACAGCCGGGTCGGGGGACGAGCCCCCGGGGACCCACGGGTGGGTACTCCCCACAGTCACACATGCTGTCCCCAGGCGTGGAACATGTCAGCATCCAGCTGGACCTGGAGGCCGAGTTCCACTTCACCCACCTCATCATGACCTTCAAGGTGGGTCCTGGCACATGGGTACCCAGGATGGGATGGGACGGGACAGGGCGGGNTGGGGTGGGGTGGGATGGGATGGGATGGGATGAAGCCCATGGGGTCTGTGGGGCTGGCCCTCATCTTAGCTGGGTATCCCACAGACCTTCCGTCCTGCGGCCATGCTGGTGGAGCGCTCGGCTGACTTTGGGCGCAGCTGGAAGGTCTACCGCTACTTCGCCTACGACTGCGCCACTGCCTTCCCCCACGTCCCTCGTGGGCCCCTGCGCCGTATTGATGATGTCATCTGCGAGTCCCGCTACTCTGACATTGAGCCTTCCACAGATGGGGAGGTGAGGCCCCAGTGGCATCCTGGGAGGGCTGGGGGCCTCCTCGCTCTCCTCTCACCACCTTGCTGTTCCCCACAGGTGATCTACCGGGTGCTGGACCCCGCCATCCCCATCCAGGACCCCTACAGCCCCGCCATCCAGAGTGAGTCGCCCTCTGTGGGCTCCTGCCTGGCTGCTTTATTTTGGGCGCAGCTATTTTGGCTGCTCTCTCCCTGCTCTGAGCCCCATGGTGGGGTCAGGGCCGGATCCCGTCTCCAGAGACTTGGGCCCTTCCTGCACCCCCTGCTCCATGGGAGCAGCTAAAGATCGGGCTCCATGGGATGAGCGGAGGGCAGCGGCTGTGCTGGAGCTGTGCCGGAGCTGAGCCCAGCGCCAAGCGGCGGCTGCAATGTGGGATGGGGTTGGTGATGGGCAGAGGAATTGGGGCGGGTGCAGGACACAGTGGATTAATCACCCAGGGCTAAATTTAGGCTGGGAGCAGGACGAGGAATCTGCAGGGCAGGGCTGCTGGGAAGCTGCAGTCCCAGGGAGCCGTGTGCGGTCCTGCTGGGGGCCCTGGGCCTGGGCACAGCTGTCCTCTGGCCACAGCCACCAGCACTGGGTGCCCCAACACCCAGAAAGGTGCCCTTATTCTGCACTCGTGGGGTCCCCACCCGCATCTGCTGGGGGGCCTGGGTAAAATCACGTGCACAGGAGCTGGACCACCCCAATGACATAAAGCCCAGCCTGGCCAAGTGCAACCACGTATATGTGAGCCAAGCCACACACAGCCCTGTGCCAATAAGTCATGCTTTGGAAAGCCACCCATAGCCCAGTCCATGGTGTGCAGCCCTGCATGGACACCCCACGCCATGCAGAGCCCGGCCCAACTGTGCACAGGCGAGCAGAGCTGTGCCCATCTCCATCAAGCCACCCACAGCCCTATGGCCATGCTCAGCCCACCCCAGCTGTGCATGGCACAGCAGAGCTGCACGTGGACAAGACCAGCCACCGTGTGCCAACATGGATGTCTCCCCAACCCAGACCTGCTGCGTGTCACCAACCTGCGCGTGAACCTCACCAAGCTGCACACGTTGGGGGACAACCTGCTGGACACGCGACGGGAGATCCAGGAGAAGTACTACTATGCACTCTATGAGCTGGTGCTGCGTGGGAACTGCTTCTGCTACGGGCATGCCTCCGAGTGTGCCCCACTCAGCGGGGCCTCTGCCACTGCTGACGGCATGGTAAGCACCCCACGTGCCCTGCCAGAGATGGGTAGCTGCGCTGCTGTCCTGCAGCTCCTCACCATGGTGTCCTGGCAGGTGCACGGGCGCTGCGTCTGCAAGCACCACACGCAGGGGCTGAACTGCGAGCGCTGCCAGGACTTCTACCACGACCTGCCCTGGCGCCCGGCTGAGGGCTCCAGCACCAACGCGTGTCGCCGTGAGTGCCCTGCACCGGCTCCTGGCACAGAGATCCCGGTGCCTGATCTGGCAGGCTGCGCTGTGCCAGGGATTTTGGGGTGCTGTGTGCTGAGATGTGGTTGGGTGGGGACTGATGTCCTGCAGACTGGCTGTGGAGCATTTGGAGTGCTGCAGGCTGTAGTCTGGAGAGGTTTGGGGCTGAGGTGCTGCATGCCAGGGTAAGGGGAGTCAGTGCTGGACAGGGGGTGCTGCCTGCCAGGCAGGGGGTCGGGGTGCTGCATGCGGTGCCGTGGTGCTGTCCCCACAGGGTGCGACTGCAACGAGCACTCACAGCGGTGCCACTTTGACATGGCCGTCTTCCTGGCCACGGGGAACACCAGTGGGGCCGTGTGCGACAGCTGCCAGCACAACACCATGGGCCGCCGCTGCCACCTCTGCAAGCCCTTCTACTACAAGGACCCCAGCAAGGACCTGCGGGACCCCGCGGTGTGCCGAGGTTGGTGCTGGGTGGTGTACAGCATGGGGCTGGGCAGAGGGCTCGGGGTGCTGACCCTGACTCTGCCCCCAGCCTGCGACTGTGACCCCGAGGGCTCGCTGGACGGGGGGCTGTGTGACAGCGCCGATGACCCAGCCCGGGGGCTGATCGCGGGGCAGTGTCGCTGCAAGGAGCATGTGGCTGGTCCCCGCTGTGACCACTGCAAACCAGGCTTCTTCGGTCTCAGCGCCGCCAACCCTCAGGGATGCCAGCGTAGGTACCAGGGTGCCATCCACCTGGTAGGCACGTGGCTCGGCCCCACCAGATGCTACTGTGTCTCTGTGCAGGGTGCCAGTGTGACTCCCGTGGCACAGTGGGCGAGGGCAGCCAGTGTGACCCTGTGAGTGGCGAGTGCTTCTGCAAGCGGCTGGTGACGGGGCGCAACTGCGACCGGTGCCTGGTGAGTGCCAGGGCTGTGCCAGTGCCTGTGCTCAGGGGCTGTGTGTGGTGCTCGGGCCGTGCACAATGCTCAGGACCGTGGCACCACAGCTGAACGCTCCCTGACACCCTTGCCTTCTGCAGCCTGAGCACTGGGGCCTGAGCCATGACCTACCAGGCTGCCGGCCCTGTGACTGCGATGTCGGAGGTGCCCGCAACAACCTGTGAGTCTTCGTGGGGATGTGGGGCATGAGGGGCATCCCTGCCAGCATCAGGGCTGATGGTGCCACTGGGATATCAGGTGTGCTGTGGAGATGGGGCAGTGCCAGTGCCGCAGCCATGTGATGGGGCGACAGTGTGGCCAGGTGGAGCCTGGTTTCTACCGCATCAACCTGGACCATTACACCTATGAGGCTGAGGATGCTCGACTTCATCAGGTAAGGGATGAAGGTGTCACTGGAGAGTGACATCAGGCAGAGCAGGGCAGCAGTTGGCTGTTTGCAGGGTCTCCAAGCTGGCAGACTAAGGCAGTTTTGGGGGTTCCATCTCACAACACTCTTTGCACCAGGGCTCAGTGGTAGAACGCGAGCCTCCCACGAACCACCCAGCTTCGTGGACGGGGACAGGCTTTGCCCACATGCTGGAAGGTGGCTGGATGGAGTTTCATGTGAACAATGTGCCTTTCTCCACTGAGTATGATGTGATCATCCGCTATGAGCCCCAGGTGAGCACTGCACGGTGAAGCTGGTGGTAGAATGTATGGCCAGACTGGGAGGCGGTGCAGGGGAGTGCCAGATGGTGAGGCTTTTTGGCACAGCCGTTTCCTTCTTTACTGGCAGCACCCGGAGCCCTGGCAGGAGGTGAGGGTGAGGGTGCTGCGCCCCAGCCCTGTCTCCGCCAGCAGCCCTTGTGGAAACACCATCCCAGCCGATGACCAGCTCTCCAGCAGCCTCCCCTCTGGTGCCAGGTGAGCTCCTCACTGGGACTGGGCTGCGCCAGGACTCACAGGAGGCACCCAGCTGCCCATGCTCTGCTTTGCCCCCCCAGGTATGTGGTGCTGCCCCAGCCCATCTGCCTGGAGCGGGGTGTCTCCTACACTCTCCGCCTGGAGCTGGGCTGTGCCACTGCTCAGCAGGATCCCACCGCCAGTGTGCTCATTGATTCGGTGAGGGGTGGCTAGGCAGCAGGACAGGGGACAGCAACCCTTTGCGGGGTGCAAGATGCAGCCGTAGGGGTCATGGGGAAAGGAGGATGTGACATCCCACTGACTTGCCCCCACAGCTGGTGCTCCTGCCCCGTTACTCCTCGCTGGAGATGTTCATCGCGGGTGACCCTGGCTCCATGAAACGCCGGCAGACCTTTGAGCGGTACCGCTGTGCCCAGCCCTTCCACACTGCCGGGCCCTCGCCCGTGGCCGAGCCCTGCTCCAGCCTCCTGCACAGCCTCTCAGCCATCCTGCACAACGGGGCACTGCGTGCGTACAGCCCTGCGCCCTGTCCCACACCCTGCGCCCCATCCTGTGCCCCATCCTGCACCCCATGCCCCGTGCCCCACAGCATCCTGCGCTCAGCCTGCTCTCTGCCCACAGCCTGCCTCTGCGACCCCCAAGGCTCGCTCAGTGCCGAGTGCCAGCCCCAGGGTGGGCAGTGCCGGTGCAAACCCAATGTCATGGGTCGGCGCTGCCACCGCTGCTCCCCAGGAACCTTTGGCTTTGGGCCCGGTGGGTGCCGAGGTGAGTGCCGTGAGGCTGTGCCAGTGCAGCCCAGAGAAGAGACTGGGCACCCCAGGGCTGGGGCTACCTGGGGGGATGGTCTCTGCAGCCTGGGGGCAGATGCCATGGGTGCCATGCCTTCCAGCATGCCAGTGCAGCAGTGAGGGCTCAGTGAGCACCATCTGCGACAGCATCACGGGGCAGTGCTCCTGCCGTGAGGGTGCCCATGGCTCGCGCTGTGACCGCTGCCAGCCCGGCCACTGGGGCTTCCCCATTTGCCGGCCCTGCCAGTGCAATGGGCACGCCGAGGAGTGTGACCCCCGGACAGGCAACTGCCTGCGCTGCCAGGACCACACAGATGGCGAGAGGTGCCAGAGGTAGGTGATGTGTGTGCCTGGACTGGGGCAGGGTGCTGCTGGCAGCCCTGGCACCCACAGACCTCCTGCCCACAGGTGCGCAGCTGGGCACTTTGGGAACCCGGCACTGGGCTCCGGGCAGCACTGCCGGCCCTGTCCCTGCCCTGAGGGGCCCGGCAGCCCCCACCACTTCGCCGCCTCCTGCTACCAGGACAGCCGCTCCCAGCAGGTCATCTGCCAGTGTAGCCCTGGGTACACAGGTGGGTGCCCGCTGCAGCACGCTTGGTGCCCTTCAGGGGTCCCTTGTCCCTGGACACTGCCGAGTGCTCTGTGCCAACAGGTCCCCGCTGTGATGAGTGTGCCCCCGGGTACTACGGGGACCCGTTGCAGCCTGGCGGGCGCTGCCTGCCCTGCCAGTGCCACGATAACATCGATGTGACAGACCCAGAGGCGTGTGACCAGCGCACTGGGCGCTGCTTGCGCTGCCTCTACAACACGGCAGGGCCCCACTGTGCTGAGTGCCAGCCTGGCTACTACGGGGATGCCACACGGCACAGCTGCAGACGTGAGTACCCATGGCCGTGCCAAGACAGACCTGCCTCCAGGGTCCAGCATGTCCCTGGGGACCACGTGCGTCCATGGCTGCCCTCGCTTCTGCAGAGTGCTGTGGGGTCCCTGCAGCCCTGCTCTGCTCTTGGTTGTCTCCTCTGCCCAGCCCTGGCACTGAGGCCCCATCCTTGTTCGCATGCCCAACTTATACCATCCCATCTTCATCCTCATCTCATGGCCGTTCCTGTCTCTGTTGCCATCTCATCCCACTACCACCCTGACTGTGTCCCCATCCCATCCTTATCCCATCTCTATTCTGACCCTCCATCTCCATCTCATCCCATCCCATCCCATCTCCATCCCATCTCCATCCCATCCCTATCAGTGGTCCTCATGCTGTTCCCACGTCACCTCCATCCAATCCCCACCCCATCCCTGCCCAATCTCTCTCTCCATCCATCTTCTATGCTCGCTGTCACCATCCCATCGCATCCCATCCCATCCCTGCCTGTGTCCCCGTATCATCTCTATCCCCATCCCATCTCTGTCCCAATCTTATCCCCACACCGCCCCTGTCATTCTGTCCCCATCCCCTCCCAATCTCCCCATTCTGTCCCCATCCCTGTCCCCATTCAGCACCTGTCTGGTTCCAGGTTGCTCCTGCAATGCGCTGGGCACCATCGCCAGCACCTGCGGGCCCCAGCAGTGCCAATGTGACAGGCACAGCGGACAGTGCCACTGCCTGCCCCATGTGGAGGGACAGAGCTGTGACCGCTGCAGCCCCAACTTCTGGAACCTGGGCAGTGGGCAGGGCTGCCAGCCCTGTGCCTGCCACCCCCAGCACGCCCTGACACCCACCTGTAACCAGGTGAGAAGCAACGGGGACAGAGGACAGGGGGACAGGACGGGGCTGGGGGCACACTGCAGCAGCGCCAGCCTCGGCCATGCCATGTCTTTCAGTTCACGGGGCAGTGCTCGTGCCGGCCAGGCTTCGGGGGCCGGACCTGCGCCGACTGCCAGGAGCACCACTGGGGCGACCCGCGGCAGCAGTGCCGAGGTGAGAGGCGGTGCTAGTGGGAGGACCGTGGTGGGCCCCATGGCGTCCTGACCCCACTCTCCCCACAGCCTGTGACTGTGACCCCCGTGGTGTCGCCAGTGCCCAGTGCCACCGCAGCAGCGGCCACTGTGACTGCCGGCCCGGCATCTCCGGAGTCCGCTGTGACCAATGCGCCCGGGGATTTGCTGGCATCTTCCCTGCCTGCCAGCCTTGCCACCCCTGCTTCGGGGACTGGGACCGAGTGGTACAGGACCTGGCTGCCCGCACCCGGGCACTGGCACAGAGGGCCAGCCTCCTGCAGCACACCGGGGCTGCCGGCGCCTTCGGGGACACCTTCCGTCGGCTGGAGGAGAGCCTGGCCACTGTGCGTGACGTGGTGGCTGCCCGCAATGCCACTGCTGCCACTGCTGCCTACCTGACACATGCCACGGAGGGACTGCGGTGAGAACTCAGGACAGGGCAGCACTCCTGGGGTGGCCTCAGTGGCGGGTTGTCACCCCATTCCCTTGCAGGCGGCAGATCGGGGAGGCAACGGAGAGGCTGACACGGCTGGAGGGGGAGCTGACAGCCACCCAGGATGCCAATTTCAATGCCAGCCACATGCTGAGTGCAGTGGACCGGGGTGCTCGTGCCCTCAACCACAGCCTGCAGGACCTGGAGCGGCGGCTGCACACCCTCAAGACCTCCAATTTCCTTGGTGAGCCACACAGCAGAGCCAGGCCAGGGCAGCAGGGCCGTGGCCAGGGGTCTGATGGTGTCCCTGCCACCCCCAGGTGCCTATGACAGCATCCGACAGTCCCACGGGGAGTCGCGGGAGGCTGAGCGCCGGGCAGACGCCTCCACCCGTGCCGTGCCCAGCCCTGTCAGCATCTCAGCGGCCACCCGGCGCCGCACTGAGCAGCTCCTGGCCAGCCGCCGGGATGACTTCAATCGCCAAAACGCAGCCAGCCGGCGAGCGCTGATGGACCTGGCAGCGAGGGCACAGTCGCTGAGCCTGCACCCACTCAACAAGAAGGTGGGATATGATGAGGGGACCAGGGGGATGGCTCCTGGAGCCGTCCTGAGCCCATGCTGCCTTGCAGGTGTGCGGTGCGGCGGGTGACGTGCCCTGTGCCGAGAGCCCCTGCGGAGGAGCCGGGTGCCGAGATGAGGATGGGAGACGACGCTGCGGAGGTTTGAGTTGTGGTGGGGCTGTGTCCATGGCCGACAGCGCGCTGGACCGGGCACACCATGCCCAGGAGGAGCTGCGGCAGGCCGCCAGTGATGTGGCCCAGCTCTCCCACAAGGTGCGAGGCCCGTGGGTGCTGATGGGCTCAGGTGGCACAGCTGTGCCCCCAGCCCTTGGGGCGGGTGCTGAGGGTCTCTGCTCCTGCTCAGGTGGCTGAGGCCAAGGGCAAGGCGGATGAGGCCCGGCTGCGGGCACAGGCAGCCCTGGACAAGGCAAACCAGACAAGAACCCGTGTGGAGAGCTCCAACAAGGAGCTGCGGGACCTCATCAGCCATGTCAAGGCCTTCCTGAGCCGTGAGTGCCAGCGTGCTGGGGGCGCTGGCCACCCCTGCCCAGCACTGCATGGCTCTGCACTGCCCTGCACTGACCCAGCACCTTGCTGCACTGCATGGTCCCTGCACTGCATGTGGGCTGTACCACCTCAGCCTCACAGAGCCCCTGCCCTGCACCGCATTGCACGGTCCCTGCCCTGCCCCAACCATCTCATCCTCCCCCAGCCATCTCCTGCCCCCCTGCCTTGCCCCACACTCCCTCCCCATGGCTCCCCCCTGCCCTCCACTGCCTCTCAGTCCGCCTGTCCCCCCCACCCTGGGGTGCCACAGGGGACACACTGATGGCTCCCACCTGCAGAGGAGGGGGCTGACCCTGAGAGCATCGAGGTGGTGGCCAGCCGGGTGCTGGAGCTGTCACTCCCCGCTGCACCGGCCCAGATCCACCGTCTGGCTGAGGAGATCAAGGCGCGGGTCCGCAACCTGGCCAGCGTGGACGCTATCCTGGAGGAGACAGCCAGCGACGTGCACCAGGCCAGGCAGCTGCTGCAGGATGCCCAGCGAGCCAGGTGAGCCCAGGGACATGGGGACGCAGCCCCCCAGGGAACACCAGCCCAGGCTGGCACTGAGGCCATGCTGCCCTGACCGCAGGTCGCGCGCAGAGGCGGTACGGGGCACAGCCGAGTCGGTGCGGCAAGCGCTGGAGGAGGCACAGAGAGCCCAGAGCATGGCCGAGCAAGCACTACAGCACGCTGCCGGTGACATCCAGCACAGCGAGAGAGCACTCAGCACGGTAGGGCCCCTGTTCCCACAGCCTCAGCCCCACAGGGATGGGCAGGACCCCATCCCCTCTGTGTGGGCACCTTCAACATGCCTGTCCCCCATGCTACTGGTGCCCAGATGCAGGCCCAGATGGTGGGTGCAGAGCAGCAGCTGGTGGGTGCCATGGGGCGGATTGGGCACCTGGACGGACAGATGGAGGCCCTGAAGGTGAAACGTGCCAATAACAGCCTGGCAGCCACACGTGCCCAGGAGGCGGCTGGTGCCGCACGGGACCGAGCTGGCGAGGCCAAGCAGGTGGGCTAGCAGGGGGTGTGGGGGGCCAGTGGGTGTTCCATGGGGGTCCTGCTGACCAATCCTGCTGACTGGCAGGTGCTGGAGGGGCCACTGCGGGACCGGTACCGGACGGCACAGGAACTGGTGCAGCACCGGGCACAGGGCGCACAGCAGGCAGGCATCCGGGCGCAGCAGCTGCGGGATGAGGCAGCTGGGCTGCTGCGGGATGCTGAGGGCAAGCTGCAGCGGCTGCGAGGTGAGGCCGGGGTGGAGGGTCTGGGGCTGGCAGCAGAGAGAAGCTGGGCTGACTTGTGTTCTCCCTGTCCCTGCAGCGCTGGAGGAGGAGTATGAGCGGAATGAGCGGGTGCTGGATGCCAAGGCGGCCCAGCTGGGCGGGCTGGAGGCCAGGATGAGGGAGGTGCTGGCCACCATCAACCAGCAGGTCCAGATCTACAACACCTGCCAGTGATCCCTCGGAGGGGCCTGCACCCCCTGGTACTCTGCCCCCTGCCAGGCCTCTGCCAGCCCCTGGAGCGGTGGGCAAGGTGAGGGCTGGGGGCAGTCCCCTGTGTGAATAAAGTTACAGAGCAAGACGGCCTTGCCTCTGCCCTGTGCTGTGGGGACCCACGGCCACCCAAGTGGCCCCGGTGCGGCCTCCCTGAACCTCTGGGGTGGGAGCTGCCTGCCCCTGCCAGCCCCTGGGTGCAGGGCACTGCGGGGCTGGGGTCAGTTGTGTGGCTGGAGGACAGGGTGTGAGACACACGGTGTGGCCGGGACGCCGACACAGACACGCAGGCTGAGGGGCGCAGGGCTGGCTGTGGGGCCGGGGGACATGCAGTGGGACACACGGTGGGCTTGAGACACCCACCCACGGAGCAGGCCCGGGGCACAGACAGACACGCAGGCTGAGGGGCCAAGGGCTGCCTGCGTGGCTGGGAAGCGCTGCAAGGGACGCCGTGGGGCCGGGCACACGGCGGGCCCGGGACACCCACCCACGGAGCAGCCCCGGGCCGCCCAG
>VZZY01017162.1:38525-60574 GCA_013400335.1 Eurystomus gularis
CAGAGGCCGGGATGGAGCCTGGGGGCGGCGGTGCGAGAGGAGCCTGAAACGAGGAGGCCTGGGGGGGACAGGAGCTGGGGACGGCGGGGGGCACGGCGGGACGAGCAGAGCGCGGCGGTAGCCGCGGGGCTGGGCCTCTGCCTCTGGCCTGATGCACTGCCTGGGCCTGGGGCCCGCGGGCCTTTGGGCAGGAGCTCCGTTCAGCAGCACAGGAGAGGCCAGGGCCGCCGGCGGCTGCTGTCTGGTCACAGTCATCGTCGCCAGAGACTTGTCAGGGCCTATGGGGAGCTGGGCCTACCGGGCCCCCCACGCAACACAGCCATGAGGGCTCGCTGCTGTCACGGCGCTTCGGGGACATGGTGATTTCCACACGGGTTGGAAGTGTTGCATGTGGCCGTGCTGGGTGCCTGCCCCGAGCAGCTCTGTGCTTGTCCTGGCTCAGCCTGAGTGTCAGGCACACTGAGAAACTGAAGGAGGAGATGAGCTTGAGCCATGAGATTTCTGAGCCCTCGGGGGGATGAGGAGTAGGAGGTGACAAAAGTGGTTGTGCACACAAGGAGGGTAGTGTTTCTGCTGGCTGTATTTGGGACATGGAGAAGCCAAAATCCACGGGAGGATGAAGGTGGGGATGGCCAACCTCCTTCACAGCTACCTCAGTAAAGGTCTTCGCATGCTACAGGCAAGAACCAGTGTCTTCCTGCCAAGTGCTAAATGTACCCCAAACCTGGGGGGCAAATTGTGTCCTGTTGTGCACCTTCTGCTGTCATTCCCTAAGCATTTACACTAGCCTGCTCTGGCACTGCTGTGGGAAGAGGTGGCCCTTCTCCCCAGACCCTTGTTCCTGTTCCTGAGTTCTCCCTTTCTTCTGGGCAATAGCAGTGTTGGTGCAGCCCTAGCATGAGCTGGGCTGGGGAACTGCTCTAGGGTAAGACCAACTTGGCAGAAAGCAGTTTTGTTCTGGCTGGTATCTTGATCCTGTACACACTGCAGCCACGTGGATGCTCGCACTGGCACCAAGGCTGGGAGAGCAGAGGGCAGGGCGGAACCTCCTCTCTCTCAGCAGCGTGGCCAGGCTGTCCAGGCTCGGGGAAGGATTGGATAAGGTTTTGTACAAGCACCTAGCCCATCAGGTGATTCTCAGAGGTACACCTGGCATCCAGCCAGGATAGCCTTTCACCATCTGTCCCCTGCAGCAGCTTCTACAGTGCTGGCATCAGCAGTGCCAAAACCTCTGTGCCCCTGTGCACACGGGGGCTGAATGTCCAGCCTGGTTGCTTGTTTCCTGATGGCAGAGAGGCGAAAAGTCTCAGGGATTAGAATAGGTGAATGGGAATAACCTGTACACTGCCTGCGCTTCTCTTAAACCCCATGGTGCGCATAGTGGCTTGGGGCTGCCGTCAGTCTGGCAGCTGGAACTGAGCAGAGCTCCAGCTGGGCTTGGTTCCTCCCTGCCGTTAGGAATAACTGTCAGCAAAGCTCCCGAGGGAGCTGAGCCCTCAGTGAGGTGTGAGAGCAGGAGACTTCTCCCAGAGGAGTGACAGCAAATGCACAACCCTGGCTCTCCTCATCCCTTCTCAAGCACAGGACAATTCTTTCTTTCCTCCCAGGATCTTTCTCAGAGCTTGCTCTTGCCCTGCTCAGCAGTGTCACGCCTTCGGAGGTGCAGGAAGCAGGCCATGGAGCCTTACCTGGCCCTCCATGAAGCAATCACTGCTGCTTGTCTCCCACTCCTCTTGGGGCCCTCACCCTAGGAGCAAAAGAAATTAAGCAAAAAAACCCACTTTTCTGTTTGCCGAGGCCAGGTTAGCTTTCTCAGTGCCAGGAAGCATCTGTAGCTGACCTGTTTGGGTGTCGGTGGGGACTGGAGCTGAGTGGCAGCATGCTACTGGCTTCAGAGGCCCAGCCTTGGGAACCAAACTACGGCCACGTTCCCGCTGCAAGGGGCCCTCCCCATTCCCTCTGCAGCCAGAGTCACTGCTGTGTCCTGGGAAGAGGAGAGAAGCTTAGTGGTGGCACTGCTGTCCTCCCACATTCTCCCAAGCTCTATGGGACAGATGCTGGGCCCTGCTCAGCCTCCCCATTTCCAGGGTGTTTCAGGCCCCTTCACTGTGGGTGGCAGGAGTTGTCTGTGCCAGGCAGCCAGGCTGGACTCTTCCCTTGAGCTGTTCGCTTGGCTTCGGTAGCTCTTGGTTCTGAGGGTGGCTTGGCCTGAAGAGGAGCGGTTTGGGCACAGCACCTGGCGTGGGGCTGGCTTTGCCAGAGCTGAGGGCAGGGCAGGACCGCTCAGCTCTTTGCAGTCCCTTCCAGGGTGTGGCTATGACTCCATGTTTGTGGCTGCTTGCTACCCCTATTATTTCTAGAACACAAATATCCCTGTGATGTGGGGCATGCAGCGCTGAGTGCCAGCATGCTCCTTCCAACTGAGCGCTTCCCTTGGAGGTGCTCCCTGCCCCCAGCCATGCCCGAGCGGAGCTGTGGGGTCTGTGCTTGGTACATGGGTGAGGGCAGGACAGGGTGTTGCTGAGGGCACGGCCTGCCTCCCGCCGAGGGAGGGTCAGGCTTAGTGGAGCTGGGCTAGACTAAGGTGCTGTCAGGCTCAGCTCTGTGTCCTGGGATGGGAGCAGGGCCTTGGGATGGGATGCGAATCTGCACCGGGAGCTATGTCAGGCTGCCAGCACTTGGGGGTGGGCAAGACCCCTGCAGCCGGGCCCACTCGCCTGCAGCAAACCTGTGAGCACTGCTGGGGTCAGGGTGTGCAGCCAGGGCAGTGAGGGGTGAAGCCCTCCTAGCTCTTGGCCTCCACGGAGACACCTTGAGTGGGCATGTTTTCAGCAGGTTGTTCCAGCTCTCCTCTATCAAAGCTGTGAACACCCGAGGGTGAAACCAGAGAGTGAGAAACTGAGACCAGCCCTTGGGCCAGCAGCTCCCAGACCCTGTAGGGGAGATGGCTCTGCATGGGAGGGCATGTCTAAGGGGGCAGGGGTGAGCACCCTGCCCTCTCTACCCTCTCCCTGGGTGTCCTGTTTCCAGGCCAGGCCCTGTTGCCGCTGTCTGTAAACCAGAGGGGAGATGAATATGCAAGGTGCTGGTTAAGCTCCCAGCTGGTGGGCGGAGGAACTCTTCTCTTGCCAGGGAGCTCTGCTCTCATCTGTCACAGGAGACTGTCCCAGGCCTGCTCCTGCTTCTCCCGTTTCTTCCTTCTTAGGGCGCTTCTTGCTTCTGTTCCCACCCTCGTACATGGGGCACTGTTTGACTGAAATAGCTGCCACTCGCCCGGAGCCGTGGGGCAGGGTGCCCTCATTGATCCCGGCAGCTCGAGTTTTTGGATCAGGGCCTCCCCGTGTCCTCGCCCTTGGCTCTGCCTCTGGGTGTTGTTACTGCCGGTGGTCCTCTGGGCCAGTGTTGCTATAGTGGGAGCCATGAGCGTGACAATTGCTTTCCAGGTTTTTAATGCGTGCCACATACGGAAGACCTCTGGTTGTATCTTGGGAGCTCTGACAAGCCCATGCTTTTGGCAGTAAGCATTGTAACAGCTGTGATGAGGTAGGTTTCCTCACTGGACGTTGTGTGGAGCTTCCTGTAAACACCAGAGTGAAGGTTGTGTGAGGGCGCTGGCCCTGGGGGGGCCTGGCACTGGGGCAAAGAGCAGATCCTGATGCTGTTGGGCCTCTTCCACCCGCTCCTCCTGCCACGCTCGCTCTCTTCTCTCTTTAGGCCATTAGTTCCTTGCCAGAGAGTTTGACCACAGAGAGTCGCCAAGATAGCTGGGCCAGGAAGAAAACGTCGCACCCCTGACCCAGACTCCATTACCGACCCCGGTGGGCCGTTTGTGTCCTCCAAACGGCTGAAAATGTCCAGCAGCACCAATGCCTCTGGCCAGAGGAGAGTGTCTCGGGGCTTGGATGATGTCACCAACAAGAAGAAGCAGAAGGATCGAGCCAACCAGGAGAGCAAGGAAGGTGAGAGCCCCTTGGCAGCGCTGCAGCGAGCAGGCCCGTGGTTTCTCAGCCATGCAGGGTGGGAGCCTGGCAGCCATCTGCTGCAGGATAAGCAGATTTAACTAATCGCTTCCTGCAGCTGATGGTAACCTGTGCGATGTGGGATCCTCTTTGGCATAGTGTCCTCCCTGGACCCGTAACCTCCTTCCTTTGGGCGCTGCTTAGCCCCAGCTATGTGAGGAAGTTTGAGCCTGTGGCAACGTTAGCTTCAGCCTCAGTGGTTGTTTCTAGACTCTGCTTTTGGCCATGGCTGTGCTGCCTTGATCCCAAAGGAGTGGGACTGGAGCCTGTGGGTGCTCTTGCAACTGGAGGTGGTGCTGCTTTGCCATCGTTTGCTGAGGACAGATGCTGTGAGGCAGAACCCGGGTGCTGGCAGAGTGCAGGGCCTGCAGGTGGGGCCGAAGCTTTCACTTCTGTGTCAGGGCAAGGTGTGGCTCACGTGAAATAGTTGCTGTGGAGTCATTCTCTCTATAACTGCTGTGTATCCGATGACTAAAACTGATGCTTCAGCTGCAGGGAATGCCTGCTTGATTTCTGTGCCTGCTCCGTTACGACTGGTGTAACCTCAAAATCACAGGATATTTTATAGGCCAAGGTAAACGAGCACTTGCTGAGGTCTGTGCTGGAGCGGCCGGCTGCAGTCCCCGATGAGAAATCCCATGGTGCAGAGAGCGCAGCGTTGCGCCTTCTCTGCATGGGAGGTGTGTGGTATCTCTAGTAAGACCTGGCCCTCTGCACCTCCTGATGTGAGGGGCTATTGAGTGCCCGGCAGCTGCAGTGTGGCCGTGTTGCCTCTGTCCCCCTGTGCAGGGCTGGCAAGGGGCTGGAGGAAGCTGTGGATCCTCCAGGCAGTGCCACTGCAGCGCTTCTCCCGCTGCCAGTCCCATCAACACCTTTGCACCAGTGACTGTGGTGGTCAGCAGAGGTTTCTTACTGGTTTGTAGCTGGTCTAGGGGAGTCAATGACAGTTCTCTGAGTGCTCTGGAGTGGAGACCTCAGCTCCCATTGCTGCTGTTTCTCTGCTCCAGGACAAGGTGCTGTTGCTTTGAGCCCCTTGCCTGGCTGAGCTCACTGCCCTGTGGGGGTGGAGCAGGCCCCGAGACACTTCTGGCGGTTGGAGGTAATCCTGTGGGGAGCGGGGATTAGATGTCAGGTCAGTTTGGTTCCCCAGCCTGATCTGGAAGGAAGTTTTGGACACAGACTTTGGCATCTTGTACAGGAATGGGAATGTTAAAGTGCAGCTGGGCCACGTGGTTCTCTCGTTACAGCAGAATTGGTTTGAGCACAACCGAACATCAGGTTCTCCCTGTCAGATGAAGGCAGGACTCCTCTGTATGGCTGGTGCGCTGATCAGGGGTACACAGCCTGGTTACCACAAGCTCCACACTGAGAAGTGCCTCAAAGCAGCGCTGTCTGTGCAGCATAATAATGTTACATTGCTCCCACTGTGGTGCTGGTTGGACTGGGATAGGGTGGTGTGGTCCAGATCAGCCATTCTGTGGGCTGACTTGTGGTGCTGCAGGCAGAGCTCCAGGGAAGGGAGAGATGTGAGGAAGTAGAGGAGGGAACTGAGCAGCATGTTCAGGATGAAAGGCCTGGGCAGAGGTTCAGGGGAGAAGGAGGTGGTGTGTGAGATGTTGGGCATCAGCGTGCTGGCCCATGCTCTGAGGTGACACAGTGACAGACCTGCCAGAGCTCTCCTTCTCTGCCCACCAGTGTCTCGACCTGAGATCGAGCAGGCTGAGACCGCCTGGGAGAAGGACCCTGGAGAGGGTAAGTTGGCGTGTGTGCTGGCTATCAGTGCATGGCCATGGAGTGCCCTTGCCAAGGGATCTGGAGCCCCCACCTTGTCATTGCTCCATGCTCTGGCATCGAGCAGAACTAACCTGAGTGCTGCCTTGCCCCAGTGTTTATCCAAACAGGATGCGGCCTTCCCAGTGTGGAGAAGGATGCACATGGCTGGGAAGGACTGTCTGCGAGGAAGAGGCCCTGGGCTGCTTCTGACTCGGGTGTCCTTGTGCCACCGAGCACAGCCCAGGGACACCTCGCCCCCGGCATCTGTCCTGCTTCTTTCTGAGCAGGGAGCTATGCTGGGCCAGCAGATCCTGAGCGGTGTCACCCAGCGGGCACTGCCGGCTGCTTTCTGCCTTGGTGCAGGCCTGCTTTGAGGACAGCGTAGGGCATCATCGTGCCGCAGAGGGTAGAACAAAGTTGACTGAAGTGAAGGTGGCTGAAATCACCTTTTTTGCCTTGAACACTTGAGGACAGCACGGGACCAGGCCTGGAGCCTGGCAGGCACCTGGTGGAGGTTCTGCCTGCAGTGGAGTGACACTGCTGTGCCATTCTCTCCCTGGGTGCAGCATTCCTGCCCGGCTGGTGGGCCTGCCAGCATTTCAGCCGTCTTAGCAGGGCTCACCTGGCAGGAGTATGGTGCTTTGGTAATTGCAGCTAGGCTGCTTGATTTGCCTATGCAAAGGGGAAGTGGCAATTTTTGATTGTGGTCAGAGTCCACTTGAATCTCCCAGAGTAATTCTGTGGCTTCCTCGTTCCCTGGGAAAGCAGCAATTGCTGTGTAGTTGGCAGGAGCCACCCCTTCTTCCCAGCCACTGCTGCTGCACGTGTCAGGGCTGGGAGCAGTGCTGCCTTCCTGATCTCCCCGGTTCTCACCGGGATTCACCTGCTCTCCTGCAACGTGTGCTCTTGTTTGTGGCCTGTCTGATTGAGAGCAGGTTGTGGCATGATCTGTGTCCCCTGTGTTGGCCTCCTTGAACCAAGCTCAGGCTCCTTTTCCTCAGCCAAGAAGTGGGCACTGCAGGCTCATGCCCCAGCGAGTGGGTGACACTTCCCTCCCTCTTCCTAGAGCTGCTGCTGGACTGGAAGCAGAACGCTGACGAAATCATTGTCAAGCTAAACTTGGGCAGTGGAGCTCTGAAGGTGGAGGATGTGGATGCTACTTTCACCGACATGGACTGTGTGGTCAAGCTACCAGGTACGGGGAATGCTACAGGCGTTTCTCCAGTGGGGCTTGGCGCAGCTCTGGGCTAGACATGGGACTGATCCAGGCGGGCATAAAACCTTTCCTTCAGAGGCAATGCCCTGCTGTCAGCTGGCACAGCTTCAGCCAGCAGGCAGGGCCAGTGCAAGAGCGGTGTAAAAGAAGTGTGGTGTAGAGCTAGGGAAGGCAGGAGCTGCTCTCCGTGCCAAGTGAACGAGTGCTTGCTGCTGTGCTGGTGCGTCTCTGTCCCCTGCTTGCTGGGATGACTGAGTCGGCCCCTGGTATCCCTTGGAAAAGTGATTGTGCCCTTGAGGGCAGGGAGGCCCAGGGCCTTCCCTCTGGGAAGGAGGCCAGCCAGATGTACAAAGCAAATCCAGGGCAGCTGGCTGAAGCCCTGAAGGCTCCTGGGGTGTGGTGGCAGCCTGCCTGCAGCCTCTTTGGCTCTGAATGAGTGCTCCCTTGATCCTTGAGGCAGGTGAAAGGGGGCTGTTGGTTAGGTGACAGCTGCCTGGAGCACTGCCTGAGGTGCTGATCCCCCTGTACTTGCAGATGGGCGCCAGTGGAGCTGTCAGTTCTATGAGGAGATTGAGGGCTCCTGCAGCAAGGTCCAATGCAAGAAGGGCAACTTTCTACAGCTTGTACTTCAGAAGAAGATCCCGCTCCATACCTGGTCTTCACTTCTGGTAAGGAGGGAGGACCTGCTGTTTGAGGGAGCCTGGGGGAGCTGGGCTGAGGGTTTCGTTCCCTGTTCTTGAGCTGCCCAGGGAGCAATGTGGGGCACATCCTGCATCCACATGCTGCATGAGGGCAGTGAGCCAGCTGCCTCTGTCCCAGCAAGTAGGGTATCATCATACCCCAGTTTCTGCCTGCTACGTAGCCTCCAGGTTCTGGAGCAGAGCCTTGGCGTGCTCTGGGAAGGGGCAGTGAGGGTGAGGGGTTGGCAGAGAGCATGAGGGGTGCTGCTACCTGGGTATCTTCCCATGGTGCTGCACTGCTTTTCACAGAAGAGAAGGAAAGATGGATCCAAAGAGCCGGCCAAAGGGGCCATGTACTGGGAGAATGGGAAGGAGAAGGCTGCTTCTGCAGAGGTAGCCCCTGAAGAGCTGAGGGCTGAAGGTGCAGAGCTGTCAAGGACCCGGCGGGAGCCCCACAACCCCAAGCGCGCTCCAGGAAGAAGCGAGGCCCTGGGAGGGAAGAGCCCAGCCAGCCCAGGGACGCAGAGTGGCCCCAGCGCCAAGCGGGCAGTATACCTCAAAGTGGCTCCCACTGAAGAGGAGCCGAATGCCAGAGTCACCGGGAGCGTGGAGCCCAGCAAAGGGCACAGCGGGAGGGCAGGCAGCCGCCGCAACGGTAGAGCCAGCCAGGCTGACATGCCCACAGCCGTTGCAGACCTTGCACCACCACTGGAGAAGGTACCCAAGGACCCAGCTGAATGTGGCAATCCTGCTCCCTTGGCCCTGAGCAGGGGATGCTGCTCACACAGGGACCCATCCCTGCTGACGACAGGGACTCTGGGGTCCTGTGGGTGGTGCTGAGGGCCTGGGCCTGGCTGTGGTGGGGGAGTGGGTGATGCGAGGACCTCACAGTCGCTGGGCTGTGGTGCTAACAGGGCTGAGCCAAGCATGGGATGCGTGGGTGAGGCGGGTGGTGTGGAGCTCTGCCTGCCTGGCTGGCAGGAGTCACAGCAGGGGCAGCTTGGAGGTGATGGTGTGAGTTTTTTACTGTGTCCCTCTGTCTTGAAAGGCTGTGGTTTTGGCAAAGGAAACCGTTCCCGTGGAGATGCCACCTCTTGCAGCTTCCACAGAGGTTTTCCCCCACTGTGTTGCCACTTGTGTGGAGAAGAGGGTCCTGCAGCCAGGTAGCCCTGCTGAGGCCTTGCGCAGCCGGGACTGCACGCCTGTCCTGGGAGAGAGCTCTAAGGCTGTCCTAGCAGCCACCCCTCCCCTGGGCAGAGACAGTGAGAAGAGGGACTGGTCAAAGGATGATGTGGCTCTAGAAGCAGCAGCTGATGGTGAGTGGCTGGAGCCCAGGGGTCAGTCTGGGTAGGAAGGTCCATCTGCTCAGGACCTCTCCAGGGCCAGTCTGCAGTGTTATCTTGGCCTACAAGGAAGGTAATGTCTCTCTCCACGGCTTTTCTTGCTCAGAGCCAGAGCCTTTTGTGAGCCTGCCCATTGTCAAGAATGACTCATATGAGAAGGGAAATGACCTAGTGGTGGTGCATGTCTATGTGAAGGAGATCCATAAGGAGACGTCCAAGGTGTTGTTCCGGGAGCAAGACTTCACACTGGTATTCCAGACGAGGTACAGGCATTCCTCAGGTGGAGCCAGGCTGCTGCAGAGCTCCTGGCTGTGGCTGGGCTGTGTTCACTTTTTCTCACTCGCTTCTGAATTCTTTGCAGTGACGCAAACTTCCTTCGCCTCCATCCTGGCTGTGGGCCCCACACTGTGTTCCGGTGGCAGGTGAAGCTCAGGTACGGCTCCTGTCCTTTCTAGCCTGCACCAGAGCAAGGGAGCTGAGGGTGCAGAGCGGGAGCCAATCCCAGCTGGCAGATCTGTGCAGGAGATGCTCATTCCTGCACCTGGAGGTCTCCTTTACACCATGCTGCACTAATGTCTCAAGCCTGGGTGGCTGTGGGAGGAAATCCCACTGCCTCCTTGCCCGCAGTTCCCTCCTAACCTGTTCTAGGGCTCCTGGGGACAGAGCCAGACCAGGCTGTGTGTACTTTGGGTGGGATGTCCAGCGGGAGGGGCCATGGGGAGCCAAGCAGAATGGAGCTGCTGGGAAAGTGGCCCTCTGTGTGCTCAGTGTGGCCAGGCTTGAGGGTTTCCTCCCTTCTTTGCCAGGTCCACCTTGGGATCGGTTCTAGCTGGGTCCTTGCTGCCTGGAGGCCATGGCCCTGCCTTGCAGAGGGTTCGGCATGTCTGAGGGTGCTGGGGTGTCTAGGGCACCTCTGATTTGCTGTATGTCTTGCAGGAACCTTATTGAGCCGGACCAGTGCACATATAACTTCACAGTGTCTCGCATCAACATCTGCCTGAAAAAACGCCAGAGCCAGCGCTGGGGGGGGCTGGAGGCTCCAGCCACACGAGGTCTGCACCCTGCCTTCTTCTCTTGCCCGCCTGCTGTGCCCCAGTGGGGCAGGGGCCCTCCTTGCTGCCGGCAGCTGCTGGATGGTGCCAGATCCTCTGGTGTGGGGTTGTGAGGAGGGGCTGAGCGGGCACAGGCAGGAGGGGTGTAGGGCAGGGCAAGCCGAGTGCTGGGGGAAGGGCACCACTGTTCCTTTGCTCACGGGGAGGAGGGGTAGGAGAGAGCCTGTGTGTGAGCATGGACTGAGCAGCTAGGTTCAGCCCTGCCGTGGGCAGCGCACGGTGCTGCTAACCACAGGCCCACCCTTCCCCCTTTTTAAGGTGCAGTGGGTGGTGCAAAGGTTGCCATGCCTACAGGCCCTACCCCTCTGGACAAGAACCCCCCGGGCAGTAACCAGCACCCCCTGTCCAGCAAGGAAGAGGCCCGAGCAAGCGACAAAGAGAAGCCGCGCGTGGAAGATGGGGGCCTGGATGGCGTGGCAGCCCGTACAGCCCCAGAGCATGTGGCAGTGAAGCAAGAGCCGCACATCCCATCGGTGAGTGGGGATGCACTGGATTTGACCTGGGCGGGGAAAGAGGGGCCCGCTTGTCCCTCTCATAGGACCTCACCACCTTAGTGTTGCTCTGGGGCCTGGCAAACTGCTCCTGGAGGAGGAAGCAGTGATCTTCTGTCATATCTGTCAGGACCCGGGGGAGCAGCAGTTGGCCTGTCTCTCCCAGTCCTGGTGGGAGATGGTGCAGTGACTCTATCTCTCTGAGGGGTGTCTGGGGCTTTTGGGTTCCCTTCGTGTTCCCAGAGACCCTCGAGTGCAGTACCCTCACTCCCACCTCTCCTTTGGCAGCCCAAACCGACATGCATGGTGCCACCAATGACACACAGCCCAGTGAGCACTGAGAGCGTGGAGGATGACGAGGATGAGGATGAGAAGAAGAAGGTCTGCCTGCCTGGCTTCACGGGCTTGGTGAACCTGGGCAACACCTGCTTCATGAACAGCGTCATTCAGTCCCTGTCCAACACCCGGGAGCTTCGCGACTATTTCCATGGTGAGCCCACGGCGGGAGCCCAGCAGAGCCCTGCCGCTCGAGCAGCGCAGCCAGCGGCCACTGTCGCTCTCCTTCGTCTCTTACAGATCGGTCCTTTGAGTCGGAAATCAACTACAACAACCCGCTGGGGACGGGGGGACGCCTGGCCATTGGCTTTGCCATGCTGCTGCGGGCGCTGTGGAAGGGCACGCACCATGCCTTCCAGCCCTCAAAACTAAAGGTAGGGCTGCAGGAGCTGCCGTGGGTCCCCAGCACTTCTCTGCAGGCACCCAACTGCCCTGCTAGTGCCACGGAGAGCGAGGTGGGTGTGGGTGGGTGGGTGCAGCCAGGTTTTATGCGTAGGGCAGGTGGTGATGCCGACAGCTGCTGGCCAGTCCTGACTACTGTGCTCCCCCCAGGCAATCGTGGCCAGCAAGGCCAGCCAGTTCACTGGCTATGCCCAGCACGATGCTCAGGAGTTCATGGCCTTCCTGCTTGATGGCCTGCATGAGGACCTCAACCGCATCCAGAACAAGCCCTACACAGAGACGGTTGACTCGGATGGGAGGCCTGATGAGGTGAGGATGTCCCTCCTCAAAGGCGCTGGGAGAGCTGCCCTGGCCTGGGTGTTTTTGCGCAGTGCTGAGCCCTTTCTCCCCACAGGTGGTAGCTGAGGAAGCCTGGCAGCGACACAAGATGAGGAATGACTCTTTCATCGTGGACCTCTTCCAGGGCCAGTACAAATCCAAGCTGGTGTGTCCAGTATGTTCCAAGGTACAGCAGCCCTGGAGACTGTCCCTGTCCTGGCTGTGCAGCAGCAGGCTCCTTACCCTCAGAGAGCACAAACCACAGGGCAAGGCTGGATCTTAGATGTTCTGGGGCTGCTGCTCCGCTGATCTCAGCTACAAGCAGTTTCTGCAACTGAGTGTTCTCTCACATCCGCAGGTGTCCATCACCTTTGACCCCTTCCTGTACCTCCCTGTGCCCCTCCCGCAGAAGCAGAAGGTGCTGACTGTCTACTACTTTGCAAAGGAGCCACACAAGAAACCCATCAAGGTAAAGGACACCATCTGTTCTGGAGAGGGAGCCTGCGAGAGCTCCTGGAAGTGCCCCATGCAGGTTGAGTCCTGTTTTAAGTAAGGGCCCATGTGCCTTGGTGTGATGTGACCAACGTGGTGCTTTCTTGATGGTAGTTCCTTGTGAGTATCAGCAAGGAGAACTCCAGTGCCATGGAGGTACTCGACTCAGTGGCCCACAGTGTGCGTGTGAAACCAGAGAACCTGCGGCTGGCAGAGGTGAGAGCGCTTAAGCTGGGGAGCAAGCCATGGAGCTGCTCTTGTGGGCTCCCAGAGCTCTGCAGGGAATATGGCCACTGGCAGTCACTTGCCCATATCCAGTGTGTCTATAGGATGGATTTGTCTGTGGGTGGCCATGTCACGCCCAGGGTGCTCCCAGGCAGATCCCCTGCTCAGGAGGGCTGGGGGGTTTCCATCCTTTCCTGGCAGGGTGGTCAACTGGGCATGGCATCCCTGTGGTGCTGCTGTCCCCACAGCTCACTGTGGGGCTGATGTCTGTGGCTTCCTCAGGAGAGGAAGCATGAGGCAGGCCTCGCACCACCCTGTTCCACTCCTTTCCTGACAGGTGATCAAGAACCGCTTCCACCGCATGTTCCTGCCATCCAACTCACTGGACACAGTCTCCCCCACAGACCTGCTGCTCTGCTTTGAAGTGCTGTCCCCAGAGCTGGCCAAGGAGCAGGTGGTGGAGCTGCAGGTCCAGCAGGTAAGAGGGGATATTTGGACTGCTGGGAGGCATGCAGGGAGGCTGAGCCTGCAAGTGGCACTGAGCAGGAGGGGGAATAGCTGCGGTGAGCATGAATGCCCACCGAGGCTGCCTTGTCCTGCCCTATTGCCTGTCACCACCCAATGGGTCCTTTCTTTTGCAGCGTCCACAGGTGCCTAGTGGCCCTGTCGCCAAGTGTGCGGCCTGCCAGAAGAAGCAGCTGCCGGAGGATGAGAAGCTCAGGCGCTGCACGAGGTGCTATCGAGTCGGTTACTGCAACGTGTGAGTTGGCTTGGTGCCTGGCAGGGCCGGGGGGGTCTCCTGCCTTGAAGAGTTGGATGGGAGAGCTCAGCCCCCTGGGAGGAGGTGGGATGGGCCTGGCCTTTTGGAGGGAGCCAGTCTGGCTCACAGTGCTCCTTCATCCCCAGCTTGGCCCTGCCATGCTCCTGCCCAGGGTGGTTGCAGCTGCTGGATTCAGCAGGGGCTGTATGTGTTACAGGGCATGTCAGAAAACACACTGGCCAGACCACAAGGCTTTGTGCCGCCCTGAGAACATCGGTTTCCCCTTCCTCATCAGCGTGCCAGAGTCCCGCCTCACCTACGCCCGCCTGGCCCAGCTGCTGGAGGGCTACGCAAGGTGAGGGTGCAGGGAAGGAGGATGCTTCTGCCCCAGAGCTGAGCTCAGCCGCAAGCCTGGCCAGCTCTGACTCCCACCCCCTTGCCCAGGTACTCAGTCAGCGTGTTCCAGCCTCCATTCCAGCTGGGCCGGATGTCGCCGGAGCAGGGGTTGCAGCCTCTGCTCCCAGACAAGCTGGAGCCCCTGACCAAGAGCAGCTGTGCAGCAGCCACCTCCGCCCCTGAGCTGGTGGACGGGGACAAGGCTTCCAGCCTCCTGCAGGAGCCCCCACTCTCGCCAGCTGTGCCTGAGCTGCATCCGGAGATGGGGGACACTGGCAGCGTCCGGAGCAAGGTTCTGGCAGCCAGGAGTTCCCTGCTGAGCTTGGATTCAGGCTTCTCCGAGCACATGGAGTCGCAGGGCGACAATTGTTGCGAGAAGGAGCCGTCCTATGAGAGGGCCCTTAAGCCAGAAGGTAAGAGGTGCTGCGGTGCTAACCGTGTCTGTGCCACGATCCCAGGCAGCCCCAAGGCAAAACAGGAAGAACTATTCCTTCTTGGGATGACCTCTCACTGGCAGCATCTGTTCTCCCCTTGTGAGCTTAGTCCAGGGACCTTTGGGGACGTAAATGAGGTCTTGGGAGCTGTGTTTTGGCAGTGCTGCCCCACCTGAAATGCCTATCTACCCACGCTCTGCCTTGCCCTGGCAAGGCCCGTGGGGCAGAGCAGAGGCCTTATGAGGAGGGAGGTTGGAGTGTTGTGTTGTTGTGGGAGGGGTGGGAAGGCAGGGGCTGGCAGAAGCCTCCGAGTCCCATGGGAGGGCTGATCCACGCGGCGCTGCGAGCGCAGCGTTTCCCTTGCTCTGACTCAACTGCACGGGAGCAGCTTCTTTCACTCGGCTGCCTGGCTGTCACGTTTCCAGACACTCGTCTCAGGATGGCAGCAATGTGCAGCGAAGGGGCAAAGCAGGCAGAAGAGCACAGCTTGCCAGGGGCAGGCATCTGCTAAAAATAGTCAAGGACATGGGGCACGTGGTTGTGTCCCTGCAAGGCCCTAGCATGTGAGGTGGGGGTGGGGGCACTGCAAATTCTTGGCCCCTACACAGGGCAGACAGGCATTGCCACCACGGATCTGTCCCTGCTTGTCCACAGCTGCCATCCCTGGGTACCAACACACTCCAGACTCGCTGAGTGCCCGCGCCACACAGTTCTACATCAACAAGATCGATGCTGCCAACCGAGAGCACAAGCTGGAAGATAAAGGTGAGGCCAGAGCCCCGCAAAGCGCCACCTTGATCCCTCGTGGCCTCTGGCAGGGTGGTGGATCTGCCTGGCCAGGGTGCCAAGGCTGCCTGGCACAAAGTGAACCCAGTTGTGACAGTGGCCCCAGGCTGTACAGTGGAAGCTGCATCTGGCACTGGGGAGTGCAGGGCTCGACTGTGCAGAGCTGCTGTCTGGAAGCTTTTCTTGGGCATGACGCTGCTGCTCTCCTCAGCAAATAGACTGATTCCCATCAATGTCCTGCATCCTGAGAGGATCTGTGATCTCTGGGTCACCTCTTGTCTGGATGGGATGCCAACATCCAGTGCTGCCAAGAGGGGCTGTGCCGGCCTTGCCCCTTGCTAGTTGGAGGGCTTGCTGCCCTGGGGTGGTGAACCTGGCCGTGGGGCACTTGTCCCTTCCTGGAAGCACTGTATGATCACCGTATCAGGCTGGGATGGGCAAGACTGCTTCTAGCCCCAGCAAGGTGGCCTGGCCCAGCTTGGTGGGGCAGGTGTGTGAGGTGTGTGCCCCTTCACAGGTGACACCCCCCTGGAACTAACAGATGACTGCTCCCTTGCCCTGGTGTGGAAGAACAATGAGCGCCTCAAGGAATTTGTGTTGGTGGAGTCCAAGGAGCTGGAGTGTGTGGAGGACCCAGGCTCAGCCAGCGAAGCAGCCCGCGCTGGCCACTTCACCCTGGAGCAGTGCCTCAATCTCTTCACCAAGCCTGAAGTCCTGGCCCCGGAGGAAGCGTGGTGAGGAAGGCGGCAGGGTGGGTTCCAAGCCCGTGGGTGCAGGCAGCAGCAAGGGTTTCCCAGGAGCTGCCTGGGCCTGTACACTGTTGCTTCTGGCAACCAGAAACATTGAGCTGGCCTTTCCTGTTCGCTGTGGAGGCCATAAGCCAGCAGGGAGCAAATCCAGCATTCCACAGGACTCTGCTGGCCTGGCTCTGATGATGGAGGAGGCTGAGACCTCCCACATCCCATGTGTGGGGCAGCTTGGGGGCTGGGCTGCGAGACCTGAGGCTCTCCCTACACCAGTAACAAGCACGCTCTTCCCCCCAGGTACTGCCCCAAGTGCAAGCAGCACCGCGAGGCCTCCAAGCAGCTGATGCTGTGGCGGCTGCCCAATGTCCTCATCATCCAGCTCAAGCGCTTCTCCTTCCGCAGCTTTATTTGGAGGGACAAGATCAATGACATGGTGGACTTCCCTGTTCGGTGAGATCCTGGGGGATGAAGTGTCTGGGTTTTCACTGCTGGTGCTGCCCTGCAGCCCAGCCTCTCCCGCTCTGCCTAGCACTGACTGTCCCTCACTGTCCCTCTGTCTCTCCCCAGGAGTCTTGACCTGAGCAAGTTCTGCATCGGCCGGAAGGGTGAGCAGCAGCTGCCCGTGTATGACTTGTATGCTGTGATCAACCACTACGGCGGCATGATTGGGGGGCATTACACAGCGTATGCCCGCCTACCCAACGACAAGAACAGCCAGCGCAGCGACGTGGGTGAGGACCTGCCAGCCTCACTGCCCCCCTGTCCTGCAGCCGTGGCCTGTCTGCTTGCTTAACCCTCCTCTTCTCTCAGGCTGGCGGCTCTTCGACGACAGCACAGTCACCACCGTGGATGAGAGCCAGGTGGTAACTAGATACGCGTATGTCCTCTTCTACCGCCGGAGGAACTCTCCTGTGGAGAGACCCCTGCCAGGGCACCCCCCAGACCACCGAGCTGAGCGTACCCCCTCTGCTGAAGCTGCTGCCAGCCAGGTGAGAGCTCACGTCCCTTTTGGCACTGTTGGAGCCACAGAGCCTTGAAACGTGCTCAGTTACGTGTGCGCAGGGTCTGGCCTGTCTCTGGCAGCACCCACGGAGCCTGGCGCAGCTGCGGTGCTGTGCCTGCCCCTCTCTGACACCGAAGAGCTCATGCTGGCTGGGTGTTGGGGCCTGTCGTGCCCTGTTCTTGCTGGAAGCTTGGGGTAGTCCCTGCCCTGAGGGGACCACAGGAGAGCTGGTTCCCATCATCAGAGTGGGAGTGCTGGTGGGAGGGCATCAGAGGCGGCAGGAGGGGATCTGCACTGGGAGAAGGCTGCAAGTGGTGCAGTAGGAGCTGGCTGTGCTGGGGAGCATTGAGAACCTGCCCTCCACAGCCGCTCTCGAGGCAGGGTGGGGGACGCTTTCTGCTGGGGCCCAGCTCGGGGCCAAGCTAGGTGCAAAAAAGGCAAATGCCAGTGCTGAGCCAGAGGCCTGGCAGCCTCCACAGGGTGCTGGAGAGAAACCTGCTAGAGTGAGCTCTGCTGCTGGGCCACCCGAGAGGGAGGGGTGGGCAGCTGGCCACGTGCTTTGGGCATGCACTCTTGGGGAACGGTTGGGCTGATCTTTGTGCAAATGTCAGACACGAAGGCTAAGGCTGGGGTGTGGTGAAGCACCCACCTGGCTGGCCCCCCTGCACCCCCAGCCTGGCACCCCCACGGGGTCTGAGGACGGTGCCCAGCCCGTTTCTGGCACAGCTGCACGCGTGTGCCCAATGGGGCCCTTCTGGCACAGACAGCCCTCAGCCCAGTGCTGGTTCAACGTCCTGGCTCTGTCCCCGCAGCTGGGGATGGGAGCTGCCTGTCTCTGGGGGTGTCCGCACATTGGTGTCCACTTGCCTGGGCTGTTCCTGTCCTGGGGGGCTGTGTGTGTCCTGGAGCAGCCCCACTCACTGGAGGTGGCCTGGGCATCAGGACAGCTGCGCTGCTCGTCCCACGCTGGCAGTGGGAGCCTTCAAGGGCACTGGGGCTCACTGTGTGCCCCACAGTGCCAGGGTCCATCGAGTCCCCTGACGGTGCCAGGTCTCGTTAGGCTCCGGCAGCGCCGGATTCCCTGCAGCAATGGGGCATGTTGGATCCTGCCAGGGCTCAGTGGGTTCCCGAGCTCCTCAGACCACCTGCACCCTCCCAGGCACTGGGTGCCCTCTGGAGACCGGCACCCTGATTGGCTGCTCTGCATGATCACCGGCATGGTGAAGGGCCGGGCTGTCATTGGCTGCCTGCAGATAATCATCCTGGAAGCTGGATTATGATTGGCTGTTGGAGCATCCCCACCCACCAAAGCAGAGCTGGGACTGGCTGTGTTGTGACTGTGCCTCCTGCTCCTGCTGCCCTAGCTGGCTCTGGATTGGCCATCGGCTGCGAGATCCTGTTGGGATCACAGAAGCTGGGCTGTGATTGGCTGCTGCCTGCTCCCTCACCACCTGGATCCACCAATGCCAGCGCATCAGGCTCCACTGGGATCTAGCTGCCCGCTCTGCTCTCTGTGGCCCTGCGAAGACCCTGCCTGGCAGCTGCCCACGCTCCCTCCCGCAGAGCCGCCCGGCTGCGCCCCACAAACCGGAGACCCCGAAGAAAAGAGCCGCGGGGGCGGGCGCGACCGTGACGGTGCTGCATGGGGAGGCGGGCTGGCTGGGCACGGGGCTGGGCGCGCAGGCAGCCGCCCGCCCCGGGGGATGGCGAGGGGTGTTGCCCATTGTGTTCTCCAAGTGCTGACGCAGGTTTCCACATCGCAGGCTTCTCTGATCTGGCAGGAATTGGAGGCTGAAGAACAAGAGCTGCAGCTCGAGGCACCCCAAAGGCCTGCAAGAAACTCCTGGAGGCCCCGTGGCCGGAAGCAGAGTCCGGGCACCCCCCAGCACCCAGACGAAGGCTGCATCAGATACTTTGTCCTGGCCACTACGGCCGCAATCGTGGCTCTCTTCTTGAACGTTTTCTACCCGCTCATTTACCAGACCCGCTGGAGATAGGCATGGGCATGCGGCCAGCTGCGGGAGCAGGGCCGCTGGAGCACACGCCATCCTCAGACACTACAGGATGAAGATACTGGGCAGCAGGACAGAAACCACGGGGAAGGACTCGCCAAGGGAAGCATGGGGCTGTCGGCTCCTGCCTGTCTGCTCTGGCATCCCCTGTGCCAGCTGGCAGGGCTGTGTGGCCAGCCCGCTGCCTTGCCAAGGCACAGCCCAGAACCAGGAGCCCCTCTGCCCTCCCTCACCCTTGCTGGGAGCAGGGCAGACCTCATGGCTACCTGCCGCCCAGGAAGGGACGTCACTGCAGCAGCACAACCAGGGCGTGGGAGACCCCCAGGAAGATCAACTGCCTCTGGCTCCCACAAGGGAAGCGGAGACTTGCCAGGAGGCTGCAGCAGGGGCAGAACGCCCTGACATGGGTCCTGGTCTGGCCGCCTCTCTCAGCTCTGCTGTTGCAGCAGCCTTGTGCTTCTTGGGGCTGGCACAACCCATGCCCCCTGGGCAAAGCGCAGTCCCTCTCACCAGCCTCTCCCCCTTGAGCTTCCTGGTGCCAGGACCCCCATGCTGAGGGTTTGTGAGCTTCCCTGCTCAGCCAGAGGCTCAGCCCTGCCGCAGCTCCTCTCTGGGGGGCCTGGCAATCTGGGCTGGGGTGTCCACGGTGAGCACCTGCCTCTGTGGGCTGCTGGGTGCTACCAGCCCCCCCTGCTAGGGGGTGTGTGAGCTGTCCCTGCTCAGCCCTAGCTGGTGGTGTCCTGGGGGAGATGGATCTCTGCAGGGAGAGCACGGTGCAGTGCCTTGTTAGTAGAGGGGACCGGCTGCCTGTGGGGTTGAGGAGTGCAGGTGGGACCTCAGTGTGTTAATAAAGCCAGGTTTTCCGAAGAGATGCAGTGTCCCTGTCCTGTGTGTTGGAACCCCCACACAGAGGCAGGGACTCTGCACTGAGGTCGATGATCTTCCTGTGCCTGAGGTGAGGTGCCTCTCCCTGGCCCAGCTGGCGTGGGGACTGTGCTCTGGACTCTGCCGGGTGCCTGGTGCACCCTGTGCCGCAGTGGGCTCAGGGCAGCTCTGCCTGAGGGTGCCACGGGGTGTGCTGTGGGGTGCAGCCGCAGCAGGACGCGTGCAGGGTGGGGGGAGGCCAGCGGGGCTGGCAGCGTGCAGTCCTGGCAGTGTTTGGTCCTGTGGGGCTGGGGTACAGGCTGCAGCTCCAGTGGTGTCTGACATTGAGACGTGTTGCCCTTGGCTGAGTGTGGCTCAGGCTGCTCTGACGTGTTTGGGTGCAAGAAGTGACTTCAGAGCCCTGTGACTTCCTTTTCCATCTCCGTTGCTGTCCTGCTGGCAGTGTCCTTGGCTGGCTCAGGAAGGATGCTTGGCAGGGAAGGAGCTCGCTTGCATTTCTGGTTGGGGCTTGAGCCGATCAGTGGGGAGCCCAGGGCATCCTCCCCTCGGTCTTGCACCCCTCTTGCACATGTGCTGCGGTGTCCTCCCCGCCAAGCGCGTCCCAGCTGGGGAGCCCAGCGGGGCCCTGCTGCAGTCATGAGGTGCCAGTCCTGGAACAGTTGCCTCATTGTCTGCAGCCCTGGGGCTCGGCGGCTTCCCCCACTCGCCCACGGCGCTGGCCTCGTGGGGCTGACTCAGTGCCCGGCGCCGGTGGGGTGACCTCTGCTCCGGCTGGCACTGCTGCCCCAAGGTTGAGGCCCACAAGCTGCTGCCTGCACCTGCCTGCTCGCCCTCCCTGGAGGTGGGTGGCCGGCAGGAAGGCCCTGGCTCCATGCTCTCAGCCCTGGAAATCCCCTCTGATCCTGTGCTGTTCCTCAGACGCCGGCAGGTGCTGGCAGCCTGCCCCACAGCTCGCTGCTCCTGGCTGGGTGCCCATGCTGGGGCGCGGGGCTCTGCTTGGACCAGCCCCGGCTGCAGAGCCCTATGGACACGAGTGCTGGGGCCCAGCTGAGCGTGCTGCAGCCTGGCTCTCCTCTGGTGGGCAGGCAGAGGCTGTTGCCGGGCCCCTGGCACCCTGCCTTCCCTCTGCCCTGCTGCTGGCACTGGCTGCTGCTCTCCAGGCCCCAGGCAGCACATGCTGTGGGGGGCCCCTTCCCCAAGGGGCTGTGTCCCTCCTGGGAGTGAGGGAGGGATGAGGTTGGGCAGGGTGCTGGTCTCCCTCTCGCGCCCCTGTTTTCTCTCTCACGCCCACCTTCTGCTTGCAGGGTCTGCCCCCAGTGCCATTCGGATCCAGCCTGGCCCCCGAAGGAGCCCCGGCGCTGGCCGCAGAAGGCCTCCCCGAGCGCTTCGCCAGCCCCGCTGAGCGCCCGGCCCCCTCCTACAGCAGCATGGAAGAAGTCGACTAGGGCGTCGCGGGACGCCTGCCCCGGAGGGTGCGGGCCGGGCCAGGCACCGGGGGGTGGGGGGACAAGGGGTGTCGGAGTTTGTCCTGCGCTCATTAAACTCACTGAACTCCACTTGCCTCTGCTGCATTGCTGTCCCCTGGCACCCACTGGTGTCTGGTGACCCCCCCCTCCACCCAGGATACCCTGTTCCTTAGTGTGCTGCTGGGATCTCCAGCACCCTCATGGGCTTGGGAGCCTCATGTGCTGTGGGCAAAACCTCTACTGGGTGGCTGCTGGCTTCCAGCCCTGGCCCTGTGCTGTCCTCAAGTCTTCAAGGCAAAAAAGGTGATTTCAGCCACCTTCACTTCAGTCAACTTTGTTCTACCCTCTGTGGCACGATGATGCCCTACGCTGTCCTCAAAGCAGGCCTGCACCAAGGCAGAAAGCAGCCGGCAGTGCCCGCTGGGTGACACCGCTCAGGATCTGCTGGCCCAGCATAGCTCCCGGCTCAGAAAGAAGCAGGAGAGATGCCGGGGGCGAGGTGTCCCTGGGCTGTGCTCGGTGGCACTGGGACACCCGAGTCAGAAGCAGCCCCTGCTTGAGCTCAGGGCGAGACGGGTGGACAGAGAAGGAGAGCGCTGGCAGGTCTGTCATTGTGTCACCTCAGAGCACGGGCCAGCACACTGATGCCCAACATCTCACACACCACCTCCTTCTCCCCTGAACCTCTGCCCAGGCCTTTCATCCTGCACATGGTGCTTTGGTGCCCAGCTCGCCTGGTGTCCCCCGGTGCTAGTGTGGCGAGACTGCAGGTGCTGGTGCCCGGGGTCTCCCAGTGTACCCGGTACCGATGTGGCAGGACTGTAAGTCCTGGGGTGCTAGTGCCTGGAGTCCTCCGGTGCAGGTGCACCAGGACTGCAGGTCCCGGTGCCGGCTGGTGCGAGAGGACTGTAAAAACCCCGGGGCTCCAGCGCCCGGCGTGCCCCAGCGTGTCCCGTTCCACGACTATGCCTTACCACCTAGTGCCCTGGTCCCTAGTCCCCTGGTTACGCCCCGTTCCTCCGGTGTGCGCTGTCCCCCGGGGTGTCCTATCGCCTACTTTCCCCAGTGCCCGGTATGCCCCAGTGCCGCCCGGTGTCCCGCCGTGCCCCCGCCTCGCCCCGGCGCCGGTGCCGGTGAGGCGGGACTGCAAGTCC
>VZZY01017162.1:77514-107342 GCA_013400335.1 Eurystomus gularis
TGGGGAACAAAGGCGGCGGGGAGCGGCCCGGGCAGCGCCGGGCTCCCCGCGGGACGGGGCTGCAGGAGGAAGCCCCGCGGGCTCCGCGTCCCCCGGTCGAGCAGGGGAGAGGCAGAGCCGCGGGCGATGATCTCAGGGGCTAAATATGGAGCTTCGCCTCGGCTGGGTGGCGGGGCGGGCTGTGTCGGTCCCGTTTGTCCTGGGCCTTGGGGCAGCGCCGGGTCGGGAACGCCTGCGGGGGGAGCAGGGGGCACCTCTGGATACGGTCACTGCTGCTGCCTTGTTCTAAGTTCTGTCTTCCAGTAACTCCGGTGTCACCGGCTGCGCCTGTCGCCGCACGGTGCGAGCGTTGTGCCGCATGTGCTCACACGCTCGGCCCTAGGACACTTGTCAGGCTGAGGGACACAATGGTTACCAATTGGGCACCTCGCAATTCCGCACTAGGAGCTGCTAGCTGCGTGGATGATCATAGCTGTCTTTCCTGTCTTTTTATTTTTTATTTTTCTTAATGGAATACATATTAAAAATAAAATGGCTTTAATAAAGAAAGAGGAACTGGGGATGGAAAGGGCTTCTTTGTTCTGTCTTCTCCAGAACGTTACAAGTCTAAGAGCTCAGGACAAGAGCAGCAGAAATACATGCAACATGGTGACTGGTGAGTCCAGATTGTCCACATGCTGCAAGTTGTGTGTGTGTTCTCAGTAACCTCAGTCTAAGTTTTATGAACTAACCGTATGTGCTCATGATCTTCAAAGAGTTTCTTGAACTTGAGAAAAAAATGCAGTAATGCTGAACGGGGAGGAATTACCTCCCTTTATCAGAGAAAGCTTATTGCCTGGATGCTCTTCTTTAATTTTAAAATGCAGTATTAAAAAGATGCTGCTGAGATCTAGCGAGGTTGGGTGTTTGCTGTTCCTAATGCGTGTCTGTGGGATGAGTATGTTTTAAGTAACTAACAGTAAAAGTGGTGACTGCAGCAGCAAGCTGTGTATGTTGCCCTACAAAAGCCTGTTGAATGCACACTTGAGCCTTACAGAGTTTTTCTGTCATAAATGCAGGTGAGTTTAGTTTTAATAAATAAATTTTCTGGGAGTACAGTGTTACATCCTGAATCTTCACTTAGGCTTAGTACCTCTGCTTCTGCATGGGGTCTTCTGAAGTACAGTGTTGAGTAGTTCAGTCCTTTTAGTTTAATAACCCCAAGCAGCCTTTAAACTGACAGGAATGACTCTGGGAGAAGCTTAGTCTAGCCCATCTTGTTACCTCCTTTCTGATTTCCAGAGATGGAGAGAAAAGCAATGGAAGATCCCACTGGTGCTCTGAGGAAGGAAGGAATGAATACCACATGGTGCAGTGGGGTTCTGATCCATGCTTGGGAGTTCAGTGCTGCAGTGGCTCAGCTGAGCCTTTCCCTGTTTTAGGCATTAGTGGCTCCCAGTGTAGTGACTTCAAGCAAATATAAGGGAAGACTTGTCCATGTTAGAAGAGAGAAAAAGAGAGATTCCTTCTTGACAGCTTGTGACAGAGGAAGATTTGCTAGCAGGGAAGACTGGCCTAGTAAAATCTTGATTTTTTGATGCTAAATAGAACTAATTAAGAGGTAGTAGCCGAGCAGGGTCAAGGATTTGTATGTAAGAAATTAATGCTGTGGTCATTCTGCTTCCTGGTGGTTGGAAGAGGTAGGTCATGATTTGGTGGTGGACCTCTTCTTGATCTTTGGGCTGCTGCTTGTGTGTCTGGGTTTCTGGTGGCTTCTGGTCTCTGCTGCACAGGAGCGCGATGTACCTGTGAGCAGCCTTTAGCAGAAAGGCTTAAGTTGCAAAAGTAAAAGTGAGGGCTAATAGCTGCCGTGAAAAGAGTGGCCCGGCTGACCCCTCTGCTCTCTCCCTCGACGAGGTTGACAGAAGGTGTGTAGCTATTCTCTGAGGTGTTATAACTAGCACCAATGCAGGAGCAAGGAAGAAGGCAGGACCTTTGCTGAGAGGTGAGCCCGTACTGTTCAGCAGCAGCTAGCTGTCAAAGAGCACCTGTAGTGTTCATGTCTGGCTTCCCAGCATGGCATCCTTGAGGCTTATTCCTCAGAATCATCTTCCTCTGAAAGCTGTGTATATGAGTGCAACATACACGGAGTGGACATGCAAAGTGATTATGCTCTTCTGAAAGCCTCACTGTAGTACCCAAGTCAAATAACTGCAAGTTCCAAGTAGAAAATAGGGACAAGTTAATTGCTCAAAATCTTTGGAGTATGTAACGGAGCCTCTTGTGGTTCAGTGCGAGATGCGTTTGAGTGTGCCTGGTCCCATCTGAGTCACTGAGGGTTCATTAGCAAGGTTGTTCTCTCATGGTTTCACCCTGGACATGGTCATCTGGGAGAGGGCTTAAAAATGTGTCCTGTAGAGGTGTAGAGTACTCTTGGGTGGCTCCTGGAGGAAACCTCACTCAGTGACTAAGTGAAGAGTCTTACTCTTGCTATCACATGAGGAGCTGCCTTGAAAATGTGTCAGATGAGAGTCTCTGAAAGGCAGGAGAATTGTTTTTCTGTCCAGCTGTGGGCTCCATGGGGAGCTTCTGTATGCTGATTTTTACAGGGCTGCTGGATTTACTAAGTGAATGCTGTTGGCTGGTGCTTTTTACTAAACAAACATTAATGCATGTTTTAAGAATATTTTCTGTAGTAATCTCATACAGCCACAAATGTTGCTTAATAACTCCAGAAACTAGATAGAGTGCAAGTTGCCTCATGCATGTTCCCATTACCTTTGATATTCATTCTCTCTCCTGTCAGCCTGGTCCAGTGCACTAGCCATGAACCTCCTCCGTGTAAACAAACTTCTGTGTGTTTAGATTGCTGTCACCTAACAGTGAAGAGTGGTTAGAGTTTGCTCTAGCTCCCACTGATTTTAGTGGGAATGAGAGCTGGACTTGTGGAATATGCGTGGGTGCCACTGAGCCTAGAGCTAACTGTTGCAGTCTTATCTTCAGCCACGTATTTGTCTTGGTTCCACTTTGTTAAATTATGGTAAAGTGATAGAAAAGATTCTGCTCTTGTACCTGTTCTCTTTAGAACTACAGTCATAATGTGCACATAGTGATGTTTGCTCCTTTTTCCTCCTTTCTGCAGCTAGATCTGGTTGCACTGAATTACCTCTCCTAGTCCTAATCTTGTGCTGTTTTACATCTTTTCACGACCATCTCAGTATCTGGTAGTGCTAGAACTCCAGTCTGGTTATTCTTTATCGAGACTGATTAGTGCCTTAGAAACAACCAATATACTCACTGCAGAAACAATTTGTGGTTTTAAACAAGATAAGTCAATAAGAGAAGAATGCTGTCAGAGTATACCCTAGAGCTTTCTCATGTTTTCAGGTGGAGTCATCTTTTTTGTTGTTGTGTTTTGGTTTTTTTCTTGCTCTCACTTCCTCCCTGATAATCCAATTTCTTTTTCTGTCTCTTGTCTTCATACATGGCATTTTTCCTGTTAACCTCTTCCTATATTAGAAGGACATCAAGAACTGATGCTGCTGTTGCCTTTGTCATTTCCAGAGCTCTGCTTCTCCATGTGTGCAGTTCCCCATCTGAGGAATCTTGATTTCAGCACTCTCCTTTTGCTTGCTGTTCCAATCAATAAGGCTGCCCTAGTCCTAATAGCAATGGGCTGAACGCTGCATCTGTTGCTCTTCTGTTTTGCTTCCCATTAGCTGCCTAGAATAGAACTGCATGGCCTGACAGGACACACTGCTTGGTTCTCCCACCTCTGTGGCTGCAAAGCAGGGCCGCAGATATTGATTTCTAAGCTTCTGTCACTAACACCGCATGCTGCAAACGAATGAAACGTATGACTTTATTTCGTCTGTTGTGGGACTCGCCTGATCTGTGTGAAGTACAAGGCTAGAATATTTTATGTGGCAGTGAGATCTTTGACTAGTGCCATAGTTACACCTGGTTGTCATTCAGACTTCCCTGAGCTGCTAAGGGTTAATCTGGGAAATGCATAGTAGCACAAGATGCCTTATAAAACTAAAGCATCTGTCTGGGCATCTGGCTGTGCATGTGTGCTAGTTTTCGTACGGTACTTGGTATGAGAAATTAGTTACTGGAGTTAGGAATATCCTTGCATCGAAGGAGTGCTGTAGTTAAGACTTTCACTTTCTCTTTCCTTAAGGAACCCTAAGGACCTTGCAATATGAATAATTCTCTGGAGAACACCATTTCCTTTGAAGAATACATCCGTGTGAAGGCACGAACGATCCCCCAGCACAGGATGAAGGAGTTTCTGGACTCCCTTGCTTCCAAGGGGCCGGAAGCTCTGCAGGAGTTCCAGCAGACGGCCACCACCACGATGGTGTATCAGCAGGGTGGCAACTGCATTTACACGGACAGCACAGAGGTGGCTGGGTCTTTACTCGAACTTGCTTGTCCCGTGACAACCAGTGTCCAGCAGCAGACTCAGCCAGAGCAGCAGATACAGGTTCAGCAACCCCAGCAAGTCCAGGTAAGCATCTTAAATCACCTCTAAATGTGTATATGGCTTGCTAACTCGTGGACTGGTGTTCAGAGCCAGCTACTATCTAACCTGAAATCACAGGCAAGCACTTCAGAAGCAAGACCTATTAACTTTATATAGAATAGCACTCTTGCCCTTTCATATAAGGAATTTGGTAGTAAATTTCTCTCTTGACTGTGCCTTCATTGAGCCCCTCTGTAGGAGGAGTAGGATACATAGCGATGTAGTAGTGTAACCTCCTGGAGAAATGTTTGACAGTTCTGGCATGTACACAGCTTCCCAAAGCCTCGCGCTCCATGTGAAGCTGCTATAAATACCACCCCTCTCTGCTAGTCTGTCTTTTATCTGGTTGTTCAGGGTGGCCCTGGGATCTAACTTGCCTTCAGGTTGTTTTTAATGAAATCAGTGCTCTTTAGATAATCTTGCTTGAATGTTCTAAAAGTTGCAGTTCTTGAACTGGCTTTTAAGTGAGGGGGAAATGCAGGGTGGGGAGGGGCAACTCCTGGTATGAACCAGGCGACGATAACTTTTTCATGAAAGGAGCTCCAGAAGATACATATGTGTCAAGGTAGAATATCTTTTTTGCACAGTGGAATAAGTCTTTTCCCTTTTTTTTTTTCTTCAACAGTATTACAGTAATTTTTATGAAGTATTAAATGAGCAAATCCAGCACCAGAGGAAAAAAAAAAAACCCAACATATAACTTAGGACAACCGCTTTGGTCCTCAAACACATTTTGTAGTTGGAAGAGTTTATAGATGGCAGGGCATTTACTAAGGTTTTCTTATGATATGTCTCCAAACAGCTGAACTCTGTCTACAGCTGTAATTCTGATACATGTCAGATATGAATCTTTCTGCCTTCTGTAGCATGAATGTAAAGTTGTGAGCGCTCTTCTTTGGCAACAAATGAGGGTATGGAGACACAAATGACTGGAGATAAGGTGGTGTGAACTTGCTGCAGTGCAGTAGACTTGTGCAAACAGCTCACTTGCATGCTTTTGTCCTACAGCAAAGACGAACTTCCCTCTTTCTGGGTAAGTCGTCTCCAATTACTCTATTGAGTAAATGAATGCTTAACTGGTACTTCTGTAACCTGTTGCCCTACAGTAGCTTGTGTTGTAAGGCTTTTGAAGAATAAAAGCCTCTAGTCTCATAGGCATGACTTGGATCTCTGTTTGAGTCTATTAAAACTGATCAAGGGTGCTTTTGGTTCTGCCAGCTAACATTTTTTTTGGCAAAGTTCCATTTTTCAGTAGAAGAACTAGGAGGGTTGACTTTGGGTGCCTCACCCTTGAGGGGGTAGAAGGCCCCCAAACCAACTGAAACTGTCAGAAGAAATTTTGCTTTTTAATTTTCCTCTGCTGCTGCCTGCTTTCAGAACTGCTCAAAGTTCAGGCTTGACCCTTGCAAGTCTAGTAACAGAGATAGGGAGGGAGGTCATATGTCATATGCTCCAGAGAAAAATAATCTCCTGACCTTCTTGAAAATAACCATAGAGTGGCTGCCAGAGACCTGTTGCTGTTTTTGAAACTGAATGGCCTGCACCCTGAATAGGAGAAATATCTGATGAAAATCAGGATTTCAGCAGCTTACCTAAGGAAAGTTTTCTACTCTCTCTCCCTTGGTTTTGACGTGACCCTGCTTTAAAATACCTACTTTTGCATCTGTCAGTACAGATCATAATTAGTGTTTGTGTTGCCTACCCTGTGGCTCACTTCAGGATGTTGCAAACCCCCAGAACACTTGCGTGGCACATCTGGTCCTAGATCTGACTGCAGCTTTAGTGCATCAGCAGTGCAGCTGGATTCATGTGTGCTCGATTCACTAGCTCAGTTACCTGGAAGTTTTTTGCAAGGGTGGGGTGGAGAGGAATGTCTTTACTCCCTTGCAAGAGTGTTTTTCTGTCTTTCAAGATTTCTTATTGAGATGATTTATGTTAAACCTGTGATTTAGTGTTCATCTGCCTCAAGACCTCACTGTGGCAGCAGCAGCAGAACAGAGGGTCTGAACAAAGCTGAATTTTGTGGTGACTGGGAGTGACTGTGTCCCACTAGAGCAGCGCACCTGGTCCAGCTGGCTTGCTTTGCTGAAATACTGCTTGTGTGCTATTATGAGAAATTTTGGCCACCTGCTGAAGCCTCTTAGCTTTTGATCAAATTTATATAATCCCAGTGCTTGACTTGATAATCTGTTTAGTTCTTGCTAATCCAATTGCAAATCGGTGGAAGACCTTTTGAATGACTATGCTTATATCTGGCAGTGTGACAGTGGTGCTGAAGATGACTAATAATATGACCAGTCAGATGACCTCATGGTTGCAAGTGCTGTTGACAACCATACGATCATAAAGATAGACAGTGCTCAGGTTTCATCCTAAATTTTACTTGCTGTGAACAACCAAAGGTGGTGTGTGTCTGCTTGCTGCTTTTATTTATCCTGGCAAAATTCATTTCCTGTTTGAAGAAGTTGCCACCTTAGGGTTTTCTTGCCTAAAAGGTTCAACAAACTGTTGCCAAATGTTTATTTTAGAGGCTGTATGGATGCAACTCATGGGTTACATACTACTCAGTGCTACGGTACAGGTGTCTCAGAGCTCTCTCCCTGCCCAGTGTCACAGCGGTGCCATGTCTGATCTTAAGAAAGAGTTTAGCATGTCAAGGTGTCATGCCCTGTGCTGCATCGGGGGTGGCTGGGAGGGGCTGTGTTCTGTTCCAGTCAAGTATGAGTTTGATCAGCTCTGCCTTTGGTGAGTTTGCTCCTAGTTGGTCTTGGCCATTGAGGCCATGGAATTGATGATGCCAGTGAGAAGAGGTGTTGGCACTGACTTGCTTACTGAAAATGGTATTTCTGCAGAGGTCAGTGATCCTCTTGTGCCTCTTCCTCTTCTGCAAGAAGATTTAATTGAAAGATTATCAGAGGACAGACAGTTTCTTTGCTCAGAATACATACAATGCATGTGGGGAAGAGCTGCAGTTTCAGCTTTTTATTAGAGCTGGATGGCTAGATGGCAAAAGCTTCTTAGGCATGGCTCGAGGGGAGGGTGCTACAGGTGAGCAAGACCACAGAACTATGTAGGGAATGGTTAAAATCCTGCATAAAGTCTTTCAGTTAAGGCTTGTGCCTTTCTAATTGCTCAGTTCCTTATGTGTTTACTGTTCAGCTCTTCCAGTCTTCTCCCAGTCTATTCTGTGACTTAAGACCAGTACAGGATGCTGGGTGTTATTCATCACATAAGGCAGGGAAAGATGCCCTGAAGTATTTCACAAGAAAATCTTATCTCTGGCTCTGCTTGGAATACCTCTTTCTTTCACTTCTGAGGGATGCAGCTTCCCCCTGCCCCAGTCTTGGTTCTGAAGTTCAATCTGGAGGTAGGGCTTGCGTTCACTTACCTTTGAAAAGCATCCAACATGAAATTAATGTAGCGAGTACTATTAATTAGCATTTCCTAGGGCTGAGTGTGCCACTTCAAGGAACAGTTATAGTCAAGGGTGGTGTTTTCTTGTGTATGGAAGTAGGTTCCACTTTGAGAGGTGAGCTGTTTTGTTTTCCCCAGTTCATGTGTTTCAACTGTCTTGGGCTGAAATCCTGCCCCACACTATAGCTTGACAACATAATCTTGATGTTGTAACTGTTCAAACACATGCAAGGCTTAATTTGTCCCGTGGAATTCTGTCTCTGATGTTGATGAATGAGCAGAGGAAAAACCTGGAGTGAGAATCTGCCTGGCAGTTGTTCTGAAAAGCTGACTTGTACACTCCTGGTAGACCTTGTTTACTTAGATAGATAGCAAAGGACTTCCTGTAAGGTACTTGAATAACAAGTTCCAGCGTTTCCTGCTACTTCAGTGATTGGTCTTTTCACCTACCCTGTGCTTCAGATCTGTTTTGTACTTGTATGTATGCTTGCTGGTGTAACGTTAGAAGAAACTTTTCATTAGTGTTAGTTGTTAGTGCTGGTGCTGCTTTAGCTTAGAATTGTTGTTGAGGGAAGTGTATTAAGCCCTCTTTTTTTAAAGTGGTCTAAAAAATTATGACATTTGGTTTTCTCCTGCTCTCACTAAGTTTTTTGTCCAGGTTTTGACTTCTGGCTTGCTCAGGTGTGGAAGTTTGAGGTGCATCTATGTTACTTCTAGGGGCAGGGATTTGGAATATACTTTCCACAGCAAGTTTGCTGGCAGCCCCCACTCATAGGTTTGGATCCTGCCATTTGGGATTCCATTCTGATGAAACGAAGCTGTAAGATGCAATCTTGTTGTGTCTGGATGTTTGTCTAGCTTGGCTAAGGGTGAAGACTAGACCGAAATTAGAAATAGTCTTCTGGAATGTATAGTGTGGACATGTTAGTAGAGCTTCAGTCTTGCTCTGAAAGTCTGCTCTTGCTGTATCCTACTACTTGCTAGTGTAAATGTGGCTTCAGAAACCGAGAAGTGTTTGTGTAAAGAGGCATTTAAGAGCCTGTCAGGTGCTCTAGGGCACGCCAGAGCACAGAACATCCATGCAGGCAAGAGTTGGTATGTGTGCTCATTTGGAGTTAGGCTTTAGGAAATATTAGGTAGTCTGGTCAGTACACAGGTGAGATTTTCTTTGCTTGTGCTCAGTTGTAGACAGAATACGTTTTTGAGCTTGATGTGACAGAAGATTTGCTTTAAGGGAATCTTAATTAGTTCTGCAATATTGGTACGATACAGGGCTGACTTCAAACACTTTTGATTCCCTAGTCAGCTAGTACTTGTTCCAACTTCTAGCTATTTTATGGTAAAGGCATTTCTTTGTGTGATGGTGACCTGCTGGGAGGTGATTCTTTTCATGCTGTTAGATCCAAACTTCTGGCAATAAGCAGTTTTTCAGTACTGGTAACTTGGCATGTTCCTCTCTTGCACCAGTGTAACCCAGGAATTCCCAGCATAACATGTTCTTACTTTAATCTTCAGCATAAAGTGAAGATGTGAAGTCCTCCCTGTTGATTTTGGCCTGTAAATTTCAAGCATTTCTCTTTGTACAGAGTCTTTTTAAAAGTCAGCCACTGATGATGTTCACTGTAATCCTTCATCCTTTTTTGCCTCAGATAACAAGTTAGACAATGAGATCAACATAAGAAGCTCTGGTCTTGGTCTGGGTTGTAGTCTGTAAATCTAAAATGAATGTTTGTAGCATTCTTGGGTACAACCTACTTAAATAGGGAGGGATCTACTGCAAAAAGTGGTTGTTAAAAATGGATGTGTAATTCACAAGGGATGTGTGAGGTGTGGTAGGTAGAGCACTGATATCCTTCTAAATAGGAGCAGTCAGAAGCATGATGTCTGCAGTTGGCAGCATGGAGAACTTCCAGTGACTTTTGGAGTCTTGACTACTTCATCTTGTTTGGGTCTGGACTCATGCTTGGGTGTTAACAGTCATGCTGTGTGAACTCTAAAGCAGTAGCAAGACATCCTGGTTTTATGGGTCAGGATTCAGTCCTGGGGGAGTGTCGTACGGCCTTAGATCATGATTGCCCATCTGCTGAAAGTGATGGAAGCTGCCCTTGACTTGTGCAGACAGTAGGCTCAGGCTCTAAGATGGTTTGAAACTCAGAGCTGTGCCAGGGAAGGTTTGGACTGGACATTAGTTACCAAGAGGGTGGTCAGACACTGAAACAGGCTTCCTGGAGAGGTGGTCAATGCCCCAGGCCTTCTGGTGTTTAAGAGGTGTTTGGACAGTGCCCTTAATAACATGCTTTAACTTTTGGTCACCCCGAAGTGGTCAGGCAGCTGGACTAGATGATTGTTGTAGGTCCCTTCCAATGGATATGGTCTATTCTATAAAAGCAGAAGAAAGAAAATACTGCCAGTCTTAGATGGTGCCTCTTTTGCTGACAATGCCTCTTAAACCTATTCCATTACCTTTTTAATTGCACTGATGTGATAAATTGTTTCAGTGTAGGAGCAGGTTTTTAGTTCTTACTGCTAGCAAACAAAATTAGTCTTTCCTTTGTGTAAGTTGCAACAGTAACAGGAACTGTAATGTAAAATTTTATATGAAAGGAAGACGGGGGTACTTTTAGGGTGTTCTCGGTCAACCTGTGCAGATTCTGAAAACACACTGCAGAATACAGGATAAATGACATGTTTACCTCTTTCTGTGATGTGATTTTGAATCCCGGCAGATGAAGAAAATGTTTCTTCTGTGAAACTGAAAATATATCAGTGCAATAATGCATTTTAGTTTGTCCAGTCTTGGGCATTTCCCTTGTAGGTATTCTTTTGAACAGGGACTTATATTAAAAATCACTAACATGGTCCTTAGTATTAAAGTCAGATATTTTGGAGAATACTTGCCTTAGGTATGTCATTGAAACTGGCTTTCTTAAACTGAACTCTTAACCAGGACCTGTGCTTGGGCCTGTTTGCTCAAGGCAGTATGATAAAAGTGGAAGATAGAACTGAAGAAGCATCCCAGAGGTGACTTCATCTTTTTCAATTAACTGCCTGATCAAGTCGCTCATTGATGCAGCTTTTTAAACTGTCATGCTGACACAAGCTCATGTGTTTCTTGTTACCTTGCAGAAAATTATTATAGAAAGTCCACGTCATCTGGATTGTAGTATACTGCGTATAGCTCCCAGTAGGAATCTGTAACATTCCATATTCTTCCTGGAAATAGAATCAGTGGTGACTGATTCAAGTCACAGAGGTGACTTGAGACTGGTCTGCAGTTGGTGCACTTTGCTACCCCACTTTTTTCCTTGGCAACTCTTAATTGGCTGCAGATGAATCCTTAACATTTTTAAAAACTTCCTAGAGGTGATGTTAGGAAGTGAGATTTTTGTGTATCTGCACACTGCGGATCTGTGCGGTAGTGCTTTTGGTGTTGCCAGGCTGGCTAGCGTGGTGTGTCTGTGCAAAGGCTACGTTAGCCTGACTGACTTTAGAAAGGGAGGTAGGAAGGGGTGAGAGAACATGAGCAGGAAGACATAGTTTTGCAACTAAATAAATCTGTGTTGGCTTCAAACTTTGTATGTCTATCTTAGGTGCCGCTAATAAAGCTCTACATTTATCAGTTAGATTTGAAAGGAGAAGTAATTAACTCCCTCCATTAAGATACAGTGTTAAGGAAGCCTGGAGAAGTAGATGATCATGGGAGCCTGGGATATCACTTCTAGGACAAGGCAAATGCAATACAGTGGCTGTGCAAACGTGAGGGACATGGTGGTATCTGAACAAGGAGAGCAGACATCACTTGGTGCCCTGAGAGCGAAGGTACCAGCAGGGCTGGGTTTGAGATCTGGACTGTGAAGTTGTTGAGAACTGAACTTTGTATTGGGGGCTACTTCTGACTCCTGGCTTTAAGTCTCCTTCTGAACTGCTGTTAGACAGTGTGACAGACCTTGGACAAGACGAGCATTGATGTGAGAGTGTGACTTTTTCTGCCCACCCCCACTCCCCCCCACCCCGAAGTAGAAGAAACTGTGTTTAGATCCAAATCTTAACATATTTTGTCCATGTTATTCAGCATTGTGTAAGTGCGTGAGCTAGAAAATACAACTGCGTAATTTGGACAATGAATGGAATTAAATGGAATAAGTAAATAACAAAAAAAGAATTGGTTTTAATTATCACTGCCAAAGAAATACTTAGGAAATTTAAAAAACAACTGCTGCAGCGTTGCCCCTTAATGCGTGGCAGATTCAGGTTGAACTTGCATCTCCCTGTGTTGACACCTGCCTGGGGAGCATTACTATTAACGGATGGTTTCAAAATAGTATTTCTGTGCTTTGTGGGAAGAGCCAAGTGCTGATTTTAGCTTACCCATATTTCTTCCTGCCTGCCACTGGCAAGTGGTTCTGTGGCTGTTTGGGGGACTGGGGCTGAAAGCAGTAGAACAATCTTCAGAGGGTAGTAGGAAGCTCCTGCATTTTGTAGCAAGATAAACTTCACAGCAGAATTGCAATAGTGTAACCTTAAAGTCTTGCTAATGCAAGGCCTAGGATGAAATGCCATTTTAGCAATGCAAGTAACTCTTAAGTCTTTTGGCTTCAAAGTCCTTCTAGAGTAACTTGGTCTGATTTTCCTGAGATCTTTACTAATGGATTAATATATGGAATCATAATACTGAGAATAAAAGAGCTGGAGCATAGAACTTGAGTGATGCACTGTCTCTGTTGGTGGCCCTCCTGTTGCATCACTGATGCTTGCTGGTCTCTAACCCCTGAACTGGTGTCGTTGCAGGTTCAGGTCCAGGTCCAGCAGTCACTGCAGCAGGTCTCCGCCCAGCAGCTCTCTCCACAGCTCACTGTCCATCAGGCTTCGGAGCAACCAATACAGGTCCAAGTGCAGATCCAAGGCCAGGGGCAGCAGCAGGCATCGCAGACAATACAGAGTCAGTCTCTTCAGAGCCCCAGCCCATCTCAGCTGCAGGCAGCCCAAATCCAAGTGCAGCATGTGCAGAGTGCCCAACAGATCCAGGCTGCAGAGATACAGGAGGAACACATACAACACCAGCAGATCCAGGCCCAGCTTGTGGCAGGACAGGCCATTACTGGTGGCCAGCAGATACAGATCCAAACGGTTGGGGCAATGTCACCCCCACCTTCTCAACAAGGCTCTCCACGAGAGGGAGAGCGGCGGATCAGCACTGCTAGTGTCCTTCAGCCAGTGAAGAAACGCAAAGTGGATATGCCTATTACTGTATCGTATGCTATTTCAGGGCAGCCAGTTGCCACAGTGCTGGCCATTCCTCAGGGCCAGCAGCAAAGTTATGTCTCATTACGGCCAGACTTGTTAACAGTGGACAGTGCCCACCTGTACAGTGCCACTGGGACCATTACTAGCCCCACTGGAGAGACTTGGACCATCCCCGTTTACTCTGCTCAACCACGTGGTGACCTTCAGCAGCAAAACATAACCCACATTGCCATCCCTCAGGAGGCCTACAATGCCGTCCACGTCAGTGGCTCACCAACGACACTGACCACCGTGAAGCTGGAAGACGACAAAGATAAGATGGTGGGAAGTACTTCAGTAGTGAAGAACTCTCACGAGGAAGTGGTGCAGACTCTTGCTAACTCACTCTTTCCAGCACAGTTTATGAATGGCAACATCCACATTCCAGTGGCAGTGCAGGCTGTGGCAGGGACGTACCAGAACACAGCACAGACAGTGCACATATGGGACCCGCAGCAGCAACAGCAGCAGCCCACGCCCCAGGAGCAGGGGCAGCAGCAGCAGCTACAAGTCACTTGCTCGGTGAGTTAAACTGCTGGGTTTCAGTCTGTCATTAACAAATTGTGAATGTTGTGGAGAGGGAGGATGTCAGGATGTCAGCAGGCAGCTGGCATGTAGGAAGCAGAGAGGATGGTGGCCCAGTAGCCTGGGCGCAATGTGGGAGGTGTTCAAGGCCAGGTTGGATGGGGCCTTGAGCAACCTGGTCTAATGGGAGGTGTGCCTGCCGTGGCAGGGGGGTTAGAACTAAATGATCTTTGAGATCCCTTCCAACCCAAACCATTCTGTGGCTCCTGATGGGTGTAGGACTGTGATGTGTTAATGTTGGTATATAATTGTAGGATTCAGAACCTCTCAAAAGAAGGTATGGTCTTGATCTTTGTAGTGTACATTAATAGTTACTTGTAAATTAATAGACACGTGCTGATTGCTACCTGCTTCACAGCAGGTATTCTGAGGACTTCAGTGTTCTCCTGAGCTGTTGTAAAGGTTGCAGTGGACAGGCAGGGATGATTGCAGCCAAGTGAGGTGTGCAAACACACTAGTCACCTAGTTATCAGTCACTTCGTGTTACGCAGCATGTGGAGCAGGTCCAGTGCCTGGGTAAAGTGTTGAAATCAGACTAGTTGGGAATGAACTTCATGGATTATGTTACCTGTCTGTAACACTGTGTCCTGCTTCTGGTAAATGCCTGGTTTGCAAGAGCACAGTAACGAGCAGGGGCAAGTCAGCAGCTCTTCATAGTGCTTGGCAAACAGGGCAGCTAAGTCTGTTGCTGTTTTTTTTTTTCAAGGCTTTGTTGTTAACTTTAAGCAGTAGATTATTTTGAATTAGCTTTTAAGAATAACTAGGGCTGCTAATGGCTTCTCTTATATGTGCAAATGGATGGAATTTATCTTTTATGACCAGAAAGTGAGAAGTGATTGATCTGTCAGGGCCTGTTTTTGCTGAATGGAATGACGGCAAAAATATCCAAGTCTGCTAGCATAAATGTTGTTATAAATTCTTTCCAGTTTATAAATAACACCCTTGGCTTTATAAAGGCGTATATGCACTCTCCTTTGTCAGTAAGCACTGAGACAAGGAGGGTTACTTTCTGCAGTCACATCTGATAGTTTCTGAGCTGATTGTTGGCTATAGCTCGCCAAGGTCATGACTGAAAAGTTCCCTACATCTCTGGGTAACTTTCAGGTGCTGGGTGCCCTCTTTTATAGAGCTGTACTTTAATCTACAGCTTGTGGGTCTTGTAGTGCAGGGGGGTTTGGTTGGTTGGGATTTTTTTTTTGTTGAGCTACAGAAGGCTCTTTGAACATACCTTTTTCCCTCTGTTGGTACTTCAGAGATCATTTCATTGCTTTCAGCTGCTTGAACAAACTAAGTTAATAGAACTTCTTGCCTTTCTGCTAATGGGGATTTTTAGATTATACTAGGGTCTTTTAAGAGCATCAGCCACATTCTTGGAATCCTTTCTGAGGTATTAGCTCCATAATTTCTTTAATGATTACTTGTAAAACTTCTACTAATGCTGTGTGCTCCTGTGCGCAGTGGTCTGCAGGTCCTGGGTATCAGATAATTTTCTGATCCCAGTTCTCTGGAGTACTGGATGTTGCATAGGCCCTTAAATACAAAGGCAAGTCCAGGAGGAGAGGTCGTCCCTCTTGAAGCAGTGAGACTGAGAAGGAGTTTGCTTGCTTGCTCCTCTGGCACTGCGCTGCTATAGGATCTGGGCATGTTGCAGTTATTTAACTCTGTTTGTGAAGTTAAGAAGCGACTGCCAGTTCAGTGAATTCACTCCAGCCCCTGCGTCTGCCTTCACACTGGACAAGGCGTCTGTGAGGGCAGGGCAGAGGATTGCCCCTTGGGCTGAGCTGACAGAGGGGGCTGGCTCTGGAAAGCTTTCTGCTCTCTGGAGGGTAATGGGGCAGCGCGCTGGAGGAGAGCTGAGGCTCAGTCCTAGCTCCTGCAAAGACAAGGTGTCCGTTCACCTTTGTCCTCTTTCAGCTAGAGGCTTGCTTGACAACTTAAACTTTGTTGCCATCTGCCTTGATAAAAGCTGGGCCTTTGGTGTCCTAGTCTCCCTCTGCAGCTGTAGTAGATGCTGCTGGTGGTGCAGGGACTAATCAGCAAAGAGCTCATGCCAAAAAAAAGAAAAACCAACCAGAGTCAGTCAGAAAGCTTCAGTCTGAGGCTCTTCAAGGCTTTGCCTCTTCAGCTGGCCTTTTGTTGTTTGTTTGTGGTTTTGTTTGTTTTTTTTTTTCAGTAAGGTACAGGTATTATTGCTAAGGTCCCTATGCCATTTTCATCATGGTCTCTAGTACTGTCAGCAGCTTTCACTGATGATTGACATTGGCAGTATGAAAAGAAAAGTTATTTCATTATAATAAAGCCTTGCTTTTTGGGGTGGCTCTTAGGAAGAAAGCAGAACTGGTATGATGTAAGAATTGCTGTCTCTAACACTTAGGGTACCAGTGAGAATTTGACTAAGGTCTGTAAAGCTTCAAGTTAATCTCCTTAGTTGAAGTAGCCATGAGACTTTGTGAGGCACGGGATTGAGAAGCTGTAGTGAACAATGCAGAGTGAGTACAGTTGAAGGGCTCGGTGCTCATTCTGCATAGGTGCCATTGGTTGCCTGTAAAATAAATTTGTTTGAGGTAGTAATTCTTGGTGACTTAAGGTCCTGGTGCAAAGTAAACTTCCGAGGGGTCTGGAAGTAGTTACTGGTCCTTATTAGCAGAATTTGGTAGTCTGAAAGCATTGTGTTGTAACTGAATCAATATTTTGATGCTGGCATTCTAGTCTGTTATTACTTTCCACCTCTTACAAAGGAATTAACCGTACCAGCTATTGGTTATGAGAACAGAGTGTATCTATTCTACCTGCTCTGTGCGGAGGGCTGAGGAGGGCCTGCCCTCAATGGGCAGGGGTGGGAAGGGTGCTGGCGGGGTGCAGTGTGCGATCCTACCCAGAACCTTGCTCAGGGCATGTGAGGTTTGGAGCAGCAACCTTGCTATTCTTCCCTGCCAGGGCCTGGTGGTCTCTCTAGCTGCGGTGTCCATGCAGGGCCTTGGGCCGCTCTTGTTGTGAGGTGATGGACTTTAGTGGTGGTTGTGTGACAAGCAGGCTGAAGCCAAGAAAAAAGCGTTGGAGCAAGTAGGACTTCAGAACTGATAGTGACCTATTTCAGTGTTTGAGGGGAGACTAGAAGTCTGTCGTTGAGAAGACTTTAGCACTGTGAAGATGCTTGCCTTTGAACGTACCAGGTAGCAGCAAGAATGGCTCAGGGCTGCTAGATCTCCTCTGCAGGACTTCTGAACACACCGAACTGCATTGGATTGTTGTGTGGATTTGCTAAAGGAATTATAGATGTGTTCATTCAAACTAAAGGTATTCTTTGGTGAGCAGCAATTTGGGTGAGAGAGCAGAAGTTGCATTCCTTGAATTAGTTTCTTGTTCGAGGAGTGTGCAGGAGGCTGATGTTCTGAGCTAGAGCTATCGCGGCATTACTTGGGTTTTGTCAAACTGCTGCCTATCAAGGTATTTATACGTAACTGAAATATTTTCTTTCATAGGCTCAGACTGTTCAGGTTGCTGAAGTTGAACCACAGCCACAACCGCAGACTTCACCTGAACTTCTACTTCCCAACTCTCTGAAGCCAGAAGAAGGGCTTGAAGTGTGGAAAAGCTGGGCACAGACCAAGAATGCAGAGCTGGAAAAAGAAGCCCAAAATAGACTAGCACCTATTGGGAGTACGTGTCATGACCACATGGCCTTCCTTTCAAGTAGGATCAGGAATGACTAAAATGTTTATCGCTCTGGAAAACACCTTTGTTTAATCAGTGATTGCTTTAAAATTTAAACTTTTATATGCTCTGCAGTACTAATTATTGCCATGTTCCCACTGCCACAGGACGTGTTCTAAGGGAGGTATTAGCTTTATGCTGAGCCAGCTTGAGCACCTCGGCTGGTAGCAGGAGAAAAGGGCCCTGTGTGACTGGTGCATGGCTGAACAAAATGGCTGTGAACGCCAGCTGAGCTGGTGGAGCCATCACTGCGCTGCTGTTTTCCTGTTGCTTCAGGGCAGCGTTTCATTGTGGACATGGTAAAAGGAGGCAATAGTCATGCAGTTGGCAGGGCAGAGAGTCTTCCTCTCGGGTTCTTGCCTGGTTGTTTTAGTAGATCTGACAGCCTAAGATCTTGATTTATTTCAGCTTTCTTTATTATACTGGGAAAACGATGTAGTACTGGGCCTGCCAGATAGAATGGCAAAGCTGGAGATCTGAGAAATCATTCCCGAAAGATTGGGAAATAATATGGCTTTATGACTTAAATAATATGGCTTTGTTTTGTTTTCCCAGGGCGTCAGCTGCTGAGGTTCCAGGAAGATCTCATCTCTTCAGCTGTGGCTGAGCTGAATTATGGTCTCTGCTTAATGACACGAGAAGCTCGAAATGGGGATGGTGAACCTTATGACCCAGATGTGCTCTACTACATCTTCCTGTGTATTCAGAAGGTAGGGGGAGGACAGCTTGTGTGCAGCAGAGCCACGTGTGTTGTCAGCATGTATAGGGAGGATTCTCTGTTACAAAAATGGAGACTGTGGCTTCTATTAAGATTCCCAACAATGTAGTGAGAAAAAAAGTCTTTGCTTTAAAAAACCAACCAAACCTCCATATGAAATGTAATTAGTGCACAGCAATGCTTTCACCTACTGAGTTAAGTTTGTGAAGAATTATTAATAACTGAGCTCAGTATCATGGTGAGAAGAATAAATCCTTTTTAGTTTTTTCAGCAGGGTTGGAGGATGATGTTTGAGGAAGTTGTCAATGTTGAAATTTGATCTAGTTGAAGCTCTAACAAGCAAGAATTTAGCTTTGTGTGGTGTGGGAAGTCTGAGCTGGTAATGTCAGTGTACTTTCTGGAAGAGCTGCAGGAACAGAACTAGACTGATAGAACTGAGCATCTCTCTCCTTAAGCTGAAGTAGTGTCTGAAGGACAGTCATGTGAAATAACTGGCTGTGAACACACCTGGAGTGAAAGGTGAAATCCGACCAGCTTTATTTCCTAGGATGGTTTTTCTGTCTTAGTATTCCCATGATAGTAACTGGGATTACCCACCATGTACTGGCTTTGTGCGGGGATCCTCACTTTTTGGAGTAGAATGTGTTAGTATTCAGCGCTATGCTGGGAGTGCTTGACTAGCCGGGTACGTGAGGTCTGGCCTGAGGAATATACTCACTACCACTGTACTGGGCTGTGTTGTGAATCTCTTACAGTATCTCTTTGAAAACGGCCGAGTAGATGACATCTTCTCAGATCTCTACTATATTCGGTTCACTGAATGGCTACATGAAGTTCTCAAGGACGTACAGCCCCGTGTTTCCCCTCTTGGTAAGAACTTCTGTTTAAGAACTTTAAAACTTTGTGGAGTCTAGAATGTTTAAACTGAACCACGGCATTGAGTCTAGCCTGAATAGAAACCCCTTTGAAGTACTTAATGTCCCTGAGACAGCGTGTGCTGGTCAGGGAGAAAAATGTCATGTCTGCAGTGAATACTGGACCTAGTGCACATGTCAGGCTGTAGCCCTGGTGGTTGTTGAGGATTACTTGTCTATCACTTGTCACCCCTCCAGAAGGCAGATTGTTGGGTCTTTGTAGTGTCATGAGATTGGCTTACATGGAAGCCAGCTGACCCTTGATCTGAATGAAGCTTCCTCATCTAAAGTACTAATACATCTTGCCTTTCACACCTATTGTTACTTTGGGTGATAATACAGCACTGTCGTGTTGCCATGTAGCCAGATGGATACAGTCTGCAGGACCAACTGAGTGTCAAAGGAAAAAACAATGTGTGATCAGAGCCTCGAACACTGCAATTGAATGCAGCTCAGCTCAGCCCTGTGTTTAGAAGATGATGGCAACAGGGACGGGGGGTGCAGTTCCAAAAGAGATAGATTTTGACCAAATTGTGTATGAGAACTAGAGGAAGAATTGCATTTTCAGAGCACAGAAACCTGGTTTCTTCTTCCTTCATTCCCTTTGATCTGATTACGTATCAGTGAAGAAGCTATTGCTCGTGTTCAGAAAGTAGCTGATGTTACAGGCTAGATGGCTAAGTAGCACCGTGAGTTTTGGAATCCTTTTGTTTTCAGTCTGGCTGTTTGATCTGTGCTTTGTCACTCCCCAAGCCCCGGAGTTCATACTGCTGTCTGTTTTTCTGTTTTTCTGTGTATCTCCAATATAGTATTTCTCTTTTACGCAAAGGGGAAAAAAAAAATCTGAGAATCAAAGGATTACTCGTGTGTCCAAATACATCACTTGGCACTGTGTGCTGACTGAAGCTGCACACAGGGCCAAGGGCTGATTTGTTACTGGCCTGCCCGCACTCACATATTATTGGATTAGGAGCATCTGCATTGGAGTAGAGCCATTAATTAAAAGCTGTTTAAGTGCATATTCATTTCTCTCTGGGCCAGGATGTATAGGCGTATTGCAGAAGCATACTTTCTGCAACTAGAGGTTGATGTATGTGTACGCAAGTGTTTTCTAACTGTACCTGCTATTTAAAAAGTTACTTGTGCAGCAGTGAATCTTGACATCAGCGCGGATCTCCTCCTCCTCCTTCCCTTAAGATTGATGTGTTCTCCAGTGCTCAGAGACTATGAAATTCTGCCCAGGTTTCTGCTGTGACTGCCTCCTGCTGTGATGCTGACTTCTGATTATTGCAGGTTACGTCCTCTCCAGTCACGTAACAGAAGAGATGCTGTGGGAGTGTAAGCAGCTAGGAGCTCACTCCCCTTCCACCTTGCTCACTACACTGATGTTTTTTAATACAAAGTAAGTACTTAGGTCTTTCTTGGGGAATTAAACTTCAGCACCTTCACAGGGTTGGTAGGAAACTGCTGGGTGAAAAATCACAAATTTTGAATGTTTGCACATAGAACCCTCTTGCAGCCCCATCAGGCAAAGCAGGTGTGGTACAACAAGGAAGTGAGCTAGCAGGGGGAAACTGAACTTGTGGCTGTTGCATGCTTTGCTGCTGGAACAGTCTTTAACTCCATGTAGGTTTGTGCTTCAGCTGGCTCAAAGGCAACTGCATCACTGCTGTGACTGTATCCTTTACTTGCCTCTGAATGTCCTGTGTTCTCTTCTTGCTGCTCAGATACTTCCTGTTGAAAACAGTAGACCAGCACATGAAGCTGGCCTTCTCCAAGGTGTTGAGGCAGACCAAGAAGAACCCTTCTAATCCCAAGGATAAAAGCACGAGTATCCGCTATCTGAAGGCTCATGGCATACACCAGACAGGACAGAAAGGTAGTGTCTGGAGGCTTTCTTTGGGAATATTTACTTACTAGGCTTGAAGTGGATGAACCTGGAGATGTCTGCAGGTAGGGCCACAAGAACCCAAGGCCCTGCTCATTACCATCAGCCTAGCAGCATGAGTTTTCTGAGCATTCTGAGAGAGCATAGGACCTTCTGGGGATGTACCTAAGTTGAGGCATACAGGGCTCATCAAGGGCTAAGGATAGCTCTTTTTTTTGTTACTTTTGGGGTTTTTATGGGCAAAGGGGCTATTGAGTGCTTATGAATAGAGGGAGAAACTTCTTTGGGAGGGCTTTTTTTATCTTGACTAACATGAACCCGTATAAAATCCATACGTAAGCACAATCTGTCCTTAAAAGCACAGAGCCAGGATTCAGCTGAGGCATTGCAGTCTCGGTAGTGAGATTCCTCTCATTTTGGGCACAGGCAGGGGAGAAATTGAGGGAAGGATATGGCTGGGTTGTGTTGTTCAGTAGCCTTGGGATAAAGCAAGCTCTCCATACAGTGCTGTGAGCATCTATAACCGGGCGCCTCTGCCCTGGCATGCTGCGTGGCTCTCACGTGGTGATGAGGTGCTGAGGCTGCACGGCACTGCTGAGTTTGCTGTACTTAGTGTCTGACAGGCTTCTGGGGGGCTGCTTTGTAGTTACAGATGACATGTATGCAGAGCAGACTGAGAATCCAGAGAACCCCCTGAGGTGTCCGATAAAGCTGTATGACTTCTACCTCTTCAAATGGTGAGAGCTCTTGTTCCTCTGTATAGTTGCTTGTCTTCTGTGACTGTCAAGCTGCGTCTTGTAGCTGGCCTAGTTTTCAGGGCTGTGTTTTATTGCTGGCACCGTTTCTATATTTGCATAAATTTACTTAAATGGGATGGGGCGTTGATGTGAGAGGGTGGGATTTACTCCAGTGGCACTTGAGTTGAACTCCTATGGTATTTAGAGAGACAAATCCTGATTTGTGAACTGGCTGCTCTTGATCTCGTACTCGCTCCAGAGGTTTGCTGCATTGGCACAAGCTCGCTGTTCTGCCTGTGACTTGCAAGCAAGTCATCTGGAAGCATCGACTGCTTGAGATGAGATTTGAGTCCTACTCAAATCAGCTTCTGAACAGAAATGAGGACTTGCTATGGAGGAGATTGGAGTGAGCCTCAAAGGACTCGCATCTAAATGATGATGATTCTGACAATTAATGCAAATAGTTCCTTTGCATGGATGGGTCTGCAGCTAGCCTGGATGTGAAAATAGCCCATCCTTGCTTTGCTCTGAAAGACCCCTAAAGCCATGTGTGTGTTAAGCTCGCCAGTATGAAATAAACATTACTTTCTTGTAGTCATCACCATGGCTTTTTAACCTTGACCTGGCCTAAAAACTGTGGGACCACTGTTGCCCTTAGATGTAACTCTGTGCCATCAAGTCTCATCAGCCAGATGTTCACTGCTGGGAATTGTGAAGCCTGGGGTGAGGACAGTGGTGGTCCTCCAGGACATTCTGTTAGTCTGGTTATTTCTGATCTTCCTTATGCAGCCCCCAGAGTGTGAAAGGCCGGAATGACACGTTTTACTTGACACCGGAGCCAGTGGTGGCCCCCAACAGCCCTATCTGGTATTCCATCCAGCCGATCAGCAGAGAGCAGATGGAGCAGATGCTCACCCGGATCCTGGTGATACGAGAGATTCAGGAAGCTATTGCCGTGGCTAATGCCAGCACCATGCACTAAGGCATCCTTCTTGGCTCAGAAGGGGTGGGGCGGGGTGACGGGGGAGGGACAAGCAAAGATAAATTGTACAGACTTTTACACTAAAGGAGATGCCTAAGTTTTTGGTTTTTTATTGGTGTAGTTATGAAGCCCTTTTAGGCTTCTTCTCTTTAAAAGAATCTAAAGGAAAACCTACCCATTGTGTATCCTACCCAACACACCAAACTGTTGGAACCATTGGAGGCTGCATATCCCCTGCGAGCTGGGAGCTGTGGAAAGCTGCTGGTTGACTCTGGTTTTTTTTTATGATGTAGAAAACATGAACTGCAGGATTGGCCTGGATGGCTGGGGCCTCTGTCTCCTTGGAGCACGTGCAGCCTAGAGGGCACAGAATGATGGATGGACCTGCTCAGCCAGTGGAGGAGAGGCAGGCATCTTCTTTTCTTGTGCTTGGACGTTAATTTGCTGTTATCTTGGAAGGAAGAGGAGAGAGTGAACTGCAATTGTGATTTATACAAAAAAAACCCAAACCAACGATTTCTATTCAGACCTTTAAGTGACATTTTTAGATGTTAAAAGTACAAACTTTACCACACTCTTCTTTTTTGGCCTAACGTTGAGGCCTTAAACCTGAGGCTCCTGTGCCTGATGGAATTCTTGTAACATACACTTGTGTATCATATAAAGATACCACCCTGTTTCTCTTATGTATTCTTACTCTAGTTGTTTATTAAGAATGACGAGCACGTCTTTTCAACATGCCATTGAACAATGTGTCTTTATTTGGGGAAGAGTGAGCTGTGAGGGTGGGGGGTCATTATACAAAGATCAGTATGCAAACTGGTTGTTCTCATCCCTGTTTGTGCTTTCCAGCTCGACTCCACTGGACTTCTTTCACCCCTACAAATTAGGAAGGTAGAAGGGGATTAACTTCTGTTGAAGGACCTGAATGTCTGCTTGCTGATGGAAGCTCAGTGTCAGGCTAGGAACATGGGATCTGTGACACCAGATCAGACTGTCCTAATGTTCTATGGCCAGCCTGTGAGGCTTCACCCCGAGGCAAATTCCCCCTTGCCCCACCTTTACAAACACATCACACCAACAGCAAGATGGAGGGGTGTTGGAGGGAAAAGGCCTTCCAGGAGCAGCACGTGGCTTCCTCCTGCCATTAACAGCCTTTTCACAGTTTTTAACACAGCTGTGTAGCTTCTGGCTTCATCCATGATCATAAACCCCAGCCCTGTAGCCTTGCCTTGCTGCATCTTAAATGGTTGCTGTATTTTATATCATTAACAAGTAGTCTGCTCTTTTTAAGCCAGCGGGTAGCCAACTGTGCTTGAAATGGGAGATCACTCTAGCCAGGCTTGTTATTTGTGCCACCAGCTTCTTGGATCTGGAGAGATGACTGCTTCTTGAACTTGTTTTCCCTGCTTCTCCATCTCATGTCCATTCCCTGTTCCAAAATATATAGATATATATTTAAATATACATAACAGTAAAAGAACTTAAACTTGTATACAGGCAAGCAATTTTTCTGAAGCTTCTGTTGGCCAGCACCTGACTTATTGAGAAGGAAGGTCTGCCCGCTCTGTCGGCTGTGTGCAGTGTACATGATGAGAGTAGCCATAATGTTCCCTGTCCTCGTGCTCTTGAGATGTGTTGAGGTGTGTGGGATTAGAGAGACTTGCAGCCTCTGATGTTTCAATATTGATGTTGGTGTTCATGAGGAAGCAGATGTGCTTGGAATGGTTGTTGGTCGGAGCGGTTTGTTCCCTGTGTAGGACTCTGCTCCAATAGCCGCAGAGCAGCGAGGTTGTTTTACCAACACCTGTACTCTGAAGTAGAGTCTTAGCTCAGTGTCCACCCTCAGAGTTATGCTGGGAAAGAGCCTGGGGTTTGTGCCCAGATCCCAGTGGGTAAGTTGGGAAGGTGGTGCCTGGGTGGTGTGTAGTGCTGGCAACATGTACTCTCAGCTCCGCTGTTGGGAACCAGTCCCCTGCTAGGGTGGCTGTCGGGGTCGCTAATGCTGCTTCAGCTGTCAGAAGCCTGTAATCCTTTTACTGTATCGCAGTACCTGGAATGTCCATTTCTGGCTATAATTTGAGCACTTAAGGACATAGGGGCAAGCTCCTACTCTTTCAAGCAGCTGGGTAAGCTTGTTGCTCAGGATGTCCAGCAGGCCTGCACGGACTGGATTTCCCATTCTTTTGGGCAGTTTGTCCTGTCTTCTGAACAGAGCTGCAAAGATCTAAGGGGAACTGGAAACACCCGTGCTCAAGTCCTCGTGTGTGCTGTGCATGGGAAGCTGGCTCCAGCATGCCTGCACCTCAGCACGAGCCTGCTGCTGGGTCTGTCTCCATCCAAAGTGCAGGGCGTGTTGAAGTCATCTGCCACATACCCAGTGTACAAGTTGCTTCATTAGGTGGTCTTGGGAGTCACTGCTTACTCTAAAAATTGCCAGAAGCTGGAATAACATGCCAGAATATTAGGGCATTTCCAGGTTAGGGGTGAACAGATGTTTCAGCTGAGCTTTCTGGGGAAAGAGAATTCCATGTTACCTTAAAACTCTAGCCTGTGCACTTTCCTTACCACCCTTAATTGCAGGATGATCTGAAATCCTTGATCTTGGGAGTTGTACTGCTTAGGAGTGGGGGAACTTGGCACATGGTGAGCTGTGGAGTTCTCCTGACAATTGGCTTTGTCCTGACAGACTGAAGTGTTTCCATTATTTTTCTCATTGTTTGGACAGACACAGGGAGAGGGATTTCTGACGCGGAAGTGGACTGCCGTACTGTTCTGGACTGTCTCATCAGAATGTCCACCGTGTTAACTTCATTCCCTATTTTTAGAGACAATCGATATACTGTGACTTAAGGATTATTTTTCTGGACCTGGCTTCTAGTCTGGCTCTCTGGAGCTAGTTTAAAAGGTACAGTATTTCTAGAATTTAAATACTACGTTCTTTGACAGTGAAGAACATGATCTGCTCCCTTTTAGGGGCTCATAGGAAGACGTGCACAGAGTAGCACAGGAGAGTGCTGTGGCTTAAGGTTGCTATCTGAGTTCTGGGAAACGTTCCCAGTCAAACATGTAAAATAGCTTTTTAACATTTTCCTATAACCAGCTTGACTGCTGCTTAAAGGGCATTCCCCCTCGGCTCCAAGAGTGCCAAACCGCCAGCTCTTGTATGTGTGTATATACTAGATGAGAACTCTCCGTGCCCTATGCCTTGTACGAGACGGGCTGAAAATGCATCAGTCTCTAAATGAAGCTAAGAAGTCAAGCTGGAGACCCTGCATTGTTGGTTTTGAACTATGCCCATCTTGTCTCTGCAGTAGGAAAGGAACCATAGAAAGCAGAGCATGACTGATGACTGTAAAGCCCCTCACGTTCTGACATGAAACTCGTGTGTTGTCCTATCTCTTGACACTAATAGCATTGCTTTCCAAAGGAAACCTGTAGCCTCTTACATGCTTGTCCATGGCACCATTAGATTTTCATTTACGTTCAAGAGTTCAAGCACTTCGTCTAAGTGATAATGGCTGAAGAACAGAGAGCATGCTAGAGAGGACAGGAGTGTTCACTCCTGTCTAGTGCTGAGTAAAGGAACAGTCCAAGTAATTTAACAGGGTTCTCATGTGTTGGCTGCTTCACCCCTAGGGACCTCCTGGAATTTAGGTGGGAAGCAAGGTCTGGAGTAGTTCCTGAGCTGTTCTGCCTTAGACCCATGAAAAAAAGACTTAACGTGATCCCTAAATAAGAACCCTTTTCCATACTGTTGCTCCTAGGGCCGAAATTAAGGCACTCTTGTTCTCAGCTGCCTCAGGGCTATTGTCTGCTTGGTGGTGCATGTAGAATGGATTAGGCATCTTCAAGCCTCCAATGCTGTGATACAAACTGATCCAAAAGTAGTAGAAAACAGCCTTCTGAGCATTAGGGGGGTGGAGGACTTGCTGATGCTGTAGTTGCTCATCTTTGGATCACAGAACTGTTTAGGTTAGACTTTTTCATCAAGTCCAGCCATTAACATAGGAAATCCTCGTGCTGGTCTGAGTGCTGCTAGACATGGACTGACTCTGCACAGTCCAACCAAACTGCATTCTCCTCCAAGTTTAACAGTGACTTGCAATTAGCGTTTGGACTCTTAAATCACTGTAAAGTGGGATAGAAACTGTCTTCCACCCTATGCAGGGCTTTTCTCCCCATCTTGCTGCAGCTGCTCCTCTCGACTGCTCCAGGGAACGTACCTTACCCTAATGTTTCAGCCTGTTCTGTTTCGCTGGTGCCAATGCATAGGAAAGAGCCCTTCTTAGCTCAAGCATCTTCCTACCTTAAGGAGCATCTCAAATCTTCCAGAAGTCTCACTGATGTGCTGCCCCAAGATCTCTGAAGCAGTTGCTGTGTCTCCTACTTGTCGGTTCCCTTTGTTGCGTGGCTGAAGCACGGCTCTCAGCACTGCGGTCACTTCTCTTGTATAACCTTGTGCATGGCAGCCACGTTTGCCTGTTTCTCCATTCTTGTTTGAGCCCATCAGAATGGGGAGGCAGATTGAACCCACTTACAGCAGCAATAAACCGCGTCTAGAACTTTTGAGAGGGAACTGCAGGAGAGAATGAGGTGGAGGGGATGTCTTGGAAAGGCAGGGTCCAGTTGCAGCCCAGAGCCTCGCTTGATAATGAGTGTGCAGCCTATATGCAAAATACGTCTTGTCTGTCCCTCCCGTGTTGACCCTGGTCTAAACAGCACATGTGATTGGCATCCTGCAAAGTGACCTTCAGAACTCTCCAGTAGCTTTGCCCCGTGAGTAACTCACACTACAAATCATTTTAAAGAGATGCACTCAACTATTTTTTTAATTTAATTTTACTCTTATATTCTCTGCTCTTTGTAATCTGCTTGGAAATAAAATGTTTTTCCCTGCAGCCTTTGTTGTAGTCTGTTTGAGAACCATTAAACTTTGTCTGGTGTTTCGACTGGAACAGAAGCCAACTTGCCTGTTTACTGCTGTGCCCGTGCCTTAGCCTAACAGCTGAGATCGGCTTAGCAGACCTTTGTTAGCGCTGTCCTTGTTTAAAATAAAGGGTAGAGAGACCTGTTAAACTGATCTGGGCCTGGCACGACGCCTCCCCTTCTGCTGATCCTGTGGCGAGTAGCGCTGGCTCGAGGGTGCATGCCCTCGGAAGGCAGCGTGTTCCTTCGGCAGGCTGCGCTCCTCAGCCCTGCCTCTGGGATGAGTATCTCGGTGCTGTTGCTGGTCACTGCTTCTGGTGGTGCAAGCCTAGGCACTTTATTTGCGGCGCAGGACAGGCCTTTGCTGAGAGCAAACCGTGGGAAATCGGTGTCGGGAGAGGTGGAATCAGCTCTTGGCTGAGACTCAACCTAGGAATTACATAAAGAAGTAGAACCAGGCTGAAAAGCACTCTTCTGCTACAGAATTGCAACCCTGTGAAGTTCAGAGCGTAGCATGACAGCACGCACCGTTAACACGTGGCTGTAGAGATGGCGCTGATGTTTCCATTCGTGGTGGTAGTAACAGGCTCATTACCAGTCTCTTGGCTTGAAGTTTTAAGTGGCATTGCAGGTCCTTGTTGCTGGCTCTTGGCTATGCGAGGGCTGCCCTTTCTTAGGTGAGAGCCCCTAGAGGCAACACGTCCCCTTCCTCACAGAGAAGGGAACATCCCTGCATTGAGGCCATCGCCTTCCTTTCCTGCTAGAAACAAAACCACAGCCTGGTGGGAAACAACTAGAACTTCCAGAAGCTGCAGCCTCTGTTCTGTGTAGATCAAGATCAAACAAGCTACCCGAGGGTCCTGCTTCTGGCCATAGCATGGTTCACTCATCTGGGGTTTTCCCAGCCCTGTGTAGAAGTCAACATCAGCATCTACCAAGGCCTCACTTAAATGGTCTCTCTGAACTCTGCATTGTCTTTTGGGGAACCGTGCTCAGACCAAAACATGTCCATCTAACTACAGGACTGAACCTGACCAATGAACACAGCATACAAGGGCCATTTGCTTCCAAGTATTTCGAGAGACCTGAACGTGCCCCTGTTCATGTTTCCTTTGTCCTACGGCTGGGTCACGAGTAACGCGTTTTCTTACAGCTACTTGCTGATCTTTGGACAAGGATTGACTCTTCTGCAGTAAGACTGTTGGAGGTACAGGAGCACCATTCTTTAGTTCCCTGAACACGTTCGTGTTAAATAGCAGCTTGCATTGGAGAGCCTGCCGTACAAGATCAGGGTGAGAGGTGGTCTGGTTGTCTCATTTCCCTGGTGCTCTGAGGCCACATCTGGTATATCACGACAAGCAAACCAACCATTGTAGCAGGTGGTTGTTCTGTAGCCTGCAGTACAGGGGCTTTTTCTGATGCCCAAGTGGATCTGCAGGGAGGGGATGACCTCTTGCTGGAAACAGCCTCTCGCCGGTTCCTGCAGCTCTCCTTTCAGGAACATCTGTGTTTGTGCCCGTGTGTCTCCTGCAGCTCAGCCCTCCCTACTCCTGCCACTGCTCTTCTCTGAGATCTCCCCTCCAGCTGTCCTCTGCAGCACAGGCAGGAAGGTGCTCCACGGAGCCCCCATCAGTGCGCAGTACGGTGCAGCCATCCTCTGGGCAGTGTTGGGGTGTGCGGCCCGGCCTGGGGGCTTTGGGAAGAGGGGGCTGGTGTGAGGCTGATACCCAGCCAGGATCACCTCAGGTCATCCCCTGCAGGACCAGGATCACCTCAGGCCATCCCCTGCAGCACCTCTGCCTTGGCGCAATTCCCTCTCTCCTCCGTCCTTTCATTCCCCTCCCATTTCGAGACTGTTGCTCACTCCCCCCTCTTCCATCCTCTTGCCAGTCATTTTGACTTAGACTGGCTCTGGCTTCTGCTGGCGTGTTCCAGCCCCACATCCACCACGGACCTGGCGAGCATGTTCTCGCCCTTCCCCTGAAGCTGTTGGGGTGGGTAGTGTCGAACTCAGCTGCCAGCCCGCTGGGCCCCACCGGCGGCGCCTCTCCGTGCCAGTCAGCCCTGGCTGGCCGTCAGGCTGTCTTCTGACCGCGTCGGGCCCGCTCGGCCCCAGCCTGTGCGAGCAGAGCCGGGCAGCGCCGCACGGCTCTGCCC
>VZZY01017162.1:108228-122962 GCA_013400335.1 Eurystomus gularis
CCCTCGCACCGGCGTGGCAGGGGCGGAGGTGCCGTGCGGGGCACAGGCCTGTCTGCTCCGGAGTCCCCTCGGTGCCCCGGAGACCCCCCTGCAGCCCCCTCGGGGTGAAGCCGGGCCTCTGGGCACCCTCCGAGATTGCGGGAAGCCCAGCGTGGCTGGGGCTGGAAGGGACCTCTGGGGATCAGCTCATCCAACCCGCTGCTGAAGCGGAGTCACCCAGAGCAGGTTGCCTGGGATCACATCCAGGCGGGTTTGGAATCTTACCAGAGAAGGAGAATCGGGGGAGAGAAGCCAAGCCTGTGGGCAGGCACCCTGCTCGTCCCCACTGTGCTGCCCGGGCTCTCAGAGGGTGGCCTGGGTGGTCCAGCTCCGTGCCCAGCTGCTGCATCTGCACCAGCGAAGGTGGCTTTTGCAGCGACTTAACAGCCACCTTTGTGTTACCAGCTCACCGGAGGAATTGGGTTCATCCACCACAACTGCACCCCAGAGTTCCAGGCCAACGAAGTGCGGAAGGTGAAGGTGAGTGGCTGGAGCAGCGGCAATGAACCGCGCTTGCAGGGCACTTTGTGGAGGTGGACAGTGGGGTTTGGACCTGCTGAAGGAGCTATGAGAGGAGACTGTTGAGATGTGCTGGATCTCGGTGTTTCAGAACGGTTGTGCAGAGCAATGGTACGGTAGCCTGCCCAAACCTCTTATTGTGCGTTGGGCACTGTCCCATACACAGCTTGTGATTTGAGAACTGCTAGGCCTCCTGGGTATGGGATTATTCCCTGTAATTCCAGGAAGGAGCTTAGCCTGGGAACTTGTGGGAATCTAATGCTACTTGGGTGAGCCTTGGTGCTGGTTTGGGAGTTATCCACTCAGTGAGCATGTGGCCAGGTTGGGTGGTTGCAGACATTTGTGAGTGGCTGCGGTAACCACCAGGCACGTGGCCAGCTTCTGCTTGGTCTGGCAGTGCTGCTTAGCCTGGCTGCTGAACCTGCTTCTTTTCAGAAATACGAACAAGGATTCATCACAGACCCTGTGGTGCTGAGCCCCAACGACAGAGTCCGTGATGTGTTTGAAGCAAAAGCTCGTCACGGATTCTGTGGGATTCCCATCACGGACAACGGGAAGATGGGGGGCAAGCTGGTTGGGATCATCTCATCTCGAGATATTGATTTCCTGAAAGAGTCGGAGCATGACTTGCCCCTCGGTGAGGTGAGAAGGGCTTGTGAGCAGCTGATGGGTGAGTGCTGCGTTGGGAAGCAGTGTGGCTTGGGATGGGGAGAAAGGTGACTGCGTGGCTGTGAGGATTGGAGGGAGCAGCTCCGCGTTAGCTCTATAGATCCATCTCTAACTTTGTTTCCAGGGGAGAGCGTCTCATTCGCTTACGCTCTCTCTGTGACTTCTGCAGCGCAGACGTGGGAGAATGGGCACGCAGTTAGCGTTGGCATGACTCCTCCTGTGAGGTGCTCTTTGTGTGGTGGAAGCCATCCTCTCAGCCTGCTTCAGTCATTAATTTCTGGTGTTCCTGGCTGTGGTGGTGGTCCCATGTTGCATGCTGGCGCTGACCAGGGCTGTTGCAGCTGCGCTGTGCCCAGCAAGCACTCCCAAGTGCTGATACTTCTTTTCTGGACTGCCGTGCCCTGTCTGCCTCGTCCAGGCTCCTTGCTCTTTAAAATAACCCCCTGAACTTGGAGGTGGGCAGGTCAGCCTTTATAATGCTGCACCATCAAACTGCCCTCATACAGAACATTCTCTGCGATGCCGATTCCTGTTAGTTCTGGCACTCTTGTTACATGAGCCGTGTAACCACAGATCTGCAGCGCTGTCAGGTTACACCACCTCTCGGCCAGCCTCTGCTCTTGACTCAGGACTATTTTTAGCTGTTGCTGACCAAACCTGGTATCACATGCTCATCCCTGTTTGGTTTGAAATTGCCTATAAATACCTGTAACAAGAATCTTAAACCAGAAGTAGGTTATAAAAGTGCACATGGCCCTTTGGATCAATGCTGGCCTGTTCAGAGGAGCCAGATAAGAATCTCCTCTCATCCTCTACGTGGATCACACAGCACTACAAAGTTGGAATCTTGCTGCTGTTAGCGTTTGGTGACAAGGCTATGGAGATGAACGGTCTCCCAGATCTCTCTCCACTCACTGTCCAGCAGTCATCTTGCTGAGCCCTTTGTTGCCATCTGGTTGAACACATAGGTCTCCTGTAGCTCGGGAAGCTCCTGGATCCCACAGGCTTAGGGAGTGTGCCAGGATATGTGTGTGATTCCTCAGGCTTTTCCCAAGATGTCGGTCTGTCACAGACAGGATTTTGGGTGGTTGCAGGCAGGGCAGACCTCTTTCCTGGTGCAAAATGTCTGCTCTTATGGTATAAATAACTAAAATGTTCCCTCTTTCCTTCATAGAATCATAGAATGGTTTGGGTTGGAAGAGATCTTAGAGATCATCTAGTTCCAACCCCCTGCCATGGGCAGGGACACCTCCCACTAGATCAGGTTGCTCAAAGTCCCATCCAATCTGGCATTGGAACACATCCGATGACAGAGCATCCACAGCTTACCTGGGCAACCTGTTCCAGTGTCTCACCACCCTCATAGTGAGGAACTTCTTCCTCACATCTAATTTAAATTTGCTCTCTTCCAGTTTAAAGCCATTATCCCTTGTCCTATCTTCACAAGCCCTTGTAAAATGTCCCTCTCCAGCTTTCTTGTAGACCGCCTTCAGATGCTGGAAGGCTGCAGTAAGGTCTCCCTGGAGCCTTCTCTTCTCCAGGCTGAACAACCCCAACTCTCTCACCCTGTCCTCGTAGGAGAGCTGTTCCAGCCCTCTAATGATCGTTGTGGCCCTGCTCTGGCCTTGCTCCAAGAGGTCAATGTCCTTGTGCTGGGGGCTCCAGAGCTGGATACAGTATTCCAGGTGGGGTCTCTTGAGAGTAGAGCAGAGGGGAATAATCCCCTCCTTCAACCTGCTGGCCACGCTTCTTTTGATGCAGCCTGGGATACGGTTGGCTTTCTGGGCTGCACTTGCATGTTGCTGGCTCATGTTGAGCTTTTCATCAACCAGCACCCCCAAGTCTTTCTCCTCAGGGCTGCTCTCAATTCATACTCTGCCCAGCCTGTATTTGTGCTTGGCATTGCCCCAACCCAGGTGCAGGACCTTGCACTTGGCCTTGTTGAACTTCATGAGATTGGTATGGGCCCACCTCAAGCCTGTCAAGATCCCTCTGGATGGCCTCCCTTCCCTTCGGCAAGTCTTCCGATTGAGGTGTGTTCAGCTGGAGCAGGTTGAATGGGGCTGTGTCTGTGTCCCTGAGGTTGGAGATTTCACTGCCATTCTGCGCTGCTCTTCCAGTGTTGTGGTGAAGGCTTTTTTTTCTGCATACTACATCAGATGTTACTGTGTTCTAGCTTGTGTCCGCTGGCCCTTGCCTTTCCGCTGTGTTTCGGTGCTTGTTTGTCAAGAGTGAGTGGGGGTGACCGTGTTTGTTTGGATTGAAGCTACTCCTTTGCCCCACTGACCTTGCCAACAGCAGTGCTGGGTTATTTTGAGCCTGTGTGCTGGGGATTGCTGCCTCAAAATGAGCCTGGGGGTAGCATTCCTGCCACACCATGGGACTCTGGAGGTGTCTCCAGTCCTTATTTGCCTGTGCTCTATTAAGAGGGAGGGCTGGTTGTGTGACATCCCAAACAAGGGTCATGTGAGCATCATCCCTTGTTTCTAGTGCTCTCCCTCAGCTTGCTGAGGCCCTCTGCCATCTTCTGTTTTCCCTACACCAATGGGTTTGAGGGCTAGTGGCCACTGCTTGCATGAGGACAGGCTATCAGAGGCTGTTCCTGTGTGTTTCTGGAGGCGTGTTGCTGCACTGTGGGCTCGTTTGTCTGTAGAGCACTCCCACATGGCTGCCGTGGAGCCTTTCACGAGGGCAGAGGGGCTAAGTATTTTCAGATCAGTGCGAAGGAGTTCTTGTGCCTTCTTATCTTCTCTCTCCCACTAGATTATGACAAAGCGGGAGGATCTTGTTGTGGCCCCGGCTGGCGTCATGTTGAAAGAAGCTAATGAAATTCTGCAGAGGAGTAAAAAAGGTATCTGCGAACATCTGTGACATGAGGGAGAGCGTGGAAGCACTGTGCTGGGAGCAGTAGTGGGTGGATGTGGGCACGTGTCCCTGAGTGGGTGGAACGTGGGAGGGTTGTGTTCCAGCGCAAGGAGAGGACAGTGAGGAGAGAGTGCCCGCAGCCCTCTGCCAGGGTACAGAGTTCACATGCGTTCACCTCAAATCTGTTTGAAGTCGAGGGATTCTTGGCAGCCCAGGAGCTGAAGAGCACCTGGCTGTCCAGCCATATGTCTTCAGTTTTCTGTCCTGCCCTTCGTGTTTTGGCACTCAGTTCAGCTCTGTCCGGGTCTGACTTTTAACATGAGTGTTGTGGGTCTAATTATTTTTTTAAAAAGCACTTTTTCCATAGTCAGTGTGAAAATACTGAGTCCTTCTCTGGTCCTGCAAACTCCTTGCCCTGTTTCCCGAGCCAGGGCTGCTGGCATCCATGGCCAAGCAAGATTTGGTAACACACCAGTTTGAGTCACCACTTGTACCTGTTGCTGCCTGCCCGATGCTCTCGGTCTGCCACCCTGCTCTGGGCTTACGTCTGTCTCCTGCAGAAATCTCCAGTGATGTTCTTTCTCTTTGTTCCAAGGCAAGCTGCCAATTGTCAATGAAGATGATGAGCTGGTGGCTATAATTGCCCGCACTGATCTCAAGAAGAACCGGGACTACCCTCTAGCTTCAAAGGATTCCAAGAAGCAGCTGCTCTGTGGGGCCGCTATCGGGACCCACGAAGATGACAAGTACCGGCTGGACCTCCTGGTACAGGCTGGCGTGGATGCAGTAGTGCTGGTGAGCCACCCAAAGGCCTGGAAGGTGGGCTGGGCTGAGGATCTGGCCTGAATGAATCTCTCTGACAGTGGGGCAGCAGCATGGCACTTCCTGTCTTCGTTACAGGCCATTTTGGGTTAGAATAGGGCCCATTGTTGACCTCTCAGTCTCCTTCAGGTTAGAGTCCTCAAATAAGAGGGATTCCTCTTGCCTGGAATCTTATTTGACCTCAGGTAAGTGTGTAGGGCTCACCGAAGCCCTGCAGGCTGAGAAGAGAAACGTTGTCAGTTAGTACAGAATCTTCTACAAACGCTTCCTGCAGGCTGCAGCCATCATCCCTGATGTTCCTAACTAGTTTTGAATACTTGGCTTCTTAAGTTTCCCTTCAGCTGTTTGGTGTTTGTTACTGTTATTCTCTGAACCACCTGATGTTCAGGAGTGCTCAGCCCAGAGCTGCTCTGCTGGTCTCCCCTTCTGGCCTGTAACCTTTTGGGCACAGCCGTCACTGCCTGTATTTGTGCATTGCTTTCTCATTGATTGTTAGCTTGTGAGTCCACCATGCTCTGAGGGCACAGCTGAGCAACCGAGCGGCTGGAAATGTTTAACAAACTCCACAGATTGGCTGGGTCACAGAGGTTGGCAGGACCTGAGCGATCGGTGGTTGATGTCTGGTGTTTCAGCAGCTTTGCTAAACAGAAGGGAGAGCTGCACCCAACCCACCAGCGCTTCTGGGTTTCAGAAGGAACGTTCACTGTTTCACCTGTGGTTTGAGAGAGGGCTGATGGTGTCCTGGTGGTGGAGCCAGACAGACGGTTCTTATCTGCAGCCAGATGTACTGATTGCTGCCTCCTGTCGAAGTCATGCGATTTAGAAGTGAAGGATATTACTGAAGCCTTTATAATAAACTGCCTTGCACAGGGAAGGTACATTGCTGTCTGGACAGCAGCTTCTCTGGCTCTGTGCTCAATTTGGGGAGTCACTTTGCCCACTTAGCCAGCTTAGCAGAGATGCCAGTAAGCAGGGTGAAGATCTGAGGCTCTTCTGGAGCTGTACTTCCAATCTTGTGGAGAAAGTCTAGTTGAAATTGTTTTTCTTTCTGTTGCAGGATTCCTCTCAGGGGAACTCCATCTTCCAGATTAATATGATAAAATATATTAAGGAGAAATATCCCAACCTACAAGTTATTGGAGGAAACGGTAGGCATGCATGGAAGACTGCTCTTGTTTTAAATTACTTTTGTTTCTTAGACATAGAGGGAGCTGCAGGGTCGTGAATGAAATGGCCGCTGTGGTAAGTGCCTGTGAACTTAGAATGGTTTCCTCTGGCTTGTGGAAAGAGCAAGACTCTGCAGACACAAGGCAGTACCCTGCTGCTACCACAGCTGCACATACTTGGAAACCTTTGTTCTGCAGCACAGTGCACTACAGTCCTCTCTACATGTTAGCTGCTTTTACACACCAGTTTAAAATTTTGCATAATAATAATGAATATTGCTTAATGTGGAAATACAATGACATTTTCCCTGCCACTTGACAGCAGAGTCCAGGAGCCCTTGTCCTTACCTGGCTGGTGTGTTACTGGTGCTGTTGTTAGCCAGCGCTCTGCCCCCTCTGCCTGGTGTGGCCCAAAGAGTGCTCGGCACCACGCGGTGACCTCTGCTCCTCAGCCTTTGGGTGTGAGCGTGTTGCAGAGGAGCCGAAAGGGCCAGTGTCGCTGTGGTGGACAGCCAGGCCTGGCTCTGACGCAGGCTGCTGCCCTGGGCAGGGGATATTCACAGCCACGGGGGAAGCACCAGGGCAGAGCAGCGCCACATGCAAATCTGCTTGTGTCTCTTCAAACCAGTTTCTGCTCCCCACAGTTGTGACTGCTGCTCAGGCCAAGAACCTCATTGACGCGGGGGTCGATGCCCTGAGAGTCGGGATGGGCAGTGGCTCCATCTGCATCACACAGGAAGGTGAGAGAGATCAGCTGCCTCCTGAATAGGCTGGAGACATCTGTTTAATAGAGATTCCCTGCTGAAAAGCAGCATAGCCAGGATGGACTTCACCTGTTGTAAGGGCAGTGTCCAGCAGCAAGCCATCTTTCACCCCCTTCGTCCAGGACATTCTGTCATCACCTGGGTCGAATCTTTGGGGTAGCAGCAGCAGCAGCAAAGGCATTTCCCAGTACTGACCAAGGCTGAGTAGAGCAGGTGTGGTACGTGCAGCTTTGCCAAGAGGAGCCGCTGGCTCGCTGTGGGATGGGGCTGGCTCGCAGCTCTGCAGGGAGAGGGGCTCACCGGATCCCCAGTACTGATGGGTGAAGTGCACCGGGCCGGCTGTGCTCCCCTTCCCTCTGGCAGCAGTGACCGTGATGCTTGAGAACTGATCCGCTGGGCCTGATCCCTTTCTGCAATTTCCAGGCAGAAATGGGATTTCTGGCTGTTGTCTGCAGTTGGCCAGAGCTTGTGTGGGGCAGAGGCCGTGGCACCCTTAGCAAAAAGGTGAGGAGGGGCATCCTCAGGGCCTGGAGAGAAAAGGCTGCTGTGGGGCAGGGCTCAGTCCTTGTGTTTCGAGCCTTGCAGGTGAGGTGCAGAGAGGTGGTGGAAGGCGCTGCGGCCCAAGAACACGGCCCTTCTCTGAGTTGCTCCTTGGTCCTTGCCACAGGAAACAGTGAGAGGGTAGCTCATGGCTGAAGGCTCTTCTGATGGCTCTGCTAATTCCACTGTGGAGCCTTTGAGCAGCCCTGGACCTAGGCTGTGTTCCTGCTTTGCCTGCCATGGAAGTGCTGGGTGTGAGAGGCTTCCCAGTCAGGGTAGCCTGTCTCGGGTGACCTTTCTAGGGAGGTTGTGGTGTCCTTGGGCTGATGTTTCCATAGCCAGAGCAGAACCAGGATGCATGTGTCCTCTGAGGTGGAGGACTCACTGAGGCATGCTCTGTTCTGCAGCAGGGTGAACAACTCCATGAGGTGCTGCAGGAGGTGGGGTTGGGTGCTGGTTTTGGGGAAGGAACAGAGCAGAGATAGAATGCGGTGCTTCACAGGAGATGTGGTTGCAAAATTCTCAACAGCAGCTCCCCAGGTTTTTGTCCCTCTTAAAGCAAGAACTGTGGCTCTTTGGGTTGGGGGTCACCTCTCTGGATGGCTGCTTGGGGTAGGGTGAGCATGTGCTGTGCAGAGCCGGGCCTGGCTGCCCTGGATCTGGCCTCTGGCTTGGCTTGGGCTAGGAAGGGTTTGCAAGGTCAGCTCTGTCCCACACCTTGTGCTCTGCCTAGTAGCAGGTCACTGCTGGGGTCCTTTCTTCTGCTGCTGTTCTTCTGTCTCTAAAATGTGTGTGTTTGTTTTTGTTTAGCTGCTCCAAAGATCCCTCCAGACCTAAAGTCCCACAGCCCCAAATGCCCTTCTACTGTCACGGGCACCTATAGTAAGTCACTTGCCCTGTTCCCAACCCTAATTATGTGTCTTGAAGCAGGACCCTGATTTGGCTGCACATGGCCCTACTGCTTGTTTGAGAATAATTTAGCTGTAGATGCACTTGGGGTTTTGTGGCTTTGGATACTGGTTTTTGAATCTGAAATGGAAGCTGAGAAGCCTTTCTGAATTCCTAAAGCAGGGTCTGAACTATCAAAGCTGGGGGTGCTCAGGCCTGTCCACCCTCCACTCCAAAAGCCAGTTAGGAGCCTGACCAGGCTTTCTGACTACATCTTCTCGATCTCTGGCTGGGCATGCCCCTGCTGACCCAGTGCTGGGAGGTGATCCCTGAGCAGTCCTTGGTCCTGCTCTAAATCTGGCACCAGCTGTGGAGAGGTTGTGCACTGGCTGAGCTTCACCTGAAGTGAGCTCCCCTGGGCTGACAGAGGGACTTCACTGCACACGGCCTTGGCACCTGCCTACCAGAACCACATCTTTCCCCACTGATGCCTGTGGAAAGGGAGGGCTCTTCCCCTGCCCAGCACAGCGTGCAGTGTTGTCTACTCTGTACTTCTCTGATGCTACTGGATCGAGCAGCCACCTGAGGCAAGCCTTGGACTTTGCCCTTTCTCCTACTTTTGAGCCTTCTCAAAGGGAATGAGGTTTCTGTTGAAGATCCCAGAAGGTTTTCTCTAGCAGATGGTCTTGTAGGGCCACCCTTTGCAGATATGCTGAAAAAGACAAACCCTTACCCAGACCACTCGGTGTGTGTGCGTGTGCTCTGAACCCTGCTTTGGAAGCCTGCTGTCTGAAGCTGTGGTGCTGGGCACTGGGACAGTCAGAGTGATGCGATGCTCCCAGGGGCCCTGAGCCCAGCTGTTCCTTAAAGGGCTGGTCTCTGTGGTTGCTCTGTGAGGTTTCTGCAGGATCTGCACTCTCTATGGCACTGTCACCTAGGCCCCGGACTCTAGACCCTCCAAAATCAGGTGCTTCCCTCCACAGAGGTCTTCCCTTGCAGCACTTTTCAGCTGCAACGTGCCCTTTAGCAGCGCAGTACCGAGTGAGACCATCTCTTTAAGACTAACAGCATTCATGTTATAGCTGGCAGCCTCTCCCTGACTGGCTGAGCCCCAGCTTAATGCCGAGTGTTGTTCTTTCGCTATCTCAGCCTGGAGTCTGGCTTCCCTCTCAAAGCAGCCGCTGCTGGGACTGGAGCAAGTGTGGACCCAGCCTCGGCAGCCCTCTGCCAGGGATGTGCGCTGCCAGCGCTGCTGCCGGGCGGGCTCAGCCACCCCTGGAGTTCACGCTCCAAAGTACTAATCCTGCATGCCCGTAATCTTACCCGGCGTATCGGACTAACTGTGACTGGAGAAAAGGCTTCCAGTTAATTGTGGGGAAGGGAAGGCTCCCTGAGAGAAGCTTATCTCTGCGTACATGCATGCCTGTGGCTGACAAATGTGTTACGAGATGTGCCCTGTGCTGGTTTTTCCTCACACTATGAGAAGCCTCTAATGGCTACCGACTGGGAATAGCAGGTTCCCTTCCCACGGGGCAGCTAAACTTGACAGACTCCTCACCACATTGCAGGGCAGGAACATAAATTATTTCCTGTAAGCCATCAAGCCATCCTGCCCGTTTCCTTTTCCACTGCTGCATGTGTGTTTTGTGTGTGCGTGTAGGCAGATGTATAGATATATCTACACCTATCTGTATGTACCAACTTGGTCCCAGCCAGCTGCCTTTCCATGCCAGAAGCACATGGTGCAGCTGCTGTGTATACGGAGAAGGGTTCTGGCACCACTAAGAGGGAGTGAGTGGTGGGATGGGGCTACGTGCCAGGGATGCTCTGGAGAGGGGCTTTTGGAGGCTGCTCCCCCTCCTTCCTAAGCTCCCTGCACACCTGCTGTGCACCAGGACGAGCCGTGAGTCTCAGCTGATCCCAGACATTGTCAGACCCCAGTCCCAAGGTCACCACAGCTTTTTAGAGTCAAGGGCTGTGAGGATGTCCCAGCAGGCATCTCCTGGGCATCCGCTTCTCTTGCAACTTGGCCTAGGGAAGGAGCATCCAGGGATTTGTGCGTTCCCAAGTGCTGGAGCATGTGTGTGCTGGAAGCCTAGAAGGGACCTGCTGGGGAGGGAACGCACTGCTGCGTGGGAGCTTACCCTTCCCCTGCTCTCTCCCTGCCTGCAGTGCTGGCGTGCGGCCGTCCCCAGGCCACGGCGGTGTACAAGGTGTCTGAATACGCCAGGAGATTCGGTGTCCCCGTGATCGCAGATGGAGGGATCCAGACGGTTGGGCACATTGCAAAGGCCCTGGCACTTGGAGCCTCCACAGGTGAGCAGCCCACCGGGTGGCCAGGTCTTCTTGCATGTGGTAGGGAGTCTCCTAGGAAGGATTTCCACATGGCATTGGATTCTGGGCTCAAGGGCATGTACCTGTAGGTGGCTGGGGGTGTAGGGTTGCAGCACAGTGCTGTGCCCAGGGACCCTGAGGGCTTTGCAGCCATGGCCTTCTGCTGCTGACATGCTGTTCTTGATGATCTCTTGTGCTAGTGATGATGGGCTCTCTCCTGGCTGCCACCACGGAGGCCCCAGGCGAGTACTTCTTCTCAGATGGAATTAGGCTGAAAAAATACCGTGGCATGGGCTCTCTAGATGCCATGGACAAGAACTTGGGCAGCCAGAACCGGTATTTCAGGTAAGAGCTGGTTCTTTGGGGCAGTAGAACAAGCTTTTGGGGCTTCTCTGCTTCACAAACATCCTTGATTTGTGCTCCCATGCAGTGAGACGGACAAAATCAAAGTGGCCCAGGGAGTCTCCGGCGCAGTGCAGGACAAGGGCTCTATCCATAAGTTTATTCCTTACCTGATTGCTGGGATCCAGCATTCCTGCCAGGATATTGGTGCCAAGAGCCTGACCCAAGTCCGGTGAGTGCTTCGCCTCGCTTGTGCTCTGGTTAGGTCACAGTGCTGCCATTTGGGGTCCCTGGGCAAGCTGTACGCAAGCTGCAGTGTGTTCCTCATGGTCTGACCTTACTGTAGCCCTCTTCCCTCCTCTCCAGTGGGCACTGGGTCATAGATCTGGCAGCCCCAGGGATGCAGGAGCGTGGTCTCGTGTGGCATATTTAGCTAGCCGGGCTTGAAATGTTGGGAGTTACCTTACTCTGCCCAGTTCTTCAGAGCGTAGCAAAGACCATTCTGAAGGAACCAGTGTCCGTCATCTCAAGTGGTCCAACAGTGCCAGAGTACTGTGTTCCCTGGACTCTGGCTGGCTTGTGACGTGTCTTTCCTTCTCAGAGCCATGATGTACTCGGGAGAGCTGAAGTTTGAGAAGAGGACAACGTCCGCCCAGGTGGAAGGTGGAGTGCATGGCCTTCACTCGTAAGTGCTTCTGGCAGGACTCTTGTCTCCCTGGGATGGGCATTGGAGAGGGGGGTTAAGCGCTGCTGTGCTGTGGGCTTGGCACGCTGCTGGCTTCATCTGCCACTGCACAGCTCAGCTGAGCTGTAGCCTGTCCATGGGCCAGCAGGCCAGGAGCTGCTCCTAGCTGTGCCTCTGGCCCTTGCCCTGGGTGAGGTGGGTCAGTTAAAGGTTCTCTGGTTTGCTGCTCCCCTCACAGGTATGAGAAGCGCCTCTTCTGAAGAAGGTCTGTCTATGTCTGTCATCGTGCCACTCAGCCCTGCACCACCCTGTGCAGGAGCTGCTCTTGTTGCAGAAGTGCCATTATTCTGTGGGCTGCCCAGAGCTCCCTGTGTCCCTTGGCTGCTTCATCACCACCCAAGAGGGCCCACCCCCCACCCAGGAGCAGTGATCCTGGGTGGGCGCCTGGGGCCTTGCACGCGTTGACCGTGTTTTACAATAAAAGAAGAAAAGATGTGCAGTTGGTGTCAGCCCAGAGCCCCTCTCCTTCTGTACTTCCCTTGTTCTCCTTCCTTGCCTCTCTCCTTCACTTCCCATGAAGGAACCCTCTGGAGCGACTGATGGCCCCAGAAGAGACATGGTGTGTGTGAGGGTGAACAGGGGGAGGGGACAGCCCTGAAGGGTACCGCGCTTGGATGGCAAATGGATTTTATACAGCCATTAGCTCCTGCTGGGAGCTGCCAAACCCAGCAGCAGCAGCAGCCAGGCTGCCGCAGGACCAGTCTGGCCGTTGCCGTGACAAGCACGTAGGTGCTTGTGTACCTATGTACCCAGATGCCCACTTATGCCCCTGGAAGCGCTCTGTGCTGCAGCTGCTTCCGTACACCAGAGTCTTGGTCCTCACCACTCCCCCTTCTCCATCCCCTAAACATTCCATGCTGTCCCTACATCCACAGCAGCTGCACCCCCTGGGGCTGGTGGCACAGATCACTTGCCCAGGCTTCAGCTACCACCTGTGCCAGAAGGTGTGTGGCCAATGAATGTGGAAGAGCAGGGGCTCGTAAAGGTGCTGGCAGTTGTGCTTCTGCACGCTGGCCAGCGCAGGCCTCCCTGGCTCAGCTGGGTTACCTGTGCTTGCAACACCAGGTGACAAAAAAGTCACCTGTACCAGTCGCCTGTGTGCCCCAACACATGCAAACGTCACGCCTCCCAAAGCACCGTGTGTTTACCATCAGTGGGTTGTGGCCAAAAAAAATCAGCCTGCGGTGTGGTGATGTCAGGTTAGATTTACACATGGTAAAAACCAAGCCTTGAATTACAACGTAATCATGTCAATGCCAAACACGCATTAACACACCTGACTTGGTAAGCAAAGCTGCCCCAGGGCCTGACTTGGGGAAGGGGGGGCTGCAGCTGCACCCCCCCCTCCTTGCGCCTGCAAAGGTGGCAGGGTTTGGGGCACGAGGCTGGGATGAGGTACATGTACCCCTCGTCACCCTGGCCCCAGGCGTGGCACCCACACCCACAAGCCAAGTGGGGGAACAGGACAGTGACCCTCCCCACGTTCCCTGCTTGAGCTGAGCCTGCAGGGAGACAGAAGCAGCACCCAGGGACCGGCCGCAGCTCAAGGCATCACGGGCAGTACGAAACCCTGCCGGAGAGCCCAGGGCAGGCCACGCCAGCTGGGACACACCAGCGCCCATGCTGGCCGTGCCCAGGGAGCTGCTGACAGGCGGCACCCCTGGCCCCATGCAGGCTGCCCAGGGAGCTGCAGCAGCTGACCCACAGCCTCCCCAGCCTAGCCAGCTCTGCAGAGGCAGCGAGCACAGGCATCACTGGTGCGTTACATCCTTGCTCTGCTGTGCATTTATCACCACGCAACCCTTCTGTACTTCCCATGTACATGTATTTTTCCTTGTGGAGACTCAAACATGCCCGGGGGCATGTAGTTCATCCCAACTTCCACCCTGCCTCGGGGCAACAGTTTCTTGCTGCCAAGGCAGCAGGCCCCACCTCAGCAGAAGGGCAGGGCCTTGTGCTATGCCCTGCACTGGGCCAAGGAGGCCGAGAAGCCAGGGACTTCTGGGCAGAGCTGAGCCCAAACATTTCACGCTGCGTTCCTGTGAGCAGAGCCTCCGCCCAGCCAGCACTTCAGTTGAGTTCAAAGTGTTTTTCCACCGGGAGCAATGACGCTCAGGGGCTTCAGGCAGGCAAAGGAAGAGCATCTCAGCTCACTGCCATGGCAGGCAGCACCTACATCCCCATGTAGGTGCCCCGTGGAGGGATGAGCCCAGCAGCTACCATGCGCTTTTCACTCGTTAGGAAGTTGAAGGTTGCGCACGCGTTTGGCTGTGAAACAGAAAAGGGAGGGAGTGAAGCCCCAGTCCTCGGGCAGGAGATGCAGCCCTTCCCCACAGGGTACCCGACCCACTCACTCCTGCCCATCCCTGGGCAAACAGAGCCCCGGGGTGCAGCGGGGTGCTTGCAGGGCCACCACCCCTCTGCACACCCCTCCTCACCGTGTCCTGCACCTCCACAGCGATCCCGCACTCCCGCATCTGCTTCAGCATGGCGGGGTGCAGCCGCTCCACCCTGTCTCCTGTGCCCAGCACCAGGATCTCTGCAACAAGGACATGACCACAGGCACGGGTGGGCAGGGGGACACTCGGGCTGCCTCGGCCCAGACCTGCCCTCCCTGCAAGGACCAACAGCTCGCCGGCAGCCACCCCTCCAGGAGCCCAAAAGAGGGGGAAGCCTGCCCTGTGGTGCCCCTCCAGCTGCCGCTGCAGAGCAGAAGGTTGCCAGAGAGCAGCTCCTTCCCCCAAAATGCCCGTAGGGCTCTGCGGAGGGCGGGGAACTGACCCCCAGGGGCCGCTGGACGCTGGCGGCAGCCTGGCACAGCTCAGGAGCCAGCCCGGCCACCCCACGTACCTATGTGGGGCTCCAGCAGCCGGAACAGCGACAGACTCTCAGGCGAGATGTCCCTGTGGGAGCCAACCTGCGGGGACGCGGAGGGCGCTGAGCGGGGCCGGCAGCGCGGGGGGACCGAGCAGCCCCCGCCCCGCCGCCGGGCACTCACGTTCCACTGGAGGATGGCGCGGGGCAGGATGGCGCAGGGCCCC
>VZZY01017162.1:136421-153559 GCA_013400335.1 Eurystomus gularis
CGTCTCTCCACGCTTTATTGGCGCGCGACGCGGCCCCGCCCCCCCGCCCAGCGCGGGAAAAGGCCACGTGCGCCCGGCCGGGCCCGCCCCAGTCCTCGTCCTCCTCCTCGTCCCTGTCCCTACAGCTCGAGGTGCACCCCGCTGTAGGATTTATCCACCGTCCACTCGCCCGGCGCCCCGGCCCCCGCGTAGCGCTCCATCTCCTGCTGGAACTGCAGCTGCCGCCGCCGGTTGGGGTCCACGTTGATCCAGTTGTTGGCGATCCACTTGGTGCCTTGGGTGACCAGGCAGCCCCCGTGCAGGGCGAAGTCGTCCAGCTCCCCCACCCAGCCTGCAGAGCAAAGGGTCTGTCAGGAGGTGGCCAGGAGTCCTGTAGCCAGCGAGCGCGGACAGCCCTCCCACCCACAGCGCCTGCTTGGATTTTTGCCTCAGAGATACGTCTTAGAGGAGCTGGCTCCTCCTGCCACCCCTTAATCTTAGTGCTACCCCACCCGAGCACCTCCGAGGGGTTGACCAAGATGGGCTCCCTGATTGCAAAATGCCCATCGCCTCCGTGTCTCCACTTGGGACAAGGGGCTCTCGCATTCTGTGCCACAGCTGCTGTTTTTCTCTGCCAAAAAGGGAGGCTGGCACAGAAGAGGTGGGTGCTGCTGCTGGAAGGCCCGTGGAAGTCAGAGGCTCATGGCCATGTTAGAGCTGGCACTTCAGCAGTTCTAAATGACCTTCTCTTCACAGAGGTCCCCTGGTTTTTCTGTGGCAGACTTGCATCAACAGCTGCCTTCCATTTAAGAGCAATTTTTTCACAAAAATGCAATAGGGCTCTTCTTACAGGAAAGTGATATTATCATGGCTCTTCTTGCAGGTCTTGATATTATCACCCAACAGCCCAAACGCTGGTCTTTTGATCTCCTCTGTGGATTTTCTAGAGATGGAAACATGGGCTGCTCCCAGGGGGCCAAGGATGTTAGACTCCTTCCTGCCCCCACTGCTCAAAGTCTGCCATGGAAACACTCTGGCACCACTCACCAGCAGCCTGGAAGGTTCATGTCAATCCCCCAGCCTGGCTGTCAGGGAAGACCATGCTGTGCTTCATGAGAAAAACAGCCCCAAGGACACATATCATCAGGCTGTGGCTGAGCTATAAAGCAGGAGTGGGTCCCAAGCACGGCAGAGTCTTGCGCGGGGCAGACCACGGCTCCCTGTGCTGCAGAGCTGATGGCCGTGCCTTTGTCTACCTCCCCTCCCCACCCCTTTGGGCAACACCACATCAGTGAAATATTCTGAATTGCAGACCAAGTTCCAGCAGGAGTTTCAGCTCGCACAGCAGGATGGGAGGCAGCTGGCGATGGCTAGCGCAGCCAAGGTCTTTGTTTGCTAGCTAGTCCCGTCCCCCAAAGCCACCAGGAGCCACTGACCTACTGCCTGTAAACAAAGGCCTTTCAGAGCTAGGAAGCTCCTACCCAGCTGGTGACAAGTAGACTCTACAGTTCCCACTAGCAGGCAGCTACCACCCTTTGGCTCTCTTCTGAGCTCCCAGCCACGGCAAGAAGACGGCCTCCTGCAGTCCCACCCCTCTACAGAGCTGAGTCTCGAAATAAGCCCGTACCTTCTCCGTCTGACAGGTAGTTGTACCAGAAGACAGCAGTGCCTTGCTGAGGTTTCACTCGCAAATTGCCCTTGTCACAGTTTTTCCGAGTATCTCGCAGGTCAACGTCATTCTGGATCAAAGACTGTCAAAAAACCACAGCGAAGGTGTTGCAAATGGGGCTGGAACGATGCGCACGCACTGGGCTGCCTCTGCTGCCAGCCCTTATCCTGCCCTCTGCCTGAACGCCCCACAGGGACAGCTCAAGGATGATGCTGGGCAGGACTGGGCTTTCACAACCCACCCGGCACAGACCGTTCCAGTCCTCTGGAGGTCCATAACCTGTTTTTTGAGCAGCCACCCATTCCTTAACACATTGCCTGACAAGAGCATAACGTACCTGCCAAGGGTAAGTCTGAGGAAACCTGCCTGGACAGAAGTGAGCAGGACCTGTGTTAAGGCAGCAAGGCCACCAGGCTGCCCCTTGCTCCTCTGAGAGGAGAGAGCTGGAGCTGCCAAAGCCCTGTGCCTCTTCCCTTGGCCTCAGGAGGAACAGACTGTAAGCAGAGCACAGCTTCCCCATGCTCTAGCTATGAGGGATAACATCCACCAACCTCATACGCTGGGCCCCTTCTGCAGCCACAGCAAATAAAGACATTCAAAGAGGGACTCAAAATCCTCAGGGTTAACATGTAGGCAAGATTCATTTACCATTTCTTCATATGTCCTGTTATCAGCTATAGGAAAGACTGTTTCACCTCCCCCAGTCACATTGTTCAGGTAGAACAGCACCGTCACATACCTGCAAGACAGAGTGGCTGTCAGGGGACACACCTAGAACAGGGGCTGTCCGTACCCTCCCCTCTACCATACATGCAGCGGTTCCTCCAAGACAGCACTGGATACACGATTTACATCATCAGCTTTTCTCCAGGACAAGACAAGGTCAACATAGAAAATCCCCACACGTAACAGTGAAGGTGCATTTGTAGCCTCTGGTGGGGACGGCCCAGCAGCTCTGCAGAACCACTCTGCCATCCTCAGTAGACCCACGGGATTCACCCAGCTCCCCCTCCAAACCCCTTCATGCCAGCGATCTCCAGAGCTGGTTTGCGAATCCACAGCCTGAGCACTGAGTCCCCATGCAAGGGAAGGTGAAACAGCTCTCCACACCTCTTCTCTACTGTGTTCCAGACTGTGCCAAGGCAGACCTTACCGGCAGGAGGTCTCAAAGGGAGCACTTTCATTGGCGACCAGCTTTGTGTGGCTGCAGGCAGTCTCAGGGAAGACGGGGCCACTGTCCATGTGGGCATGGTAGTGCCCTCCTTGGTCATACCGCACAACCTGGAGGGGCTCGCTGTGCTCCACAATCTCAGGGGGCAAGCGAGTCAGGCGCATCACCCTGGGGAAGAGGAGAGCAGAGCAGGTGAGGGGAAAGCACCATCACCCTGGTTGGCCACTACTCCCAAGCGGTGAATAAGTCCAAAGAAAGATAACCCCTTCCCCGACAGACCGGAGAGACGGACAGGCTGCAGCAAGCATGCCAAGAGATAACTAGGTCCTTACAGTCTGTTGGACCATCAGCATTGTTCAGAAAGTCCTTGTCAAGGTTAATAAAACCCCCAAAACCGAAGGGTGCATCTCCAGCAGAACTGCTCTCAGGAAGACTTGCTTGCTCAGCAAGATCCTTTCTGTGTGTGTCCCTGGAGCCTTCATGTGCCATCTCATCGCTTCTCTGGATTCCTGCACACCACCTACAGACCTCAGGGATAGTTAGGAAAGCACAGGGCCCCTGCTGAAAGTGAACAAGAGACTAGCTCTAGGAGTATTCTTGTCACCTAACTCACCTTTCCCTGTTGCCTTTTCAGCAGCCTCCCCCCAGGGCAGAGGGGCACTGGAAGTGATCAAGGAGACCGGAGCCCTCCTGCTCTGGGATTTTTCCGCTGCTACATCTGAGATCATCCCCAAGGCAAGCAGGTACGTCTTGAGACCTGCCAAAGAACACTCAGAGCTCTGAGAATCCAGACTGGTGAAGCCCTCGGGGCAGGTGCAAGAGGAACGCAGCAACCAGGCAGGATGGCAAAGCCCCTCCAGGCACCACACAGTCTCAGGGAGGGACTAAGAGCCTCCTGCAGCGCTGTGTCTTCACATCCTCGCATCAGTGGCCAAAGAAAGAGTGTAAAAACAGTACGCTGATGCCTGTGTGCGCTGGCTAGCTGGCACAGAAATGGTGGCAGCCACAGTCTGCTCTAATCAAGGCAATATGCAACCCCATTCTCCTGTTGGAATGCACTGAAGAAAAGGAGTGGCCAACAGCCCTTTTCAAGCCTTGGGACAGATTTTACCCACCCATGTTCTGGGCGAGGACCAGCACCACAAGAACAAGAGAGTCTCCAGCCAATTATCTGAAACTCACCACGGCTAAGCGATTTGGCCTGCGTGCTGGGTCTCAACGCTTCCCACTACCAAATCTGAGATGAAGGGAAGGGTAAAAGGTTCTCCTGTCTGCCATGAGCTGGCCTGCAGTGCGTGTGCTTGGAGGATTAAACTAAGTCAGCTTACTTGAGGTGCGGTCGTGCTTGTTAAAAAGTCAGCTCTGAACAGCTAAGACAGATTTCAGTGAAATGCATGAGTAACTAAAGCAAATGACAGTAACTGCTGGCACCCAGACAGCATTGGAAACAGGCAGTTTCTCCCAGTAAGCTCATTTACTAATTAGAATGAATTACTTCATACAGTGCCAAGTCTTCTTGGGTTTATAGGGCTGTTCCCAAAAGTGAATGGAGATGCTGAAAGGTTCGATTTTTCTTTTTCCTTTTCCACAGGACAATACAAATTCTTGCTCTAATGAAAACCTCCTCTCCCCATTTCGCGTCTGTATTCATTGCTCTTTATACTCCAAAGACTTTCACGCAATTAGGAAGTGTGAATATTAGCAAGTCTGCTGCTGCCTCTCCCAGCGCAGGTGGTTCTCGTGCGCACACAAACCCAACCGCCCCTCGGCTGCCTGGCCCTTACCTTTGCCGTATGGCTCTCATGACCTGGTGAGCCCCCTCGCCCTGGTACAGCCAGGTGTGCTGGCTGTTGCGCACCAAGTCGCTCATCTTCACTTTCTGGCTTCCCATGTACTTGTGGAAATCACGGATATTCAGTTGTTTGAACTCCTCCAGGCTCAGCACACCTACGGGAAGAGAGGAAAAGCCAGCTGACTGGTGCAGGTAGTAGGTCTTGGCATCCTGTACTCGGAGAAACCACCAGCTGAGGGCACTGTGGAAATTGCCTTCCTCGAACAAAGCCCATTCGGGGTCCACCACCGTGCCCACCACGGGCTGTGCCCCGTTCACGCAGGATTACAAGCCCCTGCAATGCTCTTGCCTTTAGCAGAGGGCATACAGGAACCTGCAAAAGTGAACTGTTAGCTGCCGTGCAGGGTCAGAACTGGGATAGAAAAAATACCATTTTGAACTTTAAAAAGTTTCTAAAACACACAAACCAATCCATCAAACGAGAGAAAAAGCCCCTGCGGATCTAAGGTATGCAACGCCATGGCTAAAAGCCTGTGCTACCTGATGCCTTGGGGCTTGTTAGTCAGACATTTAAACGGACACGCTCAGGAGCACAGTGGGACACCTCAGACCACATTTTCTACAAGACTTTGCATGGTAACTTAAAAAAGCCAAATCCAAAACATTCTTCTGCATTTGTGTAATTGCAAGACATGAGCGAGAAATAGAACAGAGTATGATCTTGCGTTAGTAGAAATAACAGAAAAGTGAGAGGTAAAAAGTGGTTTCTATTAAAACAGGTATTTCTTGTTTGCACTCAGCTGGACTCAGCAAGGGATGGCCTTTTGCCTTTGGCGGCTTCGCAAAAATCCTCACCTTTGTGGTTTCCCCTTTCTGGAGAAGAAGGGAAGCCCTGCACTGAGGATCAGGTCCCTGGGACCAGAGCATGCGGGGCACTGCAGTGTGCTGCCCAGCAGCCAGCACGCGTCGTGGGCTGCCAGTGGAGCTCACTCAGGCAGCCATCCCAGCGCTGCCTGCTCTGCTCCCTGGGCACACAGCACCCTCCACAGCCACCAGGGTCAGCCTGGGACAGTCGTGACCAAATTATCCACACAATTATTACTGTCAACCTGTCCCCACTTCCCCTTACTCCATGTGGCCTTTAATGACGCAGTGCCACATCCAGGTTGTGACCTGGTCTCTCAGTGTCATGTACCAATCTAACAACAGGGGGAAGCAAGGTCCTGCCAAGAGCACTTTAACAGGACCTTTCATTTGTTAATGTCCGGAGCAGTGGAAAAGCCAGGAGGACGCAGTCATACGCTCCAACCCCTGCCAAGAACGCCACCAGCCCAGAGGAGCAGGGCATGGGGTGCCCTCCGGATGTTTAGGCATTCACATGGGTACTGCTTCAAGTCTAACCCGGCTCTTCCTGGGCAGCTCTCAATGCCAGGTCACTGGAAGAGAGCGTGCAGAGCCTGTGTGTTCACTCAATTTGATTAGGAAATGGAGAGTTGCTTAATTGAGGCCATTCTAATTAGAGCAGCAGAGGTTAGAGTGCATGTCCGGACCAGCAGGAGCCTTGGGAGACTGGGGGCAGGAGGAGCAGAAGTGGCTTCATGGAATACAGAGTGTTTGCAGTGGTGGAGAGCAGGGTCAGCAACAATGGCTGACCAACAAGACCACCCTCACCTCCACTTATTCTGCTCTCCCCTGCCAGCAATGCAGGGCTCTCAGCCTCTGCAGAAGTCTCCCTGCAAACAGGAGGGGAGTGGAGGGTGCACCTTAACGCCTGCAGCCCAGGTAACAAGAGCTATGTAGTCTGAGCCAGAGTGGTCTCTCAAACAGGAGCAGAAGCACACCCTGAAGGTTTTGTTACAGTGGGGCACAAACCAAGACAGGTCTGACAGCGGAGAGGGAGCACAGAGTTGTGTTCTAGCCTTGCTTCTACAAGATCCAAGACCAGGTGGTGGAACTACTGTGCTGCCAGACTGGTGAAGGGGCAGGAGTGCTGCCGTGAGAGATTTACACTGATTTTACTTTTCTGCAAAGGTCTCTAAAGCAGTGTTATTTTCCTCTGAAGAACATAGCTAAAGAAACAGGCCTGGGCAGGGACACAGCTCTTGCTCTGCCCTACATAGCTGTGCAAGGCACCCAGCATGCTGAGGGTGATGGGATTCCCATGGAGCTGCCCTTACCATTCCCATCAGGATCAGCCTTGACTGCAGTGTACATCTCCCGGATGTTTTCGGGGGTCATCCACCTGCCATTCCCAAGACGGGTATGGGTCAAGACCTGGAATTCATAAGTGAGTCAACACCGAGCAGTGGTTTCTTGTACTACCAAAACCCTACAGATGCCCTGCCTGAGGCCCGCGCGCTCTCCTTTGCAGTACGTCGGCCAGCCAGGCGCCAGCGCATCTCTGCAGAGAGACGACTGCAGTGAGAATCATCTGGCAGCCACACACAGCCTGTGGCTGACGAGTGCTGCTATTTCCAGTTTAGGTCATGGTGCATGACTGCTGGGACTTGGTTAACCAGTCCTGAAGTGGAGGGGGCACAGCTCTTTCTCTTGAAAGTAAAGCTATTGATGATAAAAGTGAACTCTTATACTTGTTCAAGAATAAGGCTTATAACAAAACACTTCCTTTCGATGTGGACAGAGAGCTGCAGTATCCTGGAGAGCTGCCAGCAGGCTCTGACCTTCAGAGAAAGAAGCCTGGCCCTGGGTTGTCACTGGCACGGTTCCCCATGCCCCAGGACACTTGCTGCCCACAGGACAGTACGCACCCCACCTGAAATGGGAGCCCTGAACTACCAGTGCCTGCCCTGATGCACCCTGCCACCCAGGGCAAGGGTGCTGAAGAGCTGTGGACAAGGTGCTTGTTACCACCCTCCAGGCTCATTAAGAGGGGTGGCCTTGCTGGTGTCTTGGCAATTAGCACAGTCAGCTCCCTCTAGGCCGCACAAAGCGGTGCCTACACTACGAGCTCACTTCCCCGGGACACCCAGCAAGAGAAAACCCACAGCACACGGAACATTTTTACCCAGCATATTGAAAAACACACATCTCCTGCCAAGGACCGTTGCTGCCTCCCAGTAGCATGACAACTGCAACGCATTTCCCCAGAAATTTCCATGCTGAAGGCCAGCACAAGTCTTGAGACATAAAATTAAGCAAATACTGATCGGTATATGCTGGGGTCTGGCCCTACCCCAGCACAGGAGTAATCAAGAGACCATCAGAGGAAAGGACCTTCCAGAGGGTCCCCCAGCAAACCTCCCCCAGTCTGTCCCGCAGTCTACCTCTTTGAGCTGCAGCTGCCCATCCTGATTGTGGTCCAGTAGATTGAAAATGTCCATCTGGCTGATTTCTATCATTTCCATGGCTTCCTCATAGTCATCCGTTGGTAGGATCTGGCTCTTCTGCAGCCCCTTCAGCTGTGCCAGATGGACGATGAGCTTGCACTCCTCCTCTGTCAGGAAGTCGGGAATTTCTGCACCAAAAGTGTGAGCAGCAACAGAGACTGAGGAACTGTTAGAGTGGGACCTGATGGCAGGCTACTCAGGAGGAGAAAAAAGAAACAACCCCCCAAAAAAAGAGGTGGGAGGGAAATATAGAAACTGCCCAAGTCTGGGACACCCAAACACATCCACCCTTTTACCAGAAGAGCTCCCAAAGAGCACACACCACACACCTGAGCTGCTGGAGGCGGGTATTTTTACAACAGCAGTTCCTAAATGTTTGGATCCAGGGGTCAAGCCCTTAAACTCTCTCACAGATACCACAATGGACAAAGGAGTGAACAAACACGTGCGTATCACTGCATATTATCACTTCAAAGGTGGCATGTGGATCACAGTCTGGGAACTGTTGCTCTACAGGAAGGGGGGCCAAAACTCTTGAGGTGGGCAGTGGTGATGGCCGGGGTTTCAGGCTTCCTTGTTCTCACGTGGAAAGGGTGGCACTTCACACAAAACCCAAATGCCTTTCAGAGGAACCCAGCACAGTGCTCTACCATGAAACTCAAACAGCCAGGAGACAAATTCCAAACTTATTCCCACTCATTCCCTTGATCCTCCAATAAAAATAATCTTAAAATACAATATTAAAGGGGAAGGCACTGCATGGGGTGGATGCCACGCTCCATAACCAGGTAGCATCCCGGTATCACCAGCTTTCCTTTGCAGCACGACACCAGCAGCAGCCAGGTAATACTAGGATCCCAAGCAAATTTAAATGCAGAGAAATCTGCCAATGACTATGAGGCCAAGAGATTTCTAGCTGCATGGTGCACTGGGCACCCACGTGCAAAGCGCTGGCAGCCATCCTGTTCCACAGCATGGTTACACTGCAGCCCCAGAGGCTGAGAAGATCCTTCTGGCTGATGTCTGCCACTGCTACTGGGATCTTGTTACCAGCTGCTGAGACTTGTAAAGAGGGGAAGCAAAACCACCGATGCAGGACAAGTGTAAGTGCTCCTAGGCCCAAGGTCCTGCTCTCCAAATTGGAGCCCCCGAGAGCTCCTGCAGGTATGTGCCAAGGACACATCATATGTCAACTACAGCAGCAATCCTGAAACGGGGAAAAAAACCATTAATTACTTCCATGACCTTAAATCAACTCTATCAGCTCAAGCTGTCAATAAGCAGTTGGCTTCTTGCTCAGTACAGACCAGAACTAGCCCTGTAGAAAATGAGATGTTCCTGGGAAGCCCCAGAAACACAATGCAGCTGGCTGGATCCATAACACCCTCTGAGGAAACAATTTCCGCCACAGGCAGCGCAGGGTCCTTGTGCCAGAGGATGCTTCAGAGCCGGAGCTTCCACTGACCAGCTTGAACCTCATGGCACGGCACCAGGTCTGAATGAACCGTGTGTGCTGGCAAGCGACGCCCCCAGTATTTCCAGTTCCACAAACTGGGCTACAATAATGATGGCTTCTGGAATCTTAATTACATGCTGGAGGAAGGACAATCCCGCTCTTTAGCGGTAGTAACAGGATTTCGTAATGAAGTAAAAAACCTGTTAACCGGAAAGGTGCTCTGTCACGCAGGTTGCAAGGTGAGGGGGTTTCCAACCGAGCGCTGCCAATCCCGTCTGCAAACAAGCTGGCTCCACAGCTGCAAATTAGTTCCTCTCTACCCTCAGCTCTCTGCAAACGGTTAACTTCTGGCTGTGAGACCATCCTATCTCCCTCCCTGCTCAACAATAGATCCAGCTAAACAAATGCCTCCTAATTGACTTTGAGCAACACTTGATTGCTTTTACAAAAAACAAAAGAGAAGAAAACATTGGGGTTTATGAAATAATGACTAATCCTGGAGCAAGAGAAAGGGGATGGGTTGGAGCGCTGGTGTCAAACAGAGATGCAATCTTGGCTGAAAGAGCCCCAAGACACATGGGCCAAGTCATTCATCCCTCCCCAACTGCCCTCATTTCCACACCTGCTGATCTAAGCCAAACCCCTGCTAAAATCCAAACAATCGGGGCCGCTGGCAAACAAAAATTGGAGCATTGTCTTCCCCATGAGGGCTCTGAAAGGACCGCACTTAATGAGGATGGATCGACAGAGAGGTGGCTCGTAGGCTATAAAAGGCATCCCACAGCCAGGAGCAGCTCAGTCCGGGGTGTGCCATCCATTCGCCTGCTCCCAGCTCGCTCCGAGTATGGCCACAGCTCACTGCAGGCACCCCTCAAGGTCGGGTGGCCCATGGCTGCTGGGTCTCCTGGTGCGCCTGCTGCTCTGGGGCTCTCCAGGAGCATGGGCGAGCTACCTGAGGAGATCCTCCAGCTGCACGCCCATTCCACACCGCATGGCCCTGTGCTACGATATTGGCTACTCTGAGATGAGGATTCCTAACCTGCTGGAGCATGAGACCATGACAGAGGTGATCCAGCAGTCTTCCAGCTGGCTGCCCTTGCTGGCCAGGGAGTGCCACCCAGATGCTAGGATTTTCCTCTGCTCCCTCTTTGCACCTATCTGCTTGGACAGGTAAGATGTTTTTACAAGTTATTTCAGCTGTAGCAAGTAACCCTCCCCAAGAGGGCAACTGCATTTGCCTGCCGAGGGAAAACGTGCGCAATGTGATCAGCGCAGTCCCCAAGAAGCCGTGCGGGCACTCTCGGCAAGGGGCAATTGGATTACCCAGCAGGGACCTTCCCTCTGAAAGTGAAACACGAGCATTTCATCTTGCAGAAGAAACATTATGTTCCCTCTTCTGGGTTTTCCTGCTCTCCTACCCCAGGCACTGCTGCTGTCTCTGGCAGCTGCCCGCCTTGCACGCTGCAGTAGCTACTGGCACCCACTGGCTTCACCTCCCACCTCCCTGCAGCCCCCCGGCTGCTGCCCCGGACACGTAGCGGGTTTCTCAGCCCAAGAGTGCTAGCACAGAGAGATCCTCAGCTTTGAGGTGCAGCCATCAAAGCACAGAGCTGCTAAGGAGATTGGGTATTTAATTAGGTACCTGTAAAGGTATGTGGCCTTTGCACAACTAGAGAAGATCCCTGGTGGGAGGAAGGGCTTCTGGCAGCAGCCAGTATTGAACAGCCTCATCCCTCATGTCCTCAGAAATCCATTGTTTGCTTCCTGGGCATGAATGTTCAAAGCACACCCAAGACCCCAAAAGAGCTCTGCTAGCACTATAGAGTGCAGTGCAGCCCTGCGCAGCAGCAGTGCGGTGCCAGGGCTCAACCCTCAGCCTGCTGCCAGAAGGACTCCAGAGGTGCTGCAACCCCCATCCCCTCCCCAGGCTCATCTACCCCTGCCGCAGCCTGTGCGAAGCCGTCAAGAGGAGCTGTGCACCCGTCATGGCTTGTTACGGCTACCCCTGGCCCGAAATCCTGAACTGCAACAAGTTTCCTGAGGACCACGAACTGTGCATCGCAGCAGTCTCCACTGATGAAAATTCCTCGAGCAGGAGAAGTAAGGGTTTGTATTTTTTTCCCCTCGTAAGCTTTCCTATATGTAACACTGAAAGCTCAAAAGGGTGGGCTTATGCCTTGTTTCTATCCTGAATATTCCTGGGTTTATGCTGTATTTTAAAAAATTCTCATTCTAGTTTTGTTCTCTCTGGGAACTCCACTGTGTCTAGAAAATCAGCGTAACGTCTGCAGCTTGTTCCCCTCTCTGCTGTACTCATCAGCTCCCTGGGGGCCATCAGACCACGCAGGGTTTGGGGCAGAGGAAGGAATCGCTGTGAAATGCCCAGGCACAGCGTGAGACCTCATGGTGTGCAGGCGCCAGGCGGTGGGATGTGCTTCCAGCAGAGCTGAGGAGCTGCAGCCCTGGTCTCTCAGCTGTGGCCAGGGTTTTAAAACAGGCAGAAAGCAATGTTTTGCAAGCCTTCTTTTTGAACATTAGGAAACACCATAAAGGGGCATGAGTCTCTGCAGACTTGAGTTTAAAAAAAAGTCTTTAAGACTGAAAGACTAAATTAAACCTCCGCATACCCATGGTGAACACTGGGGGCAGTTAAGGGGAAAACAGACATCTCATTTCAGCATCACTGGATGCAGTCTGGCCATCCCAATGGCTTTACTGTTTCATCCAAACTAGGAGATCTTCATTAAGCATTTTCACTGCTGCTTTAACACGCAGTAACACACACAAGCCTAAACAAAGCGCGACAAGTGGCATCTGCCCCAGCCACGTAGAGAACTGAACATTTCCTACCCTGGCAGTCTGAGCTGTCTCTCCAGGGACTGGGAAGCTTGGGAAGAAGCACCGCTCGGAAGCAGCAAGCCACCACTCACAGATCTTAAAATTTCTGCGTGTCTTTTCCAGTGAAGTTTGACAAGGGTGTTATAACCAAATTTGTGTTGCAGCAGTGCCCCGAGCCAGCTGCAAGGACTGCGAGCTTGAGGAGGCCAGCACTGCCAGGGAGATCCTAGAAAACCTCTGTGCCAATGATTTTGGTGAGTACTCGCCTCTTCCTCTCAGTTGCTGCAGTTCCCTCCAGCAGCCAAGTAGTGGCATGGACAGAAAATGGCTTTGCCACAACAAACTGACTTGGAGGAACCGCAGCTTTTACCACAGATCCCAGGAATTTTCAGGTCCCAACTTACCTGGTAGGTAGCAGGAGGGCCCAGCCCCAGGCAGTGCCGAAGGTGAAGACCTTTATTTCTGTGGGCTCTGACTTGGTCTGTGGCTGCTAAATACAAGCACGACTCCAGTTTGAGACCAGTATTTCAATCAATGCCCATAAACAGCTTTAGCAAACTCCCCGTTAGCTATTTCAAAAGTCAATAGTGTTGTTCTAGCAATGTGACTCTCCTGCTCCCAGCCCAAGCAGGTGCCAAGCACTGGCTCTGCTCTGTCAGCTGGCAGGAAGTTTGCAAGATACTGTCCTGAATTCAGGCACACAACCTTCATGGGAAAAAAAAAAAACCAAAAAAGTTAAAAATCCTGAGCAGCTGGCAGTCATGTCACCTCGTAAAATCCCAGCTCAGAGAAAAGTCAAGTAATTTGCACGAGACCAGGACTTTGATTCACCCACTTGCTGGTGCCCCTGCTTCCACCAAGGTTTCTGCCCACGCAGCAGTGCTCATACACCTGTGCCACTCTCATGAGGATAGCAGAGTGAGAAGAACGGTGTTCAGTACTGGAAACTAACTTCAGATGATAACTTTTACAAGTTCACTGCAATTACAAGAGCTTGGGTGGACACGTCGCATTACAGAAACAGCAAGAAAGCCTCGTGTTGGCTATGAAAAGTAAACAGAACTAACAGCTCTTTTTCCAACCCCTGCAGCAGTGAAAATCCGAATCCTCAGGAAGAACGTGACCACCACCATCTCAGACTTTGACCTGGACCCCAGCAGGGTGGAAGTCCTGAAGCATGGCCCGCTCCTCAGAACTGAAATCCCCACCAGGCTCCAGCAGTGGCTGGACATAGATGCTACCTGCGTTCACAACATCATGAGAGGCACTCACGCAGGGGTCTTCGTCATCAGTGGAGAAGTACAGAGTGACAAAGTGGTGGTGAACAAGGCCTACGCCTGGCAGAAGAAGAACAGGAACCTGCACCAGGCGGTGCGGAGGTGGAAACATCACCGCTGCCCTGAACAGACTGGCCGGAAGGTCTGAAAAATCTCCATTCCAACAATAAGAAACTGCTCCCTTCCCTATGCCTAGAAAAGTTCTTTCCCTGGCAGTTGGTGTTTTGGAGATGTACAGTCAATGTTTTTAGGTGATTCAAAGCAGTCATAGTTCCCAGATAGGGCCTCACTACAGAGCCTGGTTTTCCTGAGACAGAGCTTAAGGACGTGGGTTTAACATACTCCTCTCGCAAGGCTCTGCAGATCCAGGACTTGCGATGGACAGCTTTGTGTACGATCCAACATCTCAACAAAACTGAACTCTGCAGGTGAGCACCAACCAGAAGAGACCTTGAGTAACAGTTCCTTCTAGTTCTCATCACCATAGTTGACAGCTGTTTTGGCTTCATTATTTGACCCTGAGTCACCAACGCTGTCCATGTCCCTGCCAGCATTCTGTCCAGAGAGATCACACGGAAGTCTCCCTGCCTGTTAAGTGATGCTGTTTGTGTACTGGAGCAACTACTTTATTCTTGAGCGATCCAATGTAAAGTAAGGAGGAGAGGAACACGCTCCGGCAATGCCCAGCCCCTTAAAAAATGACTAACTCTGCTCCTGAGCAGTCACTGAGGCCATCCCTTCAGCCGCTGTGCTGAGAGTTGATGAGCATCTGCACAGGTAAAAGGAAACAGCCAGCAAGGCAGGAAAGGCAGAGCAAAGACAGCTGAGGATTTCTGCATAACAGGGAAAACCATTTTTAATGTCAGAAATTAAGTCTGGATCAGAAGATTCTGGTAACTGGTGAACTACTGAGGATATTGAGGTATCACAAGAGGCTTGAGAAAGAGCAGATGAGGAGTGGGACATGAGCTGTTGAAACCTCTGTGTTGGTGTGCAACAGCAGGTTTGCTTGGGACTCGGAGGTGAGCCCCAACCACAGCACAATAGGAGCTACTTGCAGTTCTGACAGGACGGGGGGGGAGAAGCGTTACGCATCTCTCTGGCCTTCTACCCACACGCAAGGAAGACAGAAAAGGTGACAAACTGTCTCATCATGTTCTCAGCAGCTCACTCTGTTATCCAAATAAGCAGGGACTGTAATTCCCTGCAGAGGTAAACGCAGCTATAGTTCTGTGCTCCAGGCCACAGAGCAGAGAACAGCAAAATCACCAAATGAGAAAACAAGCTGGATTTCTACTGCCTGACACAGCATTATCGGTGGAAGGCTTTCTACACTGGATTAAAGCTGGGACTGAAATAAGGAAACAAGGGGAAAAATGGCTTTTGGGAGAAAGGCATTTTGCCTTGATGAGGCCTGTGGTCTGGGCTGTGGAGAGAGCCACCCGGTTTGATGGAGACACATTGCCTCCCTGTGCTCGTAAAGCACACCAACAACCCGTGACGTGATCGCTTCAGATCCAGTGCAGGCCGAGATGAGTGCTCAGACGCTCACACTGAAATTTAGCTGCGCCCTGACATTTGTGCAGTGATTACTTCTATTCCCTGAGGCTCAGAAGAAAAACACAGCGAGATTTCCTATTTTTATTCCTCCCCACTGCCTCGTCTTGCAAACTGCCGCCCAACCCACAGCACCCGCTGCCAGGTGGTCCCTGCGATGGCAGCATCCTCTGAACAGACTGCGTTTGGAAAACAACAGCGCACATAAAAGCTCTGAAGGTTGAAAAGGCTTTGTCTGATATTTGTTTTCCATTAATAGGATTATTTGATTACTAGTGTTTCCTAACTAAAAAGCGCACAGATGGTCTGACTTACGAGCTTTAGAAATGACGTCTCGTAGCCAGAGGAGGAAAAAAAAAGTAGGGCAGGGACTGTTTCACAGCTCCGTGAAATACGCTTGGGTTCAACACAGATGACTTACCCACATTTCAAAAACAAACCGCAAGTCCCTCTCTGGTGCGCAGCGCCATGCTCCAAAGCACAGAGCTCACATTAAATCATTAGCGAGCTGTGGGCTGCCGTAGTCCCACCGCAGCCTGCTCTGCTGAAAGCAAAGATCACAGACCAGCCACTTCCTTAAATCAGCTCTCGCGTCCTGCAGCACCTTGTGTTAGGTAAAATCCCCAGAAATGCGAGAGTCCTTCTTTGCTAGCGACTTCTGGGTTTGTCTAACACAACCAAGCTAAATACACACTTCCGCTAATTTCAACAGGAGAAATGCAATAAATGAGGTTTTTAAAACCAGTTGCTTTAGATTGGCACTGTTTGCATAGATAGAGAAGTCTCTGGAAGTCTTTTAAAGTCAGAGCTGGCTCCTGGCAGGTTCATCCAGGAGATAAGAGCTGTCTTGCGACTTGCAGTTTCTAAATAAAGGCCTCCTTATCAGAGGACGAAGAAGAACAGACTCGTGTGGCATCTTAAATGTTGAATGTCTGTGATGGCATCCTCAGGGAGCAAAGCTCTCCAGAGCTGAGGGAGGTGCCAGAGTGACGAGTTAAAAATTGTGGGATTAGTGCTGCCAGAACCAACCTGCCTTTTATCAGCTTCAGCACCTTCCGTGCAGGCCAGGATCAACTCTTTTACTTAAGCAGCACCAGCAGGGCAGAGAAGGGGAAACAGGAGATTTCCTGAGTGAAAATGAGAGTGATTGCCCCTGACCGTGGTTCTGGTAATGCCATCAGCTTTGTGATTGCTGTGGGGTGTCAGTTCCAGACAGAAATCCACCTAGAAATTTACAACCTACGAGTAGAAATGACAAACGAACTTTGTATATTTCTTCCAGATACTTGCTGCATTAAAGGAGTTTAATAAGAAACCCATCTGATTTACGGCCAGGCTTTCAGTGTATATAACTCAGAATCAGAAGAAATCTCCTCTTTTTATATGATAAAAGGCTCTCAATGCAACCTTTTCAGAGACAACAGGTTTTCTCTGAATTTGCAGTAGTAGGAATTTTGTAATCGCCTGTCCCAAAAAATTAATTTCTATATTCTCAGTGGATCTCCCGAACGCATAGTTCAATTAATGAGAGTTTACCGGTCAGCGCAAAAACCACAGAACGGTGAAGAAGGTTTAGAAATGCCTGACGTTGTGTGGTTGTGTATCAGAGCAGCCCAAAATAAAGATAAATCGAGAACGGGGTGCAAAATGGTGGAAGACATGAAGTCTATCAAGTCTCAGCACTGAAGCACCAACACTAAGTTGCTTTATCATCATTTATTACCAAAGCTTTGGGGATCTCTTGTCCCTTCCTAATGCTGGGCAGCTTCTTCGAGGTCCTCTTCAGGGATCTGCTGTCTACTCACAGTATTTTAAAAGGAACCTGCAAAACCTGGAAAGGTTAATCTGCCGAATTCTTCTAAGTGGGCCACCCAGCACAACGAACCCGTGCGCGGGCTCTATCAAAATCCCTTAACCAAAATCACACCCTTTTCACGGCAGCCCCAAGGAAAGGCAGCACAGGAAGGACAAGCGGCCACGCGAGGAGTCACTTTCCCCCGCGTGGGTGGAAGACGGCGGCGGGGGGGGGGCGAGACGGACCCGCCGCCGGTG
>VZZY01017162.1:154216-188304 GCA_013400335.1 Eurystomus gularis
CAGGGGCGGCACCGGGCGCTGCTCCCGCCCCCCAGCAACAGACAGGACACCGCCGGAGGTAGCGAAAGTCACGATTTATTTCAAATAAAGCAAGCGCACAGCTCTGGCAACCGTCTCCCGGGCGGTTTCTGCCGCCCTTGCCCCTCTCCAGGGCCTGCGAAGAAAAGCGAGGGGTGGCAGCAGCGCTGGGGACCCCCCAGGCATGTCGGGGTACGCCGCAGACCCCCCCCAGCGCCGTCCCGCAGCCCCAGCCAGAGCGGGGCGAGGAGAGGAATTCCCAGAACAAGTGCCTCATTTAAAAATAAAGTTCTATTTTTTCACCTGCTTAAAAAGTCTACAATTTAGAGTGCAAGAGTACAGAACCCTCCTGCTGCCCGTCCCCGCGCGGGCACGGGGCCTTCGCCAGCGCGCAGAGCAGCAGTCATGCAGTTTATGTCATCAGTAGAAAACTTTCTGTTACAGTCTGGGAAGCCTGAGGACTATTTGAGACGGCAATGCAGCCAATGCACTCACACAAGCGAAGCTGAAATAAAAGAGCATCGGATGCGAGGATGGAGAGGTGTCAGGCTGGCACAGGGACTGGAAACAAGTGCAAACAGAAATTAAAACCAGCAAACATTCCACATCTGTAGCAGTAATGCACCAAAGAGAAACCTGTTCCTCAGAGTCAACAGCTCCTGAGCCACTTTCCCTCCACGTACATTCATGTAACCTTGCTGACTCAAACAGGGCCGTGTACCTATCACGGGGGAAAAGCCTGGCCTTGTCTTCTGGCATCAAGAACTCCTGCTTCCTTCCTGTCGCCCACCTCTCAAGCAGTGTCAGTCACCTCACACAAAGAGCCACCAGCCCCTGGGCTCTGCAGCTTTCATCCTGGAGACTATGACTTTCTGTATGACACCAGTACAGAAGTCACCCTGCCCAGGCTGCAAAGGCAAGTCCAGTCCTGTTGTTTTCCCAGAGTATAGAAACAGGACCTGTGTGTGCAAACCAGGACTCTCACCACCCCCAGAGAGGGTGTTTTGTTTCCTTTTAAAATAAACAGAACTGTTGACAAAGCTCTAGTTTCAGAAAATTTGGAAAAATATTGCACAGTGTGCCCCCTAATTCATCACTGTTCCTCAGCCAAGCATCTCAGCAGCCTGTTCAAAACATTTGGCCACAGCTGTGTGGTCTAGTTTGTCTACAAACAAGGCTTCATAGCGAAGCATTTTGTGGGGGCAAGGGAGAGGGAGCGCGGGAGGGAGAGAGACAAAACCCCATTCTCATCTAGCTCCAAGCTGGAGGACTGTGTAACACAACTGAAAGTTCTTTGGGATTAGGAAACTCCACACACCTGTTCTGCAAAGAGATTAGGTGTTACAATAGTTACATTTAGACAACAAGAACACCACCTTTTACCCTAATTAGTACTTTGCACATTACGTTTTTAAAGAAGTTTAAATACTGGTTCTACACTGCAAACTGCTGGGTCTCAGCATGCCCTCCCCAACGCTATCCCTCCCCTGGGTCCAGTGTGCCCAGACCATGACAATCACTTGAGAAGGGGAGAGGAAGGAACGGGCTGACCTCTAGAATATATCATGAGGAGGGCACAGAGAGGCTGCTTCTGGGAGTAGAGAAGGGAATGAAGTCAGGAGACAGCAGCTGGAGCGAGGACATATCTACCTCTGCAGCTCCAGCTGAGAGCGGAGCCCGAAGAGGACAGAGCAGGAACGCAAGGAGCCACGGTTATGGAGACCTCTCGCAGAGCAAGCAGCACTGCTCCCAGGAACCAGGGACTCCCTCCCTGCCCCTGCCCTGCTCCCTGGCTCCAGCCACCTCTCTGCAACCCTGCTCTACCCTCAGCTGCTTCTGTTGTAAACCCCACTCCACTGCCAGCAGCTCCTTGGCAGCACATTCCCCATTCCCTGCGGATACATCCCACACCAAGGACAGGAGGGAGGAAGGAAAAGGCCTCTCTACTTCAAATTTTCTGTGTACAACAAGCATGGCTGCAGGATTGGCTCCCGTGACAGCTACTCCTCTTTTAAACTGATGCATCTCTCTTGTTAAAATCCACCTGCCCAATTACACGTGCTGCACATACGTGGGTCACGTCTCAGGCACATGAAAAAAAGCTTCAGCAGCAAAGTGAGTTTATTCTGACATGTGGGAATTTAGCACCTTCCCCCCCTCCAGTTTAATCTTTATCAAGTGACTGTGTAAGAGCAACACAGGGGTGCATCAAGGACACTTCTGCATACAGCATGGAAGAGAGTCCCATGAGTTCCCTGCAGAGGTGAAGATGTCCTCAGATCAGAGACTCCAGCTCCACCTTACTGGCTGCAAACAACATGCTCCTGGTGCAGGTGACAATACATGCCTGTGAATCTTAAAGAAGGGGCCTGCTTCCTGTAGCAAACAGGCAAGCATCAGCACTGAAGGAACTTTTGTCATGTTAACCCCTACTAAGATGAACTAGGTTTTCATATTTTTATTTTAGTGTATATTTTACATTAGAAAAAAGAATGTTAATAAAAAAGCTCCACATGCTCCTAACAATCAATTCTCTGGTAAGTCCCCACCAGTATCAATACTAATATACAAATAAATTAATTTTGCTAGTTAATTTTCTGCCTGGCTTGGTGCAGGCTCTGCACAAGCAGCGCACCTGCATTCAAGTGCCCGTCCACATTGCAAATGTGTGCCAAGGAGTGTGTTGTACATAATCCTTCCTCCTCATACTGTAGTGGTGTTTTGTCTCACCCTGATGAATGGGATCAAGTTTTCTCAGCCATGCTACCCAGCAGGCACAGATAATCTTTACCAGGCTGCATGGCACTGTTAGAACATGGATTGTTTCACTCTGCAAAAGCTCCAAGCCTTGATTAACAACTGTATGCTACTATTCCCTCACCAACTCACTTTGGCAATACAACACCCTCCCCACAAAAACAAGTAAAGCAAAAAATCTACATGGAAGACCTAAAATTCACCAAATGCAAAATCTGACCTGACTCAAGGCTTATCCCCATGTATTAACCTGGCCTCTCCCCTGCAATTCCTCTGTTTGCTTTTGTTTGTGCAGCAGGATTTTGCACAGCCGATCTACAAGAAAAGAGATGTCACATGTAATCATCCTAAATCACAGCCGCTGCTGGTGCTGTCGGGTCAGACACAGCAGCAGCCGCTCTTAACACCAGCCACTCTCCTCGTGCAATGCCAGTGCTACAAAGCCCCGGTTAAAGGAGCATCGGGAAATCTAGCCGAGTTATTTTGTAACCTCCTTCAGTGCCCAGGAGGATTTTTGGGTCAGAGGAAGGGAGAGGGAGAGGGGGAAAAGCCCATTAAATTTACAAGCAGATTAAGGAAAAACACTCCACTGCCAATTTATTTTTAAAAAGGGTTGTGTGTTATTCTAAGGTTTGTCTGTATAATTGTACAACCGTTGAAAATTACATAAATTGTCATGATCTAATACTATTAACAGCCATTCAGAGAAAAACTCCCTCCCCCTTCTGAAACCATCCAGGGCAGGAGGGAAATGTCCCAGGAAATATGCCAATCTGAACTCTGGCCTCTAGCCTGGCAGAAACAGAAACAGAAATATAAGAGAACAAACTGGACTAAGATGTGGTGTTTGCGTGTGTCTGACTTGCAAGGGGAGGGGTGGCTTTGTCCTTGGCCGTGTTCTCCCAGAGGCAGTGCCTGCTTATCCCGGTGAAGCTGCCATCACTTCACTCGCTGCTCTCACCCCTGCACTTTGTCACTCCCTCCTGCCTTATGTGTCGTGGAAGTCTTTCAGCAGGGTCCTCCGTCTCTGCTCTGCTATGTGCATCTGATTCTCTAAGTCCTAGTAAAACAGAAGGTAGAAACTGTTAGCATGAAATCCCCAGAGAAGAGCTCATTTTTTTTAGGGAGAGATTAAGGTCCAGCCTGAGAAGCATCAGCCTTTACCCTTCACACATTCTGGATCACCAGACTGCAGATCCTTTTCCTTCTGACATCAGCTCCCTCGGCAGTCACCTGGCTCCTGCTCTGTCTAAAAAGCTATGCACTTAAGGAATCTGCTCTTCATCAGAGGGTTAGAAGAAGCTCCATGTAGCTTCCTCTAGAGCTTTGTTAAGGGTTGTTTCAGTTTGCAGGACTCCCTGCAGCCCTCCCTCTCCCTCATAAGGCAGTGAGCACTCTGCTTCTACAACACCTGCTGGCTAAAGGTGAGTTTCTCAGAACTCCCCCTTGACTGCCTTAGCGTTCCTGCGGAAGTGTTAAGCCCAACCAACCAAATCTGGCTAGCGGGCTCGAGCAAGCAGAGCACTCACCCCTCTGTCATAGCTGTCTGCTCGCTCCACCTTCCATGAGAGATTTTCAATTTCAGCTTCCAGCTGGGCCTGCTGGTATTCAAACTGCAAAAAGCAAAATTAGAGACAGCAACAAGAAACTAGTTTAGTGGAGCAGTTTCATAGCACACACTACACTTGAGGAGCAGACAAATGTACTCTGCTGACCGCTGTGCTGGCAGAGCCGGTTTGTGCCTCCTCCTTATCCAGCTTCAGCTAGACAGCATCACCTCTTCCAGGAGTTTCTTGTGTAAGCACTCCCCAACCTGTATCACTCAAAATTAACCCAGTCAGCCTAAAAAAACTGCAAATATCTCCTAACTCAGCTCATTTTGCCACGAGCGGGTCAGAAAATGCTCTTGTATGCAGCTCTGCAGGCAGAGCAGAGGGATTGTTAACCATTCCTGGGAGCAGCAACATGTTCCACTGGCACAGTCAGATCCAGAAGAGAACATCTGTCCACAGCCTCAGAGAATATGCATGATGCTATAGGGAGAGAATGGATAACAGGTTTTACTGGACCACTGAGTCTTAGAAACAACCTCTTCGGTGTATTCAGGGCTATTTTTGGTCATGTCCAGCCCCTGAGATGCACCAAGCCAGCAAGGAACTTGCAGCAGGAATAAAAAGCAAAGCTGTACCCTGATTCAACTATCCTCCAGCAGCTCTTCACATGAAATAGGGCCCACAGGACTGTGATAAGTCTTACCAAGGAACAAACGCACACTTCCAGCCTCAAAACTTTCTGGATAAATTGCTTGTTAGTGAAAGTGCAGTGGAGTGCCCTGGGAAAATAATGTAATGTATCAGAGAACTGAGCTGCTGGTCAACTCAAAGTGAAGAGGAAAGGTGCAAAACCACCTATTACTTGTCCTATCCTTACCTAAAACTCAGGATTAATATGTCAGACACTGCCAAGCCCTGGAATTCAGCCCGGCATGCTGCCAGCTATGCCCCAAAAAGCTATTGGCGAAAAGAGAGCAAAACATCTTACCAGCTTCTTTCTGGGACCAGACTCCATGTAGTAGGCATATGGGTATGTGTACTGCAGGGTGTAACGACACTGTTGGGGAGTGGAAAAAAGAGAGAAAAGAAGGACAAGAGTCTCAGACTTGGAAGTCAGCACAGTCACCTTTGTGTGACAGCTACAGGCTAAGAAGCTACTTTCTGACAAGGACGACTGGACACTTCATGGTGGAATGTCCCACACCTTCCTTGGAAGGACTTGTGCAGTTACAAGTATAACTTCGTGGAGGTCACTTCCAAGTAATTTTTGGCTAGTTCATGTCCTAGACCAGAGATACTGTCCCACATACCCACAATCCCTAAATTTCTTTTCTCACTTCCTGTTGTGACTTTAGCATTCTGGTGTGTATTCTCTTCTCCATGCCAAACAAGACACAACTACCCACCTTAGCAAGTAGTTTTGCAGCATTTTGTAGGTATTGCCAGTCTATCCATGTTCCCAAGTTGTTCATAACTCTTTCTTGGATTTTCTCCTGGATTCGTTGGTACGTCTGTGCCTCCAGCTGTAGGCTTTTATTGTGATTCTCCCACTGCAAGGGGTGGGGAGATAGGGAAAGAAAAAATGGCATGAGACCAGAGTACTGCTGCTGTAAAAGCACAAGCACTAGCAAGCAGAAATCGATGTGGAGCAGGAGTCCAGCAAGGCAACACATGCTGTGGGAAAGAACAGCGAGGAAGCACCTCCAGTAGCAAGTGGCGGAGGCTGTACACAACAGACTAACAGGAGCAGAGAGCAGGGAGCAAACCCAGCTCCTCGGAGTGGGTATGTCCTCAGGTCACACAACGACCTCGTGTCTAACAAGATGGAAAGTAAAGGTGATTCACCTACTTAAAGGATTTCTACAGAAAGATCAAGAGCTTAAACAAAATTTCACACGGGCTCAGAAAATTCCAACATGTGCACATAGCAAACATGGCCATTTCCCAAAGCCTGCTGGCCTGGACAGCCAGGAGTGAAAACATTTATTTACCACAGGACTTGGCTCATGGTGTGAAGAATAAACTCATTTTAATGGAGGAAACTGAAACACAGCAGCACTTAATCTCTACCACGTTCTCTTCTAGAGATGCTGCTCTAGAACTTTGGATGGCCAGGTGCATCGAGCCTGCTGTGTGGACATAAATGCTCTGACAGCAACTTTTGAAAATGTGATTACATGAAATTTTAGGCAAACTTTGCTATAAGCCAATGAAGCTTTGAACATGGCAGAGTTTATTTAGTCTTTGTCTCTGTAAAGACATATTGCAAGGAACTGAAGTTCCCCTGTCCTGGAAAGAAATGATTGGAACAATATCTATCTACTGCAGCAGTACTCAGCCTGCAGGAAAATGGTACAGTGGTGGCACACAGGTAATACTCATTTTCTCTAGCATGAGGAAATATAGGAACAAATATGATTTGCTTGGGTACAACACTACTGGTTCAGATGGGACTCTCAGGGCAGGATTTTGAGTGAAAAACAACAGGGCCTGAAAATTCTGCACAGATTCTCTTTGGGCAGTTTCTTGCACGGAGTTTGCTGGCAATGACCTTTGCACCAGGCAGGGAGCATTAAAAGGCTACAGCAGCTCTGGCCAAGGAGATGTCTCCTACCCTCTCAAAATAGAACAAGTACTTCTTAAGGGCCTCCCTGGCCTGTGCTTGCTGACTCTGGTTTACAATATCAGGATTCTCTTTGTACCGACTGCATTCGTAGTACTCGCTGCCATGAGTCTTCCAGTCTCCCAGACACATCCAGCAGAAGTCTGCAGAAAACAGTGAAAAATCCACTGTGATGCACAGAAAAAAACCTCAAAGAAAGAAAAGCCTCAGGAGACACAGCCCATCTGTTTTCAGATATTTCTGGTAGGCCACGAAACATACATTTTGTATCATCTTGCATAATGGAACACAATAATGAGCCAAAAATACCAGCCTGTCTTGAAGATTTTCATTGTACAGCCTCTCGTGCAACTACGGCAAGTAAATCCTGAAGTGCTGCACCCTGTACACCAAGACCAATGGGCAGAACTGTACTTGTGCTCTGCACAGGCTGTCACTCTAGATTAAAGAAGAGGCAGGCTGCAGTCTTATCTACGAGTTGCATCCTCCCCACCACTGGCACACTGCCCCACGTGGACCTCTGGCTGAGTAAAATACAAACAATCACATCCAAAAGTGAACTAACTCATGCACAAGAAAGTCTGCCCTCAGTTCTCCCGAGGAGGGAACTACCCAGGTAACTTCAGGTATCAGTGGTTTATGACACTTCAAATTAGGAGCCACTGAATTGGGAAGGAAGTGGAGGAAAGAGAGTGACAGCAAAACCCACGTGACAGTTTCCTTATTTCAGAGTGAGGCTGTGAATGTTCTAAGGAAAAAAAGACGGAAATTAAGTTGCTACAATAGGAATCACTTCTGTGTTACTTATAATGAGAGACTGAAATTGTACTTCCAGAGTTCACCAGCCTTCTTGAGTGCTAGTCACCATGGTACCTTGGCACTTGCCTGCCCACCCTTTGTCACCGAGCTCCATCAAAGCACATCCAGTGCTGCTGAGGACCCCAAAGCAAAGGAAATGAGAAAGGACAGTAACTTTTAATCATTTTTAAAATAAGGTTCTGATATTATAGTCTTTCCTAGCTTGCAAGGCTTGCTCCAAAGCAACAGAAATTAATTCTGCCATGAAAAGGTAAGTGCAAAAACGGGCTGTCATTTCGTAGGGCCACACAATGGGCCAAAGACACTCAGGTTGCTAATTGCACAGGAGTGGGCTGAGAGGTCCAACAGATACGTTACGCAGAACAATTCACAGCTCCTGCAGTTTCATCTGGGTTGAAGCTCATTATTTCCATCACTACGCAGAAGGACTTAAGCTGATCTGAGTAAATGGCTCAGTTCTGCCAGTATTTTCAGCCAATGACAAATGCAATTAAATGGAAAGCATTTAATACTCTTGTCTGATATGGATTGCACTGTTAATTTTAAGGCAGAGATGGACACTTCTCTACACAATGGACATGTCAGGAAGAGGCAGCCAAACCAGCACTGAATCAGAACCCAGCTGAGATCACAGCCAGTAAAAATGAAAAACAAATGAAGCTATCACACTCAAGTCTGTAATTAATATTCTGTTTACCTTTTACTAAGGGGGAAAAAATATTTCAGTCAATGGTCACAATTTGTCTTCATACCACAAAAAAAGGGAAAAGAGTATCACCACTAACAAACACTGTAGAGAAAACTGCTTCCAAATCCTACTTACCATGCTTGCATTTGGAGCATTGCTGAAAAAGAAGAGACAGGAGGCACTGGTTAGGGGAAAGTGGGGAAAAAAAGATTCTGCTTAGAACAAGGAAGGTCTGATGTGTTCAGGGAATTGCTCACCATGTGATTGCAGCCTCCGTTCTTTTCAATACAGATATTGCACTTGGGACACTGGGAAAACAGAAGCATTTGTTAGATCCAACTCTGTCTCTAGCAGCCCTCTGGGGAATGGCAACACTTGCATGATTATTCCCCTCCAGCTTTGTTTTAAACACATGCATATACAAGAATATTAACATATCTATACCCTGCCTCCCACCAATTCCTGACAGCTCCATTTAAACAGGAGGCAGAAAGGCAAAGCCAGGGAAGTTATGCTGCGGCACTGGACTGCTTGCTTAAGAAAAATCTGCTGTTGCTACTCCTTGCAGAACTGAAGGTCTCACTGAGTTACCATTTAGAAGCTGCTCAGGCATAGGGACATAATTAGCTCAGTATGACAGTAGCTTCCACAGCTACTTTGACTCAAGGAAATGAGCGCTATATCCTGCCTTCAGCAGCCACAAACAGGTGACAACTTCGCTCACTGCAGAGAACCTGGCTGACCACCGTGAGAGCTGCACACTTCTTTGCTCCAGTGATACCCAGGAGTGTCAAGTTCAGTTACGTTTTGGGGGGTTACAAAGGAGGAAGCGAGTCTTGCTGCTTTCTATAAATTTTAAACAGCAGACAAAACGTATGCCAGGGCAATGCTGAATATAACAGAACCTCATTTCTGTAAAAGAGCATAGCAGAGACAATGCCATCACACGTGGACATCTTCAGAGAAAGAAGGGAATTTAAAATCCCTAGCACCCACTTTCCTAACACAACTGAAGCTTGTGGCTAATTAGCACTGTCACAATTGTCACTGGCTACGGTAGAGCAAATACCAGCTAAGAACTGTTTCGAAGTCAGGCCACAAAATCCCCAAAAGACATTAAAAGTTCGAATCTGCAGACAGCTAACGTAGAGGATAAAGGTAGTACATCTATAACTTTAAAAGACCATTCTATAGGTAGTATTATATATTATGCACTCTAGGCTGTTTCTTGTTCTTATGTCTAAATCTACTAGAAGTACTTCAGTGTCTAACTTACAGACTTTATCTACCCCATTTTACTGTCCTGGTCAAATCAAGATTATCTCCCTCACTTTCACAGTACTCCACACAGTTCAGGTTTAAACACTACTAGTGCCTTATTTGGTACTGACTCCACACTTACTACACTCCCTCCTTCCATCGCGAATACGTCTCCACTGATCATTTCAAAGTAGCCACAACTCTTCTGCCTGTGGGAGGGCAGCACACCTGGCTGGTCCTTACTGCAAGAGGGAAACTGGACTTCCCACACACAGCGCTCCCAAGGCATTCAGTCGTGTTCTGTCACAGTCTCTAGAGAGCTGTGAGAATTTGCAGTCTGCAGAAAGCAGCACACAATGCTATGTATTTACAGAATTGTATCGTGCTTCCCAGGCAGGACTGGCGGACAAGAAAAAGCATGCAGGTGCTGGTCCTTACATCTTTAGTGTGAGCACTGATGTAGTTGGCTGTTTCGGAGTCATCTGCACACTTGGTGAGCCATTTCCGAATGGTAGCACAGTCTGTGGGTGCGTGGTACATCTGCCGACATTTAAAGCTTAATAGGGGGAAGAGGAGGAAAAAAACCATCTGTTTATTTCCAAGGAAGTGACTCAAGAATCGAGGTTTGCCTGATCACCAAAATCTGGGAGGCCAAGTGAGGGTAAGAGATGCAAATGCACTTGTGTATTACCAGAGTGCAAAGACCAAGGCTGAACTCCAATAAACTCCCACCCTCTTCTGCAGCAGCTGGAGTCAGGATGAGAGTGAACTGAGGCCATCTCTGACAATCACGTGTCTGAGGGCTGACACATCCCTCCCGAGAGTCTACCTAAGTCTGCTCTAACATGACAGCAGAGGCCTGGGGCATATCAGTGCCTTTACAAGTAGTCTGACTCCAGTGGTAGATATCAGGCACCTGCATTAGCATGACCAGCCCCATATACACTTGAAGTCAGAAAAGGAACGTTAGCGTTCCTATTCAGCAGAAATGTATGCTCACACGAGCTCCAAAACACACCAGACACACTGGGAGTCAAATACTTGTAATAAACTTAAAAACTTAGATAGCAGTGAGGTCTCCACATCCATTACCAGAATCTCTACCAGTCACTATGTCTGTACCACAATTTGTAACCTAGCCAAAATAGGAGAACAGTAGAATTGTAACCCCTTCATGACTGAAGCCCTGCATTCCCTGCTTGTCAGAACACCCAGCTCCCAAGCAGTCCAGCGAGCGAGGGGACGGCTGACCACCTGCAGAAGTCAGTGTCCAATTTCTCAAGCTAACTCAAGTTACAAACAACTCTAGCAAAGCATTTGAGATGCTTCTACACACTGAAACTGTTGGCAAGCAAAGGGAGTACCTCTGAGGACAAGCATACATTTTGCCCGTGATCTTTAACCTTTTCTGTTTCTTACCAGAAGACCTCATTGCAACGATTGCACTGCACTCGCCGGGCTTTTGGCTCTTGTACCTGTATGACCATAGGGCAATCTGCACCAGGACACAGCTGCAGCTGGTAATGGCTCTGTGAACATACCAAGGCGGTAAGATCAGTAGTGGGTGCAGAAGAGCATTATCTATTCAAGTTTAACCACGCCTCTCCTCAAAAACATACAAGTCAGATACTTCTTGTTGAAAAAGAGTGAAAAGTGTCACCAGGTCTTGGCTAACAGAGCAGATAAGCCTCTTCCACATTAGGAGAGGGAGCTTTAGTTACAGGTTCTCTAGAACAGGGAATTCAAACGGAGAGCCACAGGCCAAGTAAGCAAAGCAACACAACCATAAGACCCTACCGAGACACTGAATAAAGAATTTTACTTCATTTGAGCTCCTTCCCCATCCTCTCCTTATGCCTCAGAATGTATTCAGCTGTCCTCCCAAAGAGTATCTTATTAAAGCAAGGTGACAACACTCTGTCATCCTGTTCTGCAGCTTCTTGAGTGTTCCCAGTTACCAGAATGCTCTTGCACATTGAACCTTAACAATTGCTGCTTTCATTTCAAAAAACCTCACAAAATCTTACAGAGCAAGCAGACTCAGCTGGGCTACACTGAGATGAGGGACTCCTTTTTCAGAATCTAAAATATCTATGCAAGAGCAAGAAGGACCTTAAAACTCAAATTGAAGATTGATGTTTGAAGCTCTCAGCTGCAACATTCTGAGAATTCTGAAGCACCAGCCAAGGAGTCACTGGGTGACCTTACAGCCAAATTTACTTTGGCAACCTGCTAGAGCATTTTGTCAGTGAGGGTGTCCTACAGGAGCAGCCACATCATGTTTATTGGGGACAATTTTGCTGCAGTTACTGCAGTTCTAATCAAAGATGCAAGACACTTCAAACTACATTTCTGCAAGCCATTTGTGAATTGAGCCAGAGTATTTTAAAACTGAAAAAAACAATACCTCAACATAGTCCCTGAAGAGGTAGCGCCTGTATTTGTCTTTCAGCTCTTCACTAGGCAGCAGTGGAAACACAAAGTCTTCTGGTGTCCGAAGCGGACAGTCCTGAGCCATACAGGAGACCCCTGAGAAGAGAAAGCAACATTTTAGCACAGTGCGACTTATACCAAGGAGTGAATGCACAGAGAGCATTCAACACAGTTTCCTAGGTGCCATCTGTTGTTGTGGCAAGACAGACACAACTGTGAAACAAATCTACCAGAGCTGCTGAAAAGCTGAAGCCCAACTGTCTTCACTGAAAGATGACAGGGCACACGTGCGTCAGGACAAGTAAGTGCTTCAACCAGAATTTACAAGGTCAGATACTTAAAGTAGAAAATTGCATGCTACTGCCATGCCAGCATGAAAGACAGGCTAGGAAAAGGCCAGAGCTGCTCTGGCAACTAGCGGCTTCTACTCAACACAAAGGGAACCACAAGCACTCCAGGGGCAGTGCAACAAAAGATGGAAAATCAAAATGCAGTAGATTTGCTGCTTTTAACTTCTTACAGTCATGCTCTTGAGATCACAAGGGGAGAAAAGCAGCAAATGGATCTATGGACTTGCACGTTTTGTCAGGCAGTGCTCTCCTGGTGGTATGCCAACGCTAACCAGGGACTCCGGTAAGACCACTTCTTCAAGTTTGTCACAAATACACATTCCATGCTCTTTTTTCTCATTACTAAGATGCTTTAGACCAATTCAGCCAGTCATCATCACAACAGCCAACATGACAAACAGACCCAGCACCATGTCCGCCTTGAACTCACCGACTCCAACACCATCCTTGACGAGCACTGTACAATGCTGCTCCCAACAGCTGCGGCAGAACTGGTGCTGACAGGCCAGAGAGAGCAAGTTCTCCTTCCGGACAAACTGCATGCACACTGCGCAGTGATGGGAGGAATGTACCATTGCCTGGGAGAGAGACAAATCAGATTACAGCGAAAGCATCCCAGCTCTCCCAGAGTAGTCTCACCTCATCCACAGGCAACTGCATCACCTTTGTCATGACAATGGTCTTGGGTGAGCTCCAGGCCAGAACAGGTTCATAAGCAGCTGGTGTGTTGGGGTGCTGCACAGCCCCAGTCAGTCCTTCTGAAGAACCAATGTGATCTCACGGAGCGTAACAGACTGACAGTCACTGAACTGCTCCTGTCTCTAATCTAGCGCTACCCAGAACTCACCTTTACTTTTCTGGTTCTTACTCTCACTGTGTTTGAAAAATGAGGAAATACATCATCGCATTAGTCCTTTCCTGAATTTACTGATATCCTTCGTTAGCTGGGTCAGATTCTATCACTGTTCCACAGGTCCTGGAGAGCAGCTATAGCTGGAAGCAGGCTCAGCAGTGCCCTTTTACTGAACTTTGGGTAAGAGGAGAGACAACTGAGGGTGCAGCATGTAAAGTGTTTACACAGAGGGGAAGGGGAGTTTCAGAGACCATCATCTCACATCTCTTATCTTCTGCCTACGCTACATTTGGCAAAGTAGGCATCATCCTTTCAGCTGAAAAGGATTAGCGGGTTTGTTTCAAGTCAGGCATAATCCTGGTATTGCTCCACCAAAGCATTGGGAAGCACTCTGGATCTCCCTGTGGAGAGCGCAGAGCTAATCCCTAGACACAGATCGAGCCTTCAACACACCTCGGCCCACCCTTGGGACCTGACAAACTAGGTCTAGCACAGCATCTTCAAAAGCAAGGCTCTACAAAGCTGTTAGGAGGAGTTTATATTCCTATTTCGCCTTTCACAGGAGAGTCATGTAATCTCCTCTCACCTACTTAAACTTTTACCACTCTGTGAGAAGCCTGTGTGATGTAGCCAGTTTCCATGCCTAGCTCTGCATGCCGGAGAATCTGAGGAGCCAGAGCATGATGTGCAGCCACATGACCAATAGAGCTTGTTTTATAGCATGACCACATGAAAAAGGAAATAATGTGACTTTGTTCTAAGTAGCCTCACTTACGAACCAGAGTAAGATTCACCGAGTCTGCAACTGCACTGATTGCCTAGAACAACTGTGCAAGTCGAACATTACACACACTACGCCAAACCTTCACGAGCTGTCCGTCCAAGCTCACCACTACAGCTTCTCCCTATAGGGTCAGCTGCTCTACAGACACTCAGTATGAGCATCTGAGAGAGATTGTGGAGTCTCCTTCTCTGGAGATTTTAAAACCTGCTTTGGCATGGGGGTTGGACAAGATGATCTCCAGAGGTCCCTTCCAACCCCTGCCATTCTGTGATCTGCCCCCAGAATACCATTATTCTGCATTAGGAGCCGAAGCACAGAGCAACTTACAGTCTTTCTGTATGTGAAAGGGCAATGAATTGCCTATCAAACCAAGTTTGTAAAGACTTTCACCTTTCAACTGTGGTATCTTTCTTCCCCAGATGAAATCATCATTGCAGTGGGGAGTACTTAAGTGACAGCTGACACAAGATTCAGACATATCTCAAAATACATGGATGAATTTGCAGGTACGTCAAATAAAAAAAAGATCTTTTTTTCTGGACTCCAGGCAGATAATTTGAGTCCATGAAGCTTACTCCTGTCAGCTGTTTTAGCATTTTCACTGTCTGCTAGTTACAAGTCAGCTCAGATGCCAAATCAGGCTTTTAAAATCTCTCCCCACCCCCCACTCTGCCCCCCCCCAACTCAAAGAGTGTTTCTCAGATGTAGTATTTTATCACTCAAAATCCGACGCACGGCAGTATCTTCCTGGTGTACCACAACACCCACCGTGAGCAAAACCTGTAAAGATTAAACAGGAAGCCTCTAAATAGCGGGGGTGGACATGACACGGGTATCTAAAGACCTGTGTAGCCCTGGCTGCAAAACACACGCTGTTGGTTCAAATATCGCTACTGACTGGCTCAGCAGCAATCACTGGGAGACTTGGCATAAGCAAAGCAGTGCAGCGAACAGTCATCTCAGGAATAAAAATCATTTAAAACCTCCCTGTTCCAGCCACAGAGAAGCTCTGTTCCCTCTGTGCAGCCAGAGCTTCCCTTGAATGTCTTTTACACTGAGAGCAGAAGTGGAAGAGGTAGCCAAGCCCATGCACTCTGCTCCTTCCATCCTGTGCCATCACTCATGCCAAAAAAATGAACTTAATTTTCTTGAGGCAAGTAATTCTTGAACACTACCTGCTAGGCAATAGCAAAGCTGCTTTTTAAATGTTAGACATCTCTTGAATGCACTCTCATTTCAGAAGTAAACCTGGCATTGAGTTAGGGTGTTGGACCTGAGTTTGAAAAGGGTTAATGTAGGACAGACTACGCCATTAGTAATGCAATCCTCCTCTGAGGTGGGTCAGAGGTGTCTGCCAAAGGAACAGACCAAAATAGTTAGCATACTTACATGTTTGGATGAGGTGGGCTGAACTCGTGCTTCTACTAGCAATTGGGCAGCATTAGACTTGTGCCTGAAAAGGCAATGGAAGAATGATCAAATACATTTCTGAAGACATTTTGCTTTGTTAAATTGATCCTTCTTGCCTGATTAACTAAGACTCCGTGCAAATGTAGGGTTGGTTTCAAAAAGGAAAGCAGAAAGGTGTCCTCTGCCAGGCTCCTTCACATAGTGACCTGAACTCTCATCAAAACTTCATGAGAGTTTCCTCAAAATCAGAAAGATGAATAGTACTTCTCCCAGCAATAGATTAACATTTACCTCATACTCCTTGATGAATATTTTTCTACAACTCTATCCCTCCCCCTCAAAAATTATTTTTGAAGCCAAGATTTTCCATCCATGCTGCAGACCTAAGCCACTGCCCATAATAACATACTCCAGCGTGGCTCCTGTCTGCCTCCTGCTCCTTTGCAAAATCAAGCTATCCTGGTTAGGTCTCACTTTGACTCCACTCTATTATCTAGTTACATATTTACTCTGTGACAGATTATCACCCTTTAGGCATATGAAGCTGTCTATCAGCAGCCTTAGAATTAAACATGTTTCGCTGTTTGAGATTTCCATTGCAGAGGGATGTTTATATCTCAATGAATTCAGAAACAGCAGCATCGCTGTTGTGACCATGCTGTAAATCCTCCCTCCCCACTAGCACTTTTTAGCTGATAATGTCCCTTCATACCAAGACAGAAGTTCGAGGATCAGATCAACTGGAGAACAACTCGTAAAGTCATAGCTTTAGAAACAAACCCTTCCCCAAACTTCCTCTTGTTTAAATCTCCTTAGTTATCCTGCAGAATTGACCTGAGCTGCTATGCAGGAATCTCACCCTCCACACTCCCTAGAGAAAAGCTTTCACAGGATACATGGTAGCCAAAGATGCTGCAACCTTATCCATACATGAGATGTATTTCCCATATGTTCTTTGGGTGAAGCTGTTGGCTACCAGGCCAAAAATGGCATGGCAGAATGAGTCAGACTGATATGCTCTCTATTTTCAGACAATGTTCGGTTTGGAGCCAGTATTTTCTGGAGGGGCTGCCAGACAGCAGTGCCTCCTGACACACTTCCTGTACATGTTTGGGCAGAGTCCGAACCCTCCGTCTGAAATCAGTTGGAGGACTTTGTTACAGTAATACTGACCAAGCAACAAAGGGGCTGCACTTCTCAGTTCTCCCACACCATCTTCTCCTGCTCCCCAAATGCTAGTCAGCTTGGAAAAAAGAAAAATCACTTGTGTTCAGAAGGAGCAAAATGTTCAATGTGAATGTAGTACTAAAGAATGCACCAGCATAGGTTCAGTGCTCCTTCATGATTTAGGGCTCTTATGTTCAAAACAGAGTATTTATTATCTTTATATTTGTTAAATAAATAAAGATGCAGCACACTCAACCTGCTATCTCAAAATTTAAGCTAAATGCATTTACAGGGTCCCCAGTGTGACAATAATTCCACAGACTGAAAGACATTTACCACCACTACGCATTCCCTGCTTAGAAATATCTTGCAGGCAATACAGCCTCCACAAAACAGGGGTTTTCCTCTGCTCTCTGGATGGAGAGCGGGGCCTGCTTTCAGGTTCAAAGACGCTTGTGAAAGACACCTACAGACCACCCTGAGCATTTTGGCAAAGCAAGGGGGAAAAGCACTGAGCACAGAAGAGGTAAGACTATTTACACTTACCTTTCCAAAATCTCTGAGATTTGCCAGTGGAAACTAACTAATACTAGCTTTGCAACAGCATGCGATACCTAGGTGGAAAATAAAAGAAAAAGTCATGTTATTTTGAGGCCACATCTCAGCTTAGGACTGCAATCTTCTTTTACGACTAAGAAGTTGTACAAACTCAGTACAATATCCCAGTGATCCTCAATCCTCATTTAACTACTATTGTTCACAGCCAGTGCATCTGGAATACACAGGCTGGGAGGAAGCGTGGATGTATCCAAACTAACACACACATGTAATCACAAGAGCGCAGAGAGCAAGGACTCAAGAATTCACTGGATTAACTTAACTGCGCATGGAAGCCCCACATCCAGTCCTGACTGTTGTCAATGCTTGAGAGGCCCTGACCAGACTGGGAGGAGGGTCCTCACTATGTGTGTAAAGTAGGAACCACAGGAACTACGTCCATGCAGAATTGCTTGTGCCATGTGAACTCCTGGCAAGCACTAGCACAGTCCGTGCTAGCCCAAGCACCCTCTAGACTACTACAATATGACATTCAAAGTCATGTTACAAGGACAAAAGCAAACAAGTTTCCCTTTACTTCTATATGTTAGTTTATTTCAGAATAAAACAGACTGGTCTGTGAGCACGAAAAGGCTCTTACCAATCAAGACTACAGGCATCTGCTGAGCTGCTGGACCTTCAGCCCACCTCTTGACCCCTTCATGCCTTTACTAGGCCCATGGAGTTCAAAGCAAGCAGGTCTCCTGCAAACAAGACACCTCTTCCAGGGGGATTCAGAAGGATCATGACCCCCGCCTCCTCACTCCTCTCTGTGCTAGGAAGCACGTGGCTAAGACCAGCGGTCTGCACATTCTGCATTCAAACACCCTGTGACGTTAAAGGGCTCTACCTCCCACACTCCAAGACAAGCTATCACCATAGCAGCTCTCTTTCTACTATACACATAGAAAACACAACTCCTTCCATCCCAGCTACAGGAAGAGCTCCTTTTTTCTCCCAGAGAAGCTGTCAGTCTCAATCGTCAGCTGAAAAGCCATAAGCCTTCTTGAATCCTGCTACAGGCGAACCACAGGGTCCAATGTACTGGTAATACAGACACAGCAACACCAACACAACCCTGGAGGGAAAAACAAGCAGTGGTCACTCTTTCTCCAAAACACAGACACTGCACACCCAGGGACAGCATATTTATTACACTTCTAAATCCACCCTACCAAGGACGTGCAGTTTTACAACACAACACAACTGACCTATTCCTGCCACACGATACTGCCCTGGTCCCACACTGGCATGTGGCAGCACTGGACGGTTGGTTCAGTGAGCTAAACCAGTGCAGCACCAATCCACAACACAGCCGGGGCTTTAACTGGCTCTTAACCACTGCTACTGCTCTGCCCACTTTGCTGGCCAGTAAGAAATCCCAGTAATAAAAGAGCAATTTTCAACATTCAAATAATCTTTTTTCTAGAACTGAAGCATAAGCCCATGTTGTGTAAGATCTGGTAAGAGATCTGGTGTAAGATCTTCCTTGACTTTACCAGTGATGTGACCCTGAGGAAACAAAGGCTGCCCAGGCAGCTCTGCCCTTTCTCCCAGCTCAGAGACCTGGGATCTGATGGAGCGCGGCATACGGGGCTGCCGCTGACAACACAGTCTGCTCCGGTTCATACGGATTAAGTACCACTGCCAGCCTGGGACGGGTTGCTGTCTTAACCCACCAGCCTGGCAGACCCAGACAGACACCTTTGACTTGCTTGTACAAGGAAGACATCTGCATCTTGGGTTTGTAAAACAAGCATCAGGAATGTGGTCTCTACAAGACTGGCTTCCTGCAAATGCAAACCACATGCTAATGAATCATTCTCTAACAGCAATGAAATTATTTCTCAGTAGCAGTGAGGAAGAACTACCATCCTGACAAAAAAACAAACCACCAGACTTAAATGGGAAGCTCATCTGTAACATATTAAAATGAGTATTTTTCAGTTGGATTTTCAGAGCCTGAGGTGTAGCATCTGTTGCTACATCATGATTCCATGAACTCCATAAAGTTACTTGGTCCAAGAGGAGGAACCAAGTACATTCTAGAATGAATATGTATAGGAAGAGAAATCCAAATACCAGCATACACATTTCTGAAATCTAACAAACTATCCTAATAGATTCAAATGCTTTTGAGTCAAATTGTCAGGCAAAATGTGGAATTAATGTTCCAGAAATATGCCAGACTAACAGATCTAGAAGAATAATGGAACTTCTGTGACCGTTCCTATCCTGTTCCAACTGCAAGCACTGACTGGATCAGCTGTAGTGTTACTTTTATTACTTCCATCATAAAAGCATCCAAGAATAAAACATTTTTGACTCATAAAGCCAGGGTCATGACATGAGTCCATTTTCATAAAATCTCTAAAGGAGAAGTCTTTTATTCTACCCGATTGAAGTGCATACTATCTTGCAAAAAAAGTCCCAAAGTCAGCCAGTACCCACAGTCTGCGTGGCATGGAAGTACTCGTTCCTACACGTTACTGATAGGTAACATTCAAATTGTAAGAAAGAGGGATGGGAGAGGAGCACACAACTGATGAAGCTGGGGCCACGGGCCATGTCTGCTGAGTGGAGTCTCACCCCATTACAATCTACGTCCTGCTCACCTACAGCAAGGCTGGTACTTCAGAAGGCAATCATGAATCAGGGGCCAATGCTACTGGAGAGAGTCGAGAAAACAAGCATGAGAAGAAAAACAAGTGTTTAACAAAAGCCTGCTTCTACTGATTAGTGGTGCTTCCCAGTCTCTTCAATGATTGTACGTTCACAATGAGTGAATGATTGTACCAAGTCAGCCAATTCTTCCACAATAACACCCTAGAATAATTGAAGTATTTCTTTGTAAGCAGAAGCCAAAACGTGCTGAGCACAGAAAAATACCACTGCAAGCAGAAGTTCAGTTCATATGTACATAATTCATTACCTTACAGTACTGGAGGAGCAATGTACAGAAGCTGATGCTACTGGCTGAACTATTAGAAGTTAGAAGACATCGCTGCCACCCACTGCAGCCTCGCAGCTTAGGAACCAAGCTTTGGTTGCTGTTCAGGCACACTGTCCAATACGGCATTTCCTGGACACTCAGAAGTTTTACACAATGAAAGATCTCAAACTTATAAAACATTTCAGAAAGAGCTATGATTCAGCCCCCTGTCAGTCAGTCACCAGGTGCCACAAGAATCTCGGGTTATCCAGGAACAATGATGCTTTGTCTCAGACACAAAACAAATAAAAAAAGATGCCTTTGATAATTCACTGGCTTTAACTTTCCTATTCTCATTTCAGAATATTAAGATCCCAGACAAGATAACGAGATAGTCCCACTTGAGTCTAGCTGGTAGCAGGTCATTTCAGTAGAATACTTCTAGAGATCACAGTGCAGAAGGAAATGCAGATTCTAGGTGTTGCATTTCTATTTTAATTTTTTTCTGCAGCTGATGAATTGTGCCAATGCTTCTACACAGCTTGACCTCTCCAGAACTCTTCTAGCTGAGATTAAATTTATTAAAGTTTCAAAGATGAAATCTGAAAGTAGCAGTCATGCTAAATTTTTTCTTCCATCCCCTCATTCTCCTTTCCCCATTTTCTCACCATCAGCTTAAAACCTTCAGATCGAAGATCAGCTCAGTCCAGATCCGAACCTGGAAAATTTCAGACTAAGACCAGGCTTCTTCCTTCCTGATGGGGCAGGCAAAGCTGAAGAGAGAGGATCTCATCCAGTCTGCAACTTCCAGCTTCACCTTAAAACAGGCATTTGGTCACCTCAGAAGCCTCTTCCACATCTCCACCAGCTTAACTCTGACTTAACAGTGACAGAAATTTGCCAGAAACGGGCACAAAACCCTGATGTTTATCACTGCATTGGGAAATGGGCGTAGTGTCTATACACACAGAAAGGGTGCCAAGAGGAAGCTGCTCTGCATAGAAAAGATTCCACAGGAGTTGTAAAAAACTCTGAAAATTTACATAGCGCTGGAAAAAAATTAGATTCTGAAAGTAGAACAAAGAAGTAATGCCATTGCATTAAACACAGCTACTCGTTTTCTGGAAGACAGCACAGTGGGTTTTTTTCTTATTATTTCTATCTCCATTTATCTCTTGGGTTCTTTACTATCCAAGATAAGCAAAAATTCTCACACTTCTGAAGCGTGACAGAGAGTCTGGCACTCTTTAGGACAGGACAATATCAAAAGAATTTGCAAAAAAGCTCTGCAGGTACCTTGCTGGGTTTAGAGAGCTCTAAGACAACAATGTCTCAACTTGCTTCCCTAGATAAGCTAAGTTGTTTGAAGGGCTGAAGTTTCATCTCTTTCCAGCAAAAAATCTTTTCAACCGTGCCACTTTGACAGTTGCTAATTCAGACAGAAATGTTTCCTAAGAGCTAAAAAAACACCGTCTTTTGTAGAGCTTACATTCTACAAAAATTGCTCATGCATATTTATGTCGCGTGCATATCTCATGAGTTCATTTCACCTCTCTCCAAGGGATGGCCTACTTTTTGGAGGTGTGTTTCAATCCTCACTTTTGCAGAGATGTGGTATCAGGAATTTAAAAACAAGAACCATCACATGATTCTCAAAGAGAATAAATTCAGAATGAGTCGGAGATATTACGATCAAGTTGGAGCTGACATCCCATGGCTTAGCACCAAGCTGACAATTCCTGTTAGATCAGGCTTGCACTGAAAAGTCTGGCCAAGATGAACACGAACCTGGCACAAAGAAATGCAGCTTCCATTTCTTGTCTTTCCCCTAATCAAAGGTTTTTATAGAAATAGATTTATGCAAATAGGATTATTCTTGAGAAGCATTTCTTTTAATCCACAAATAGTTTTTGTTAGTTCTACAAGGGAAGGATGAACTTGGGAAGGTATTGTTCTGTGTCCTGCATCAAAACTTCTAAAAACACTTTTCTTAAATTCTTCACAACAGTTAAAAAAAACCACAAAGCAACAGCCTCTGGAGTTGGTGGTGATCAAAATGGAGACTGGATGAGTTAGTGGCAGAGAAGAATAGCACCTTACAAAGAAACTAATTTGTATTGAATAATTTTGCCAAAAAAAACGCCAAAACCCTTCTGATACGCTTTACTTATGGATACTGGGGTAAAGAAAGTGACCAACAAATGGAAAAAACCCTATTTTATATTCATTTCTCTTGTGGAAAGTAGATCTGACTATCTCCATGCCCCACTGGAAAAATATCTAACTGTCCTGTTTTTACTGGAGGATTTACAAAAAAAACTGCAGAAATGTTAGGACTTAAGATGAAACAAAAGGGCAACCAAAAAGCTTTTTTTGGACCACATTTTCTCCTTTGCTTTGATCTATCTCTCTTTTAAACAGACTCCAATATACAATCCTGATAGAAAACTCCTGATGCTGCAGGGGACTGAGCTGTGATTAGCATTACTCGCCATAAACACCCCGAGTGTTCCAAGTCTGGTAGCAAAGTCCTCTGTATCTGTTACAGCTTTCTGGGCATCAGAAGGTCACTTTCAAAACTGAACTAAAATTCTTTTAACTTATCAGTAAAAAAAACCACGACAAAGTTACAGCAACATCAGACACCCTGCTTTTTTTTCTGGGTTCAGTCAAGATTAAAGAAAGAGTGAAAAAAAGCCCTCCATCTTTAGGTTTCACTCACAGCATTGTTTACAATTTGTCTAACACTTCAGCCTCTCTCCTGATTACCAACTGCAAGCTGCACCAGGGCAAGAAACACAACAATTCAGAGTCTGTACCATGGAAAGGTCTTGACAAACAGCACTACACGAGCTCTGCTTCATCACAGGGGTTTAATCTGCGCCCTGTCACTCACCCTCTGGCATGCACAGACCTGGTGTCAGGCTGCAAGATTAGAAGCATATTTAGGAGGCAGCGTGCAATTTGGGAATGACACATCCTGCTGGTGTTATACACGCAGCTCGTGAAGCCGTCAGTGCACAACCTAGTTGGCCACACACTGAAGAAAGGGGATCTCGGGTTAAATTCTAACTCCTTCTCCACACTTAGACATTGCTTTAATCCAACCGTTCTCCTACACAGGACAGCCACAATTTTAGCTGCAGCTGCCAACAAACCGGATCAGTAGGACTCAGCTAGGAAATCTCAACATACGTATTTCTCAAGCTGTTAGGCTACCCTTCCTGAGGAGATTCAGAAACAAATTAGAGAAAAAAAAAAGACTTAAGCAAGATGGAATGCCAGAAGGCATTATTACAAAACAGCCATGAGATTTCTTCTTTGAAAGATTTAGAGCGAAAGAAATGCAGCAAGAAAGCTGCAAGACAGCACACGGATAGAAGATTGACACAAGACTCCCCAGCTGTACTCACTGCAGCTATTCTTTCCAACGTAAGGCAGTGTCTGAGAGCACAAGTGCCCACTGCGTGCTGAGCTGTGCTCCTCGCACACAGCCAAAGCCCCCAGCAACACCCCCCACTCCTGCACTCCACTCAGCCCCTGCCTAGGTGCTTTCTCAGCAAAACCCACTAGAAGCGGACAAGTCCTTCTGGCTGACAGAAAAGGGTACATGGAGAACAGAGAGGAAGCAAAGGGCAGATAATAACCTGACCACAATCATGAGCAGTGGCTCAGAAGACAGGCCAGCCAACTCAAACTGGAAAGCACTGGTGCATGCACACAGCCGCAGCTGCACACACACGCAGAGCTTCACTAACTCTGCAGCAAGCAATCCCCGATCAGTCCCAAATAACGCAGTCCTTTACTTGACAATCCCAGCTTTTAATGGCATTTTTCCTTTGTTATAAAAAGATTAAGAGGAGGAACACCTGCTTTGTAAAACAGTGTTTCATAGTACACAATGTAGCTCATTTCTGCTGCGCCATCTTTCATAGGCACGGCACACGAATTCGGCACCGTGCTTCAGCTGCCGCAGGCTGCTCCTGGGAGCCTGCTGTCCAGCTGTAAGCTTGCAACATGAAACAGTTACTGAAAGACTCTTGGCATTTTTAATGACTTATGTCTTGCCTCTACCTCCCACCAAGATCATACTTATCAGCAGCTGTGAACAGGTTTTTTTTTTCTCACTGCAGAGTCATACTGGCTGTAAGATACACTTCAGGCGTGAATCACAAAGAAGTGTGTGGGCTATAATCACCCTCCACATTGAGAATTTCAGCAGTCCTGGGCAAGAAGGAACAAAACTGATTTTTCTCCTCAAATGACTTCATGAAGTTGTCACAAGGTTGCAAGGCTCGGGCTCTCCAGCCAGCTCTCTTATCTTGCTGACCAGAAGTCTATGAAAACCTACTATGCTTTTAAAAAACCAAGACCTTCAGGAGCCACAATAAAACAGACGCTGAAGACTGTTACAGACATCTTCACGTCCTCTTCACATTTGACATACTGCTGAAACACAGGCACTGTGAATGTGGTAGGCAACAACACAGCTTTCGTATAGCAGAACTTGCAGGATCTTTCTGTTTGGGAGCAAAAAGTAGGTAAAGGACAAACGAATGTCTCAAACGCGCATGCTTCTAAGGGTTACAACTTCAGACTGGGTGCCTCACACGTTGGCTTGATATTAAACCACAGAACACGATATAGATATAAACCTGCACATCCTGACTAATCTAGGGTGTACAGGTACTTTGAGACAGCCCGTTATCATTGCCAAACAGCACCACTGGGGTTCTGTGGAGAAGTTAAATTTGCTTACCAGGGTCTACTATTTATAATGAATAATATTTAAATATTTACTGTTAACCAACACATACTAGTATTTACCAATGTTGGTTCTTCTGGACATTTAACACTGAATATAAATTTTTCAAACCCTGTTCTTATGCATGTGCATTTTAATATTTCAAGGGGCTTTAATACTTCTCGTGTACTTGAGGTACTTTGGTAGAGCTAGTCTTCTAGGACTACCATTTTATGTTGCATATAAGTGGCATGAAGTCATTACGACTACGCAAGAGTGCAGGTTTGCCCAGCTAAGCACCCCATGCCACACACTCGAGGTTTGTGCAGCGATACACGCCCGTGTCTTGACATCTGGCTCTTCACAGACTTTTTGCACTCGTGTTGCGCAGGCGTTCTGCAAGCGCCCGCTCCTTCGGGTAGAGCTGCTCCTACAGGCTGCCAATCTCCACACACATGACTCTGGATCTGCTAAAGATGGTATTTGAGAAGGACTGCTGCCAGCATTCACCAAGCAGCTCTACAAACTAACTGTTCTGTGTCAGCGCAATTTGAGTGTGTGGAACAGTTTCAGAGGGCTGTGTTTTCATGAGCAAATACTAATTTGGTTGCATTAGAAGACCTGAGTGACATGAGTAAGGTGAGCAAGAATATATGAGAAATTGGTTTAGCTCTTAAAGATCTGTAGTGATAACACGGATTAAGATTCAGAACTATGTCATGACATCAAATACTTTTTGCATCTGCCAAGTTTTATTCTTCAAGGGACAGGTCTAAAAAAACCCACATCACAAGCTGTTATTTCAAGGAGCAAGGGAAGTAAGGTTTTTGCTGTCTGGTAAATATTAGCAAATTACATTAGCAAACTGACAATTCTAAGTTCTTCAGTTTTACAGTTCCTTTGGTTTTAGTAGAAAGACTACATCAGGATCAATTGCCTGTAAAATAACACAGCTATCTTTTCTTGTTCCCTTGTACGTGCAGAAATACCTTAGCTTCCTCACGACTGACAATCTGTTTCTAGAAAGACTTAAAGTCAAGGTAAAATTTTTTCATACTGTACTTCCAATTGTTTTATCTGGTAGTTTACCTCATCAGTTAAAAAAAAAAAAAATAGTAAAACCTAGAAAGATCCATCCCATCACTGAAACAGAGAAACTACTGCCAGTTATTTGGAACACCACAGATATTCCAGACTTGTACAGAGACCCGCGGCAGATCTAGGAAGTGTCATTCACAAACAAAACCAATATGACATTACAGACTTAATTGCTTGCCAGCGACAGGGTCAACTTTGTTTGTACAACCATATCGTACTGTTTGTATGCGTGTGCTGATACTGCCACTCCAGACCCACAATCACTCAACGACGACTGACAGAGTTATCTTGAAAAACTCATTACTATACGATTTTAATTTATTAGTTTTCAAAGATAGGGGATTTTACAGTTATATCTACATTTAAAAAAGGACTGTTGTAAATTCCTTTGCTGGTCTGCAGGCAGTACTGGCCATGGTGCTTTCAAGAGTATTGTTCTTAACAAGCGTTGACTGTTGGTCAAGTGACCTTCTGAGGAATTAAAAGTGATTGGCTTCAATTCACAGGCTCTTTGGTCAGAGAATTGGTCACCATTTTGGATTTTCTTCTGGCATGTTTCAACAGATAGTCTGTCCTAATTTTAATCTGTGTATTAACCGAATCCTCCACAAACAGACCTCCAGATTAACAGCACTAACCAAGGAGCAAACATTTCCTCCTCTTTTTTGGAAAACAAGGACCTACTCATAGTTCTTACTAAAAGAAAAACAGGAAGAAACCTTCTGAGTGTCACTTACAAAGCCACCCTAGCTTCTGTGTGGTTCTGGGATAACCATTACTGTAGTTGCAGGCCTGTCACACAGCACAGCTGCTTGTACCTACTGCTACTTTATTTGTACTCATTTTTCTAATCCGAATTCCCCACCTGCTAAAAAGCAAGTCAGAAGAATTCAGGGTAAAAGTTTCCTATGACAGTAAGAGATACAAGGGCATACATCTACCTACATGTTGGGTTTCATGCTTCTATCAGACTTAAGATTTTAACCGAATTTTGTCTCTTAACTGGGGTAGATAAAACCAAAGCATTTCATCAAAGAGACTGTCTCTTTTGACGTGGCACTCAAACTTTTAAACATATGCAGGGTGCTCACACCTGACCTGAGCCAGCCAACACAAGGCTTGTTCAGTTGCCTGTTCAGCTTCAGTAGGAGTGAGAACAAGGTCAGCTCTAACTCACAAGGAATGAGCAAAGGCTGCCAAGAGGGTTTCCAAGGAAGATCACCCTTTACCTCAACACTTCTGAGAAGATAGGAAATCAATAGTCAGCCTAAAATAGCTGAACAAAACAGTTTAAAAAACAAATGTTGAGGGTTAATGAGCAGAGCAAATGAAATACTATTTATTTAGATTATTAGCTAATAACAGTATAGATTGCAAATATGAAGCCATAAAGCTTTAAATACCTATTTCTAGTCTTAAGTGTAGACAATATGTCACAGAGAAAAAACACACTCAATACACCCCCCCCAATTTAACCTTCAGAAAGTGAATCACCTAATGACAATATACAGTGACAGAACAATCAGACATGGCCTTGAGCCCATTCATTTTTTCTTTGCTTTAGGGAATTGTATCAGCCTATTCATTTCTTGTGATAGCAAATTGCTCAGACATGTCATACATTGCTTTCAACACTGTACCTCCTGAAGACAGTCCTTAATTTATCCTCATCTTTCTCTGTCAGTGGCAACCACTCTGCCTTAAATAGGAGCTAATGCTGCAAAGCACTACGCAGCCACTAGCCATCACAAGGTAAAGGAGATGACATCAACAAAACGAACTAGCGTGCTCCAAAAGAACAATCACTATCCTAAAAAACCAAGACATTACAAAAAGTAGTCTTTGAAAGGAAAAAAAAAAGTTTTAGAGCTCTAGCAAATTAGAGGAAAGGTTAATACAGTTCTTACAAAAGTCTGCCCCTGTTTATTCATACCCATTAAGTCAATGGAAGATAATGATAACAAATGGTTCAACATGTTCTACTCAACCTCCTTCTTCCCTATGCTTGCTAATTCAATGCAAATTCTTCCCACTACAGTTTGTCTCAGACAACTAATAAAATGACAAGTTTGCTTGGTGGAGGAGAGGGGAAGGAAGAAACAGGGTTGCTGGAGTTTTTAAGCAAAGATGCCAGGAAGCTAAGAGCATGTGCTGCAGCTACACAACAGATTTCCAAGAAAAGTGCAATTCTTGCACCACTGTTGCTAGAGCACAGGGAGTTAATGCTGCACTTTGAAGAGCTAAAGACTTACAAGATCACAATTTTTCTGGTTTCTACCCAAATTTATTTTTATCTTCTCATGCACAATCCAAAATGTATAGCACTTCATTTTAAAGCAAATACATAGGCATATTCTCTATATAAAATGAATCTAACATGGTCTCTCCTTGGGTCATATTTGGGGTGAGATTCAAGCAGATTGGTATTATCTGGTCAACTATAATATTTGTTCAATAAGACCTTCAGAATTCTTGGACCTTCAGGCCTCTTTGGAAGCCTGATTTTAAGGACTAAAAATATTTCTTTTGTTAACTTAATTCAATAGAACAATATGGCAGGGGTCACCTTTTTGAAGGGTGCTCCATTTGAAGCTGAACAGTAAGGAGCAGAAAAGCCGTTCTAAATCTTTCCTTAATCGCTAGGAACCAAGAGCAACGGGCAGCTGGATCAAAAGTGCTGACCAACTACACTCATTTGTTCTTTTCTTTTGCCTCCCTTTTCTGACAATCTGTAGGGAGCAGCAGGAATTCAGAGCTTGAACTGCACATTTCAAAAAAAAATCACAGACCTGAGTTTGACGGTCAAGAAAGAGTAAAATTTCATTTTTTGAAGTGGTGAACTTCAGAGCCTATTGTTCATAGGCTTCATAGTCCTCACGCTTTACGGTTATATTGTGTCTATAGGACACTGACACGCAAATAAGGATCAAGAGATCCCTCTCTTTTAATTAGTTTTGATTCAGACCCAATGAATAGGAATCAAAACCTATCCAACATGGCTTTTTATATGCTGCTGTCACCTGTCCTGCTTTCAGGGGTTGTTCCAGGGAAGAACAAGCACTAGGAGACCTCTTACAAAGTAGATGCATCAGTAATTTCAAGCCACTGTCAACATCTAGAGCTTAGAGAACTCTGCCTTCCTCTGTCCTGCACTGGAACCTAAGCACTCTGACATGGCAGAGAGTGGACCTCCTCTTACCACTCATCTGCACTACAGTAATCAGTTGCACAAAGAGAAAGAAAACTTCACAAAAGTCTTATTGAGCATAATAACACGGAGCTGACTCACAGTGTGACTCTCCTGTGATGAATTAGTCACCACAAGAGCTCGCAAGTTCATTGTACTTTAATTGCTGTCACTGCAACAGTAGGGTTAATACCTGGCATGACAGCTGATCTGTATTTGAAAGTTTACGATTCTTCTCTCAGAACCAACAAAGAAAGGTGTTTTTGTTAGAACTGCAGAGTTTTAGCATGTCTTCCTATCTGTCAATTATCTTCTCAAACACGGGTGTACCAATCTGCACCATTTATGAACTGGTTTACTTTTCTATCCATTCTCTTTCACATTGTGTTAATGCAAAGAGTTATAAACTCAGGAATTTTTGTCATGAAGGTTAGCTCTGTAAAAAAAGAATTGTGAGAATCAATGTTCAGTAAGGAAGATTTTTCAGACCCCAGAACCACTGTGCAACAATTGCAAGCCTTTGAGTCAAGTTTCAACCAGGGACCTTCAATAATCTTCCTCCGACCCCCCTCAACAGTAATATCTCCACAGCTTTTATTTCAAACTGTACGCTCAGCATCTGCTTTTTCAATCATAGACTTATTTTACAGCTGTGTTAACGCAAAAACCTTTCCTCACCTTTAATGTGGCGGCCAAGCTGGCCATGTGTTCATTCAGAGTGCTCTCCGACTCCTTGTAAGTCAGGCAGGTGAACTGATACTCCTCCGGATCAAAGGCATCTGCTCCCTGCTGCTCCACGTCGTTAGCTACCCCATCATAATAATCCTCAATATCCCCGGGATCTTCATCCTCTTCCTCCTCCTCACAATTAGGGTCATAATCCTCTTCATTGCTGTCAGAGCCCTGGCTGTTCATGTCCACGGACATCTTACTGCCCTGTCAAACTGCAGACCAGGAAAGCAATTGCAGCTTCTTTTTCTCCTCCAAACTTTATCGTTCTTTTGATTTCATCTGAGCTCTGTCTCCTGAGGGGGAAAAAACAATTTTTTCTGTTGCCTAAGAAATTGTAAGAGAGACCACGTCAACATCACATAGGTGATCAAAGAGCCGGGAACGGACCAACCCAACAGCCCAGCTAAAGAATATTTTGCTGAGTAGGTCACTGGTTTGGATCCACTGCGACTCTTGCACCTGCAAAGCCAAGGCTCCTCTTACAGGTGAGGTCGAAAAGCTCATGGATTGGCTTATTGCATCCCAGTGTGGGCCCAGAGCCTTCTGACATTTGGAAAGTAGCTGCATAACCTTCACTACTGACCCTTCCAGAGATACGACATCAAGTTTTTACTAACAGCCTGAAGTGCTGCAGAAAAGCATCACATTCATTTCATCAATAGGAAAAAAACAAACCCCTTAACTGTGACCACAGTAGCTAGAAAAGCAACCTGCGAAACCCTGTACAAGTCCACGTTGCTTCAGAATCACAACTATTAAGTGGGACTTTGGAAAACAAGACAAGCAAACAGATGTCTCACACCCAATTTAACAGTCTTCCATACCATCTCAAAGAAGATGGTGAAATTAGTTAATCCCTTTAAGTAGGTACTACTGGATGGGATGTGGCTTGAGTCTCATGTCAGAGGAGGGAAATAAACTTAATTCTCTCATTTTATTACCTTATCAATATACACTTACTACCTTCTGAATGTAGAAATTGATGCTCAAGTGTTAACAGAGAAGAAGAATCAGAACAGCCTTTTTTTTTTTAGATTCTCACCGGTATTGGAAAACTCACATATTTGACCTCACCTTCTGCAAACCTTCTGCTTGTGTAATTAAAACACATGAATTTGAGTTCTAAGCAGTTCAGCAGTAAGGCACATATTAACCTTGAATTATGGCCATCCCATATTTAGTCACAAATTTCCACTTAACCAAATAATTTAGTTAAATACAAAAGACTTAAAACAACGCTGCAATCAAATTTTACATACAAAAATGCAAACATAAAATCAAAGCTGTATTTTCTACAAGCAGCATGTATTGGGTTTCTTACATGTTTGCATTACGATGTTGTCAGTTCTGTTACTCAAATATATTCCCACAGTATCACAATTTGTAGCTGCTGGGGAAACCATAATCAAATCTTGAGAATCCTGACTTTAGAGCACGGGAAATCGCAACCATACATTTTAATTATTTTTCCTCAATTTGGTTTTGGGTGTTCGGTTTTTCTTCCTGTTTCCAGTAACCCAACCAGGCAGCACAGAATAACCAGGAAAAGATGTGATGTACTATTTGAGGGGCTACAGCGATTTCAGCAGATACAAACCTCCAGGGAGAGAGGATGAAGGCTAGCAGCTAATTATATTATCCTTGAATTCTGGTCCCCAGTCCTTCCATATGCCTCTTGACTCCTCAGCTATCCACAACATAAGCAGCACATAAATATTTCATATCACTGCTTCCCATAGAACTTCAGAGGAGCAGAGGCACCGTCCCTCCATACTGGAAGGAGACAGATGTGAAACCTCATTTGACAGACAAGGCAAACCTGCATTGACCCTCCCTCTCTCCCTCTACCCTGCTTAGAGTTAACGATCCCGTTCCAAGCTTAGTCTGTATCAACATTGACCACTTGCATAAAAGAAGTAATGGATCTTTATCTGTTAAACGTTACCTTACAGAAACAACTTATTTGAGAATCGAAATCACTGTGAGCATTCCTACAGAGATATCAACAACCCAGCATGCAACATTTTTGTTCAGCCAACCTGAGAGCACCGCAAATCCCAAGCAAGTTTCACCAGTCAGGAGACTTCCCAAACTCACTGACATCATCCCACACTCTAGAGACAGAAAAAAAACCAAAACACTGAGTTCTTTCTCTATCTCAACACATAGCAAGTCCTGTCCAAGCAAAGAGATGTTTTTAGATATCTAAGCAGAATAATGGGCCTACCCGGTACCTCAGCAACTCCACACCAGTGGCTGGGGAGGAGGCTCAGAAGCGCACAGAGCCATTTGTGCCACTAACACACTTACTTGAACAAACAGAGGAACTGTTTGCACGGACAAATGTGATATATCAAGCAGAAAGCAGACTGGACGATTTCTGTGACTGTCACAACATTCGTGGAAAGAGCTGACTTCCAGCATAACTGAACAGCAGACGGACATGCGTGAAGAGAGAGGAAGGCTAAGGCACGGCTCTGCGAACAAAGCAAAGCAGGGTACCAGGAAAACAAGGAGCAGAACTCACCTCACCTAACGCTCAGCCTAATGCTCTCATTCATGATCAAATCACAAGCTCTCTGAATTCAAGCTAAGGCAAGACACAGCTAATACTCGACAGCAATAGTTTTTAAGATAATAAAGATGTTAAGCTCAAAAAAGGGCATCAAAAAAGCAAAGTATTTAGATTAAATAATTATCATAATCGCAATATAAAGTTTTAAACCATATTTAGATGCTTTCCCACCTAAGGGAGGATGAGGTCCTTTTTTACAACCTTCATGCAAGGTACTACCTTGTCTTCACTAACACTGATACAATTTAATCCTCTCTTCCTCCCAGCCTCCTTGCAGAAACTCAACACGCCCACCCCTACACTCTGCTGCCCACTGGCTCCAATGGAAATATCCTCTTGCTGCTTTGCCACACAATGCTTCTTAGTAAGGTCTTTTGAAAGAAAATGCCTTCAAATATGCCACCATCACTCCCTCTCTGACCTCACCACCATCAGACACAGTAAATTACAAGATCCTACCTCATATCTTGTCCCACTACATAACTCTTTTCTGATTTCTTGCTCTGTCTACCTCTGTAGGACTTCTCTAATAAGTCTTTTGGAGGATGCACCTCTGCTTTTTCTGTTGATATTTCACAGAAATATGAGATGGCCTTTTCTTCTTTCACCTCTTTACCAATAATTCTGAAACAGAGAAAGTGCAACTCAATTCTTCCTCCCGAACTACTTATCCACAAAAGCTTCAAGTGGGCTGACACTCTCTTTTCTCTGCAGGCATCTACAACTCCAACTCCACGCTTGCTATCACTTTTAACCACATCTTTGTCTATGTCACTTAAAACCTGTAATGGGTGGATAATCCTCCATTGCTTCTTCACACACAGCATGCAGACCTTGCCATTTCCTTCTCCACTGAGCTTTTCGATAGGATTTTTTCATCCCAAGAGTGATAAACTAGAACATCTCCCCCATTTTTTTCACCACAGATGACTCTGCAGAGACCTCCTTGCAGCCATATCACACATCCCCCGTGAATCTGCATGCTCTCCTCCCACTTCTCAGTCTTTGTTCATACTATCACGACTGCCTTGTCCTTCCCAACTCAACCAATCCATTTCTTTCCCGTTCTTTCTAACCTGTCATCCGTTTAACAAGTTACAGAACCCAGAGCTACACGAGCTTTCCTTCCACAGTGGCTCTGGGCTGGGGCAGAAAGGTACCCAGTCCATTGAAATTACCTCTGCTCCGTTTCTTTTATAATCCACACAAGACTAAATCCCGCACAGCCGGAACACCGCATAGTCGTAGGAAAAAAGCCCAGAGAAACTGGGGGAGAGGGAAAGCGCGGAGGAAGAGCTCGAACGGTGGCGGGGCCCGGGGGGAGCCCCAGCACAGCCCACCCACAGCCTGTGCCGAGCGCCCGCCCGAGAGCTCCCGGGCTGCGGCTTCTTCCCCGGGCAGCCCGATCTCGGCACCGGCTCCGGGGGGAAGCGCTGCCGGGCACTGAACTGAGCGGAACTCACGGAGAAGCGGCACCGCGTCCCTCACGCCGGGCTCGCTCCGCCCCG